>CM060303.1:3927726-4192726 GCA_030684275.1 Acipenser oxyrinchus oxyrinchus | reverse complement strand
CTATCTCTAACTCTGTATCTCTAACCCTAACTCTATCTCTGTCTCTAACCCTATCTCTATCTCCATCTCCATCTCCATCTCTATCTCTATCTCTAGCTCTATCTCTAACTCTAACCCTAACCCTATCTCTATCTCTATCTCTATCTCTATCTCTATCTCTATCTCTATCTCTATCTCTATCTCTCTATCTCTAACCCTATCTCTATCTCTAACTCTATCTCTATCTCTATCTCTAACCCTAACCCTAACCCTATCTCTATCTCTCTCTATCTCTAACTCTGTATCTCTAACCCTAACCCTAACCCTAACCCTATCTCTATCTCTATCTCTATCTCTATCTCTATCTCTATCTCTATCTCTAACCCTATCTCTATCTCTATCTCTATCTCTATCTCTATCTCTATCTCTATCTCTATCTCTATCTCTATCTCTATCTCTATCTCTATCTCTATCTCTATCTCTATCTCTATCTCTATCTCTATCTCTATCTCTATCTCTATCTCTAACTCTATCTCTATCTCTATCTCTATCTCTAACCCTAACTCTATCTCTAACCCTAACTCTATCTCTATCTCTATCTCTAACTCTAACTCTATCTCTATCTCTATCTCTAACTCTAACTCTATCTCTATCTCTATCTCTATCTCTATCTCTATCTCTATCTCTATCTCTAACTCTATCTCTATCTCTATCTCTATCTCTATCTCTATCTCTATCTCTATCTCTATCTCTATCTCTATCTCTATCTCTAACCCTATCTCTATCTCTATCTCTATCTCTAACCCTAACCCTATCTCTATCTCTATCTCTAACCCTAACTCTATCTCTATCTCTATCTCTAACCCTAACCCTATCTCTATCTCTATCTCTATCTCTATCTCTATCTCTATCTCTAACTCTATCTCTATCTCTATCTCTATCTCTATCTCTATCTCTATCTCTATCTCTATCTCTATCTCTATCTCTATCTCTATCTCTATCTCTATCTCTATCTCTATCTCTATCTCTATCTCTATCTCTATCTCTAACTCTATCTCTATCTCTATCTCTATCTCTAACTCTAACTCTATCTCTATCTCTAACCCTATCTCTATCTCTATCTCTATCTCTATCTCTATCTCTATCTCTATCTCTAACCCTAACTCTATCTCTATCTCTATCCTTAACTCTATCTCTAACCCTATCTCTATCTCTATCTCTATCTCTATCTCTATCTCTATCTCTATCTCTATCTCTATCTCTATCTCTATCTCTATCTCTATCTCTAACCCTAACTCTAACTCTATCTCTATATCTCTAACTCTATCTCTATCTCTAACTCTATCTCTATCTCTATCTCTATCTCTATCTCTATCTCTATCTCTAACTCTATCTCTATCTCTATCTCTATCTCTATCTCTATCTCTATCTCTATCTCTAACTCTATCTCTATCTCTATCTCTAACTCTATCTCTATCTCTATCTCTATCTCTATCTCTATCTCTATCTCTATCTCTATCTCTAACTCTATCTCTATCTCTATCTCTATCTCTATCTCTATCTCTAACTCTATCTCTAACCCTATCTCTATCTCTATCTCTAACTCTATCTCTATCTCTAACTCTATCTCTATCTCTATCTCTATCTCTATCTCTATCTCTATCTCTAACTCTATCTCTATCTCTAACTCTATCTCTATCTCTATCTCTATCTCTATCTCTAACTCTATCTCTATCTCTATCTCTATCTCTATCTCTAACTCTAACTCTAACTCTATCTCTATCTCTATCTCTATCTCTATCTCTATCTCTAACTCTATCTCTATCTCTATCTCTATCTCTATCTCTATCTCTATCTCTATCTCTATCTCTAACTCTAACTCTATCTCTATCTCTATCTCTATCTCTATCTCTAACTCTATCTCTATCTCTAACCCTATCTCTATCTCTATCTCTATCTCTATCTCTATCTCTATCTCTATCTCTATCTCTATCTCTAACTCTATCTCTATCTCTATCTCTATCTCTATCTCTAACCCTATCTCTATCTCTATCTCTATCTCTATCTCTATTTCTATCTCTATCTCTGTCTCTATCTCTAACTCTGTATCTCTAACCCTAACTCTATCTCTATCTCTAACCCTATCTCTATCTCTATCTCTATCTCTATCTCTATCTCTATCTCTATGTCTAACCATAACCCTATCTCTATCTCTATCTCTATCTCTATCTCTATCTCTATCTCTGTCTCTATCTCTATCTCTATCTCTATCTCTATCTCTATCTCTATCTCTGTCTCTATCTCTATCTCTACCTATCTCTATCTCTATCTCTATCTCTATCTCTATCTCTATCTCTATCTCTATCTCTATCTCTATCTACCTAACTCTATCTCTATCTCTATCTCTATCTCTAACTCTATCTCTATCTCTATCTCTGTCTCTATCTCTATCTCTATCTCTATCTCTATCTCTATCTCTATCTCTATCTCTATCTCTATCTCTATCTCTATCTCTATCTCTATCTCTATCTCTAACTCTATCTCTATCTCTATCTCTATCTCTATCTCTAACTCTACTCTATCTCTATCTCTATCTCTATCTCTATCTCTATCTCTAACCCTATCTCTATCTCTATCTCTATCTCTATCTCTATCTCTATCTCTATCTCTATCTCTATCTCTATCTCTGTCTCTGTCTCTATCTCTATCTCTATCTCTATCTCTATTTCTATCTCTATCTCTGTCTCTATCTCTAACTCTGTATCTCTAACCCTAACTCTATCTCCATCTCTATCTCTATCTCTCTCTGTCTCTATCTCTATCTCTATCTCTATCTCTATCTCTAACCCTAACCCTAACTCTAACCCTATCTCTATCTCTATCTCTATCTCTATCCCTAACCATAACTCTAACCCTATCTCTATCTCTAACTCTGTATCTCTAACCCTAACTCTAACCCTAACCCTAACTCTATATCTCTAACCCTATCTCTATCTCTATCTCTAACCCTAACTCTATCTCTATCTCTATCTCTAGCTCTAGCTCTAGCTCTAGCTCTAGCTCTAACCCTAACCCTATCTCTATCTCTATCTCTAACCCTAACCCTATCTCTGTCTCTAACCCTAACCCTGTCTCCGTCTTCGTCTCCGTCTCCATCTCCATCTCCATCTCCTCTCCATCTCCATCTCTATCTCTCTCTGTCTCTATCTCTATCTCTATCTCTAACCCTATCTCTATCTCTATCTCTATCAAATTCAAATTCAAATTCAAAGGTGCTTTATTGGCATGACCATTATTTACAGTATTGCCAAAGCAATGTATACACAGTACATCATCTGAACATTAAATAGACAATAACACTGATGAGAATAATAATGATAATAATAATGGTAAACAAATATAAATAATAACCACGTTATTAATAATTTAACAATAACAACAATGAAATATAACAAGATTTGAACTAATGTAGAGTGCTCACTGTTTGTCCCTCAGGCTGTGACAGGCGGCTGTGTACTGGGCTGCCAGTTGGACACAGCTGGACTCCTCTCCGAGGAGGATTGGGAGTTTTTGAGAGTCTGGCAGGTCTGGGAATGTTTTGCAGAGATTTTTTATTTGTGGGAAGAAAGTTTCCCTTATTTCTGTGTATTTTGTACACTGCAGTAGAAAGTGCATCTCTGTCTCTACTTGTTGGAGTTGACAGTGATGACACAGCCGGTCCTCTTTGGGCAGCCAGGTCTGCCTGTGTCGGCCTGTTTCTATGGCCAGGCTGTGCTCACTGAGCCTGTATTTGGTTAGGATCTGCCTCTGCTTGTTGTCTTTCACCCTGCTCAGGTATTCAGCCAGGGTGTAGTGTCTTTTTAGGGCCCGATAGCACTCTAATTTGCTTTGTGTTTTTGAATGTGTGTCCCAATAGGTGAGGTAGTTTTGTTTGTGTTGTGTTATAATTTGGTTAACTCGAATTGTCTGTGTTGGAGCAGTGCTGTCCTGAGGCTGGTTGGTGTTAGTGTGTGTTAGTGCAGTGAGCTTCAGGACCAGCTGGCTGAGGGGACTCTTCTTTTGGCTCAGTTCTTGGTACTGCAGGGCTTTACTGTGGTAGGAGTTTGGGTTGCTTTGTTTTAGATGAAGCCAAAATTTAATTGCTCTTTTTTGTATTGAGATCAATAATGGATATTGACCTAGTTCTGCCCTGCATGTGTTGTTTGGTGTTTTTCTCTGTATTTGCAGGATGTTTTTGCAGAACTCTGTGTGCAGGGCTTCTATTGGGTGTTTATCCCATTTAGTGTAATCCTGCTCTGTGAGCGGACCCCACACTTCACTGCCATAGAGGGCAATGCGTTTGATAACACTTTCAAAAATTTTGAGCCATATTCTAATGGGGAGTTTTATATAAAGCTTTTTCTTTATGGAATAGAAAGCCCTGCGGGCCTTCTCTCTTAGTGCATTCACTGCCGGGTTAAACCTGACCTGCCTTAAAGTATCCCGAGATTCTGGAGCCTGTTGATGAGTGACCTGAATCTCCCTGTGAAATAAAACCCACGTTGATTTAAGTGCACCGTGTGTGTATCAAAAAGGTTATGAAATAGTTTTAAAAATATTTGAATAAAGCACAGCAGTTCCCAAATGGTTCAACTTGTATTGACACATTACAATAACATAATTTAATTTACTAAAGCATATTGTTCAACGTCTTGCACATCTGACAGTTGTAAAGTTACAAAAAATATCTATTTCTGTCCCCCCTTTTTTTTCTCTCTCTCAGTATGATCTCTAGAACACGTTTGACAGACACAGCAACAAAGCACAAAAGTCTACAACAGTTTGCTGTTACTATATATTACAGGTTTACTGCATAACTTTTACTACATGAAAAGTGTGATGTGAATGTGCTGTTGCGTACGGGGGGTATGTTTGCATTCGGTAGCTGCGTGACGTGTTTAGTGCGTGCGCCACCAGTAATAGGGAGTTGAGAGCCGCGACAGAGTTCATCAAACGTGTTCTTGTTATTAAATACAAAAGTTACGTTCAAGTCCGGATTTTGTGTCTTTTATTTAAGAAGAACTGCACACATTGGAGGGATGTATTAAAATGGATGTGCGTCTGGGCGGATATAGGATTCAGATTCGGTTCACTGAATTGTAAGTATTCGTCTGAATCCGAACCCTGATCAAAAAGTAGGTATTCGGGCCGAATCCGAAACCGAATCCTGGATTCGGTGCATCCCTAATAACAATACAGATTTTTCCTTCCGGTTCAGCATTAACCATACAAAGGAACAGATCACTTCACTACATCCCCTTTGTACCATCAATCATGATCCCTTAGTTAACAAGGGCAACCGCTCCTCCAATCCGCAGCTGCCACATCGTTTATGTCAAAATGTTATAATGTTTAATAACAAATATGTATGTAGTTAAAAAATGATGTATACTATACTATTATTGATATACTTCTACCTGAGTTGTTTTATTAATGTGCATCTGTAATAAAACTACATTTGTGAAAAATAAAACTGAAAATTATAAAAAATGTAAAGAATTTCACAGAACTCTGGTGATAATCTGTTATAAAATGCACTTCAAGATTGTATTTCGTCTATTCATACTGATAAAACAAGGAAGACTTGGATCATGTTGACGTTATAGCTAGCTGTTTAGCTCCTGTTTTTGTTTTTCGTAGTCAGAATTTTGATAGTAATAATTGTCAACCTATTATGTGTTTGTTTTTGTGTGGGTGAAACCAGGGTTAACATAACAAAACCGGAGCCACCATTCTCCATGACCGATTAAATTAGCATTTAATTAGCACACTGAATAAACAGAATATCCTGTTAGGTCACTGTCTTATCTTATAAAACCACAATTACAGTTATTTAATTTTACTTTTGGTCTATAAAATGAACTTCATACCTTTAAATTGTATCCACGTTGTTCTGCTACTGTAGGTACAGTATTTGTACTCCACTGTCCAATACGATTTGCATTGTGGGCCTCATGCATATCTACATGGGACGGTACAAACCTCAGTCATCTACAGATCGGGAAGCTCTATAGCAATGGTTTCGCGCTTTATGGAAGATAATGTACGTGTTTAAAAAACTAATACCGGTAGGCAGAAGTGTTAAAAGCACTAGGAGCTCTTAAAATAAACAAATCCTCCCAATAGTACTCAAAGAAATGAAAGAAGTTATTTACAAACCGCTAACCAAGATCATGCAACAGTCTCTTGACACAGGGGTGTACCGACAGACTAGAAAATTGCAAACGTAATACTGATCCACAAAAAGGGAGACAAAACCGAACCAGATAACTACAGACCAATAAGCCTGACTTCTATTATATGTAAACTATAATAAGATCCAAAATGGAAAATTACCTATATGATAACAGTATCCTGGGAGACAGTCAGCATGGTTTTAGGAAAGGGAGATCGTGTCTAACTAACCTGCTTGATTTTCTTGAGTATGCAACATCGACAATGGATAATTGCAAAGCATACGACATGGTTTATTTAGATTTCCAGAAAGCTTTTGACAAAGTCCTGCATAAAAGATTAATTCTCAAACTGAACGCAGTAGGGATTAGGGTTGTAAAATATTAAACGGTTAAACGTTTAAAAGATAAGTATTTATCTTACCGTTAAGTATATGCGTTACCGTTAATCCGTTAATATATTTTAGTTGCTATCTTTAAACTCGGCCGTATTAATTTCGATTCGCCGGCACACCAAACTTTAAACTGAAACTACAGAAACGTAGCTTTCAAATGGCGTCTTACTTGTTTACTGCCGCGTTTCGTAGCCTTAGCAATAGCCTTCCGCATCTCAAATCACGTCTCATCTTTCAGGGCGCAGGTGGATAGATTGCTTTACATGTCCATCACTCATTTAAAAAAAAAAAACTACGACCCCTCTCATTATCGCAGTATTTGGCAAATACTTTTCCAGAACAGTACGGACACCCATAGTTTGAAGATGGAGCGATCTAAAAGAAGTAATGCCTGGAATCATTTCACAAAAATAACACCTGTAACAGTTAAATGTAAACTGTGTAATATAGAGCTGAGGTATACAAGCAGCACTAGAGCAATGCTGAACCATTTGAAGCTGAAACATCCCTCTGTTTCATGTGAAGAAGACAAAAATCAAACAACGCTGACAGCGTTTGTTTCCGGCAATGCAAGGAAATGCAACACACAACGTGCCGAAAAACTAACCGAGTTGCTGTGTACCATGATCACTACAGATATGTTGCCTGTAAGTTTCGTTGAGGGTACAGGTTTTCGTGCATTGATGAGTTTTGTAGAACCGGAATACCATGTTCCTGTGAGACAGACTGTAACCTTGCGACTAGAAAAGTGTTATGAAGACCTTGTGAAGTCGCTCCGTGAAAAATTGGAAACCGTCGTTAATGTAGCTTTCACCACAGACTGCTGGACAGCATTAACTACAGAAAGCTACATGACTGTCACTTGCCATTATATTGAAAATTGGGAGCTTCGATCCGCAGTTCTACAAACCGAAAGTATGCCAGAACGACATACAGCAGCAAACCTTGCTGAAAAATTAAACACAACAGTGGAAAGATGGGGTCTGGCAGGACGTGTCTTGGCGTGCGTACATGATAATGCAATCAACATTGTGCTCGCCAACACACCGAGGTATGTTTCACGGGAATCTGTCAGTTGTTTTGCCCATACTTTGCAGTTAGCCATAAATGATGGTTTTTCTTCAAGTGGTGTGGATCGTGTTGCTGCAGCTGGAAGTAGACTAGTTGCACACTTCCACCACAGCACCGTGGCTGCAAAAGCACTCGAAAGAAAGCAAACGCAACTTCAGGTGGCGCCTCATCCAGTCGTGTAAAACTCTCTGGAATTCGGTATATGACATGTTCGAAAGACTCAGTGAGCAAAGGTGGGCAATAACAGCTGTGCTTTCAGATAACTCTGTTACAAAACAATCTGATGCCTGAACGCTTCAGCTGCAAGATGAGCACTGGCAATTAATAGAGGATATCTTACCACTACTTTCCACTTTAAAATGCGCTACAACTGCCATGTCTGCTGAACAGTCAGTTTCAATTTCAAATATTTATCCCATTTACAACAGTCTTCTCCAAACTGACCTCAGCGACAAAGCACCAGTCGAAAATGGAAAAGTCGCTGATTTCAAGGCTGCGGTTCGTCGCTCTCTGGAGCATCGCATGTAACCCAACGATCTTGCCATAAAGGCACAACCTGCACTTATTGCCTCTTTGTTAGATCCACGCCATAAACACATGCGGTTTCTTTCACCTGCTGTCCAGATAGCTGCTAAATCAAGGCTTATGCAACTTGCGTCGATGTTAGAATTAGAAGAACCTTCAAATGCTGTGGCTGAACAGGATGAGCCGATAGAGCCTGCGCCGAAAAAAATGCGTGAAACTGAGAAGAGTGCTATAGTGATGCTTTTAGGTGACGATTATACAGAGAATGGAGAGAATAAGGATAATACAATATTAAACGAACTGCATAATTACTTCAGGGAGCCTTGTCCTTCATTGTGATGCAGCCCATTGGAGTGGTGGAAGGTCAATGCACAGCGTTTTCCAAGGCTTGAAAAACTGGCAAAGTGTTACCTTTGCATTCCAGCATCGTCTGTGCCTTCAGAACGTGTTTTCTCCAACGCTGGCCTTACTGTTAATCGTCTGCGCACAAGACTGACACCAGAGCATGTAAACATGTTAATTTTTCTGAACAGCAGAATTTAAATGCAGGAGTTCTAAATTTTGATTCAAGTGAACTGGACTCTAAAACCGTTTTTTTTTTTTTTTTTGTTCTAAATCAGACTTTTTTGTGTTTTTGGACGTCTGGGATATTAAAAAGTTGCTTCAGTTGTACAGTTAGTTGTTGCTGCAGATTTACCCATTGTATTTTCATCTTGGGTGAGTATAATCTAAACTATATATAAAGCTGAGAGGAACATGTCAGTATTTTCTGGGTCTCACAATACCACCGTGACACACGGTACCGCTTTACCAGATTTGCCTTTATTTAAATGCTATAACTATACAAATTAATTCTCCAGTTACTTTTTATTAGTTAAGTGGTTAACGTTTCATGTGACTAATCTGGTGATATCGTTAGTATTGAGTATCATAATACTAAAATTGGTATCAGCATCGTGGGGCAAAATTTTGGTATCGCCCACCAGATTAACTCCTTAATGGTTAAAAGTTTTAACGTTATAATTTGAATAGTTTAAACTGTATTTTTTTTAAACGATATTTACATCCCTAGTAGGGATTCAAGGAAATGCATGCACATGGATTAGGGAGTGGTTAACTTGTAGAAAACAGAAAGTACTGATTAGAGGAGTGTGACAAGGCTGGCTGAGTGTTGACGTCAGACCCAGGAAAGGAAACACACACAGGACGGTGAAATGATGAAAGCGCTTGCTTGCGCCGGTTTATTTCAAATATAAAGGTTGAACAAAACAGAAAACACAGACTGAACAAACAAAACGGCGCGTTGGCCAAAGTAAATAGACAACAAACCTCCTCTCCACACCCGTTCTCCTCTCACGAACACACAACCCCGAGTGAGTAAAACGTGCATCTATATATATACTGTTGTGCTGGGATTCAATTACTAATTAATTATTTACTTGAATCCCAGCACGTGAACTAATTATGTGCAACCCCGTGCTCACAGATTATTAAATAAATAAATGCATGTGAAGTGAAGTGCAATCCCCGTGCCTAAATACAATTATACATTTTAAATAACTCGTGCTGCACACACCCATTTATATCCCGTGCAGCCATATCTATACACCAACATTAACACACGCAACACAGGGGTGGGGCACATTGCCACAAGGAGAAACCTCAAAATGGAGCGAGGTAACCAGTGGTGAACCACAGGGATCAGTATTAGGTCCTCTGCTATTCCTAATCTACATTAATGATTTAGATTCTGGTATAGTAAGCAAACTTGTTAAATTTGCAGATGACACAAAATAGGAGGAGTGGCAAACACTGTTGCAGCAGCAAAGGTCGTTCAAAATGATCTAGACAGCATTCAGAACAGGACAGACACATGGCAAATGACATTTAATAGAGAAAAGTGTAAAGTACTGCACGCAGGCAATAAAAATGTGCATTATAAATATCATATGGGAGATACTGAAATTGAAGAAGGAATCTGTGAAAGAGACCTAGGAGTTTATGTTGACTCAGAAATGTCTTCATCTAGACAATGTGGGGAAGCTATAAAAAAGGCCAACAAGATGCTCGGATATATTGTGAAAAGTGTTGAATTTAAATCAAGGGAAGTAATGTTAAAACTTTACAATGCATTAGTAAGACCTCACCTAGAATATTGTGTTCAGTTCTGGTCACCTCGTTACAAAAAGGATATTGCTGCTCTAGAAAGAGTGCAAAGAAGAGCGACCAGAATTATCCCGGGTTTAAAAGGCATGTTGTATGCAGACAGGCTAAAAGAATTGAATCTATTCAGTCTTGAACAAAAGAAGACTACACGGTGATCTGATTCAAGCATTCAAAATCCTAAAAGGTATAGACAATGTCGACCCAGGGGACCTTTTCAACCTGAAAAAAGAAACAAGGACCAGGGGTCACAAATTGAGATTCGATAAAGGGGCATTCAGAACAGAACAGAGTTTTGGGTAGCAAAATGCTACCAAATATACGTTAACTTCAAGCCTTGTATTCAGGTCACATTTTATTAAACCATTTCCATGGTATTTTCCTGGCAGTTACAGTGTAATTACTGTGTTGTCAGAGACACCAAATTTAATTATAATTGGCCTCTCTCTGTCAGACCCCTCTCCTCTCCTCAGTGTGTTTGTAATAATCTTCTCTCTCTCTCTCTCTCTCTCTCTCTCTCTCTCTCTCTCTCTCTCTCTCTCTGCATTCTGTTTCAATCTCTCCCATTCTCTCTCTCTATCCCTCGCTCTCTCTCTCTCTCTCGCATTCTGTCTCAATCTCTCCCATTCTCTCACTCTCTATCCCTCGCTCTTTCTCTCCCTCTCTGTCTCTCTGTCTCAATCTATCACTTTATCCCTCGCTCTTTCTCTCCCTCTCTCTCGCACTCTGTCTCAATCTTTTTCACTCACTCTCATACTGCTCTCGCTCTCTCTCCCTCACTCTCTAGATGAGCTCCTTCAGCAGTCGTGCGCTCATGCTCCTCTCCTCAGTGTCCGGTGCCTGTGGGTTGCTCCTGGTTGGGATTGCCGTCTCCACGGATTACTGGCTGCTCATGGAGGAGGGAATCATCCTGCAGCAGAACCAGACCACTGAGATCAAGATGGCACTCCATGCTGGGCTCTGGAGAGTCTGCTTTGTAGCGGGTGAGGAGAGAGGAGAAAGGGGGAGTGAGGGAATGAGAGGGTGGGGGAGTAAGGGGTGAGAGGGTGGGGAGGGAATGAGAGGGTTGGGGTGTGAGGGGTGAGAGGGTGGGGAGGGAATGAGAGGGTTGGGGTGTGAGGGGTGAGAGGCAGTGAGGGATGGGGAGGGTATGAGAGGGTGAGAGGGTTGAGAGAGTGGGGAGGAATGAGAGGGTGGGGGAGTGAGGGAGTGAGAGGGTGGGCTAGGGAATGAGAGGGTGGGGGAGTGAGAGGGATGAGACGGTGTGGGAGTGAGAGGGTGGGGAGTGAGGGGTGAGAGGGTGTAGGAGGGAATGAGAGGGTGGGGGAGTGAGTAGGTGAGAGGGTGAGGGAGTGAAGGAGTGAAAGGAGGTGAGAGGGTGGGGGGGTGAATGAGATGGTGAGGGAGTGAGAGAGGGTAGGGGAGTGAATGAGAGGTTGAGGGAGTGAGAGAGGGTGGGGGAGTGAATGAGAGGTTGAGGGAGTGAGAGAGGGTGGGGGAGTGAATGAGAGGTTGAGGGAGTTAGGGGGTGAGAGGAGGTGAGAGGGTGAGGGAGTGAATGAGAGGGTGAGGGAGTGAGAGGGGGTGAGAGGAGGTTTTGGTCAGTGCTTTTTCTTGCTTTCTCTCTCTCAGGTGCTGAGAAGGGCCGCTGTGTGGCATCGGAATATTTCTCTGAACCAGAGATTGAAATCACTACAGAGAACACCGCTAATATACTGAGTGAGTTCAGAGCACTATACTACAGTATACTACAGTGGTACAGCGCTCTATACTGCAGTATCACAGCACTATACTACAGTCTAGGGGCCTCTCCCTCTCTCCCACTCCCACTCTCCCTTTCTTTCCATCTATCTCTCACACTCTTTCTCTCACACTCTCAGTCTCATCTCTCTGTCTCTGCTGTCTCTGTCTCCTCTCATTATCTCTCAGTCTCTCTCTCTCTCTGTATCACAACTTACTTTCTATTTTTTTTAAGCATTTTATATCATTGTTGTTGCTGGCGGTGAGACGGGTGGTCGGGTTCGATAAAATGAAATCAGCCTCACATATGAACAAAGCTATTGTCATTTTTTTGGAGTAAAAAATGCGATTAAAATGATCCCTCTCGGTTGTAAAAGCTATGAGATCAAACATGTGATGTCTTTTAGAAGACAGATGTTTTGTATTGTTAAATAATCCTGATAATGCATTGAATGTTGTTTGGTGTTCGAATGTAGAGGGCAAGGATTATGTTGCGTTTTTTTTGTGGGGAACAGGGGCACCATAAACATTAACATCAAGAGGCAGGGTGAGTGGTAGCCGTGGTGACATGGAGAGCGGAGGTTGAGGAGCCGGTGAGACCTGAGCCTCTGCACGACAGCGTGTGCCGGTCTCTCACGGCAGTGCAGAGGGTCTCAGCCCTGTGCCGGTCTCTCACGGCAGTGCGGAGGGTCTCAGCCCTGTGCCGGTCTCTCATGGCAGTGCGGAGGGTCTCAGCCCTGCATTGCGATGGATCCTGAGCCTCTGCACGACAGCGTGTGCCGGTCTCTCACGGCAGTGCAGAGGGTCTCAGCCCTGTGCCGGTCTCTCACGGCAGTGCGGAGGGTCTCAGCCCTGTGCCGGTCTCTCATGGCAGTGCGGAGGGTCTCAGCCCTGCATTGCGATGGATCCTGAGCCTCTGCACGACAGCGTGTGCCGGTCTCTCACGGCAGTGCAGAGGGTCTCAGCCCTGTGCCGGTCTCTCATGGCAGTGCGGAGGGTCTCAGCCCTGCATTGCGATGGATCCTGAGCCTCTGCACAACAGCGTGTGCCGGTCTCTCACGGCAGTGCGGAGGGTCTCAGCCCTGCATTGCGATGGGACCTGAGCCTCTGCACGACAGCGTGTGCTGGTCTCTCACGGCAGTGCGGAGGGTCTCAGCCCTGTGCCGGTCTCTCACGGCAGTGCGGAGGGTCTCAGCCCTGTGCCGGTCTCTCACGGCAGTGCGGAGGGTCTCAGCCCTGCATTGCGATGGGACCTGAGCCTCGGCACGACAGCGTGTGTCGGTCTCTCACAGCAGTGCGGAGGGTCTCAGCCCTGTGCCGGTCTCTCACGGCAGTGCGGAGGGTCTCAGCCCTGCATTGCGATGGGACCTGAGCCTCGGCACGACAGCGTGTGCCGGTCTCTCACGGCAGTGCGGAGGGTCTCAGCCCTGCATTGCGATGGATCCTGAGCCTCTGCACAACAGCGTGTGCCAGTCTCTCATGGCAGTGCGGAGGGTCTCAGCCCTGCATTGCGATGGGACCTGAGCCTCGGCACGACAGCGTGTGCCGGTCTCTCACGGCAGTGCGGAGGGTCTCAGCCCTGTGCCGGTCTCTCACGGCAGTGCGGAGGATCTCAGCCCTGCATTGTGGTTCAGAGAAGAGTTTTAAAATTCCAGGTAAAATATAGCAATATTTTTTATTGATTTTATTAATATTTATGCTCCTACGCTGGGGGGAGCAGGTTTTATTTTTTAAAAAGCTGAGTCAGATGCTGGGGGTCTGTGATACTGACCAAGTCCTTGTGGTTGGAGGGGATTTTAAGACAGAAACCATGAGGAACCCAATCCACAATCTGTGAGGGAGCTGACCGCTGTGTTAAATGATTTTGACCTGGCTGTCTCTATCTCCCTCTCCCTCTCTCTCCCTCTCTCTCATATTCCCTCTCTATCTCCCTCTCTCTCCCTCTCTCTCTCTCTCACACACACTCCTCTCTCTATCTCCCTCTCCCTCTCTCTCATATTCCCTCTCTAGCCCTCTCCTCTCTCTATCTCCCTCTCTCTCTCTCACACTCTCTCTCTCACACCCCCCCTCTCTCACTCCCTCTCTCACATTCCCTCTCTCATATACTCCTGTCTCTGTCTCCCTCTCCCTCTCTCTCACACCCTCTCTCTCACACACACTCCCTCTCTCTATCTCCCTCTCCCTCTCATATTCCCTCTCTAGCGCCCTCTCCCTCTCTATTTCCCTCTCTCTCTCTCACACTCCCTCTCTCTCTCACACCCCCCTCTCTCACTCCCTCTCTCTCATATACTCCTGTCTCTGTCTCCCTCTCCCTCTCCCTCTCTCACACACCCTCTCTCTCACTCACACTCCCTCTCTATCTCCCTCTCCTCTCATATTCCCTCTCTAGCGCCCTCTCCCTCTCTCTATTTCCCTCTCCCTCTCTCACACTCCCTCTCTCTCTCACACCCCCCTCTCTCACTCCCTCTCTCTCATATACTCCTGTCTCTGTCTCTGTCTCCCTCTCCCTCTCTCACACACCCTCTCTCTCACTCACACTCCCTCTCTCTATCTCCCTCTCCCTCTCATATTCCTCTCTCTCTCTCTCTCTCAAACCCTCTCTCTCTCTCTCTCTCTCTCTCTCTCTCTCTCTCTCTCTCGTGTTGCATGCTAGGAGTGCGGGAGTTTTGAGTGAGCTGTGGGTGAGGTACAGGGGAATTTGTTTATTTATTATTTATAGACTGTTTTATTTACAGATTGCACTGAATTTAAATAGTTTTAAACGTTTTTTTTGTTGTATCTTGGTGTCCTTTTTAGGGCCATTGTGGCCCAAAACGGGGGAGGGGGAAGGGGACCCCCCCCTGTTTTCTTTTGAATCTTTGTCTCGTAGGCACGGGGTGAAGATAGTTACAGAGCAATACGTTGATGATGCCGCGTCTCGCATGAATCGGGCAGCAGTTGTTTTTTTAATAAATGAAATGCTCGTGAATAGAGTGGTAGAAGAGGGGGTTGTTATTAATGACACCTTCATCTCCGTTCTGCCGCTTGCTTCACCATATCCAATGTTCCTCCGTTTATGAGGAATGTGATTCTGGAGAAAGAGTTGCTGCGATGTGGCAAATTAATGTCGCCGATAAAGCGTTTAAACCTTGGGTTTAAAGCACTGGAAATAAAGCATGTTATCTCTTTTCGGAGGCAAGTATCAATGATATTGAATGAACCGAATATGGTGATAAACACTGTTTTGAAATGTAATATTGATGGCAGTGGTTATAATGTATTTGTCACTTCTGAGGACATGAAATGTTTTGCTTGTGGTAAAGTGGGGCACATGAGGAGAATGTGTCCTGATAGAGATAATGAGGGTCAGGAGAGAGAGGAAGCTGCTGCTAACAACAGCGGGGATGAAGGGTCTGCACCACGGGAGGTAGAGAGATGGAGGTTGAAGCAGCGGCAGCAGGACAATCAGAGAAGGGCGAGAGTGCGGAAAATGAAGTGGTGATCGAGGAACAGCAGGGACAGGTGACAGTGCAAGAAGTTGAAGTGAAATCAGTAATGTAAATATTAATTTAGAGGAGGATAGCAATGAGAACAATGAGAGTGATTTTAAGGTTCTGTAGCAGGGTGATTGCCCTGCACATGTGTAAAAATGATTTCCATTACATGAGAGTAGATGTTAAAACTTCATGCTGATTTGAACTTGGCTCTCGCCAAGATAAGCACCAACTAAGACGTAGCTTCACGGTAAACTAATGTGATCCATATGTGTCTCCATCCATTTGCGCTTCCTTCCATTTGATGATGTAGATATCCTTCTGTCTGGTGTTGATGGCTGAAGTGTAATGCTGGCTCCAGGGATCAGCTTATTGCCTCCCTAGCGCATCAGCACACACAACGGCTGCGATGCTGGCTCCGGGGATCAACCACAGTGTGGTCTCCCCAGCGCATCAGCATGACAACCGTCTAGATTGAGCTAAGTAGGGTACATCTCTGGGGTCTTCAAGTGGGCACCTTCCATCCTCGGTGTTTCGCCGACTAGCCCACGACACCTCAAGAGGGCTCGACGGTGATTCTGGCGCCCCAGAATCACCCCTCTGTCCCCACTCAACTCAGCCCAGCTTACTTACCTGTACATCAGTGTTTCTTTCTTTCTATTGTGCTTGAGATCCCCAGCCAGAATCTTTCCGTCTCAACCACAGCCAGTTGCTGCTCCTCTCTGCTGCTTCAGATAAGTTCTTCACTGTGCGACGCAACTCTTGGCCATTGAATCCGACATCTCTGAGAAACCGGGTTGTAGAGTGTGCCACAAATCCTCGACAACCCACTTCCACTGGGTAAACCCAGACTCTCCATCCTCGCTGTTCCGCTTCAGTGGCTAGTTGAGCATACCACAGTTTCTTCCTCTCATACGCCTCATCTGCAGCATCCTCCCATGGCACTGTTAACTCTACCAGGTGAACAAGGCGTGCTGATCCAGACCACAAGACAATATCTGGTCGAAGGTTAGTGGTGGCAATCTCAGGTGGAAAAATAAGCCGTTGACCAACATCTGCCAGCATTTTCCAGTCTCTAGCAGCTTCCAGTTGTCCTGGGCGAGGATTGGCTTTAACACCTTTTCTTGGTGGTTGCTCTCCTGGGCGGAGGAATGTTGTCTTTTGTGTGTAATGTTTTGATGGAACAGGTGGCAACTTATTGGTCATGTTACGCTTGTCTTCCAATGCTAAGGCCAAACATCGCAGCACCTGGTCATGGCGCCAAGTAAACCGTCCTTGGCTAAGAGCCACCTTACATCCTGTCAAAATGTGCCTTAATTTTGCAGGTGATAAACACAAAGGACATGAGGGATCCTCTCCTACCCAGAGGTTTAGGTTCTGTGGTGATGGGAGAACATCATATGTTGACCTGATGAGGAAACTGATCCTGCTCTGTTCCATTGACCATAGGTCTTGCCAGCCAATCTTGCGTTGTTCCACACTCTCCCATCTCATCGATTCTCCCTGCTTGGCCTGGGTTAGTGTTGGTATAATTTGTATGGGGAAATGGGTTTATTGTGTGTCGTTTTGGAGTTGATTTGTGTGATTACATTATTGTTTACAGACGGGCGCTCGATTGAGACTTGCTGCCTACTAGGCTTGGTTGAGGGGAAGGGCAGCAAGTGATTGGTTGTGCTGGTCTGCAATCAGCAGGTGGGCGGGTCTTGACAGGGTGTCCGTCAGTTCAAAACATCCGCAGGAGATGGCTCGGGTGACTGAGATGCCATGCCAGAGGGGAGCCGTGTATACTCTGGAGGATACCGGCTCATCAGTAGGTTAGTTTAGTGATCCCATGTGATGTATAGTGAGGGTTACGTAGTGTAGCCGGTTCCTGGAGCGGGACGCCTCGTTTTAAGGCTAGCACTCGCCCTCTGGGGCACTTTTATTTGTAGTTTTTGTGTTTTATTTTGTATTTTCTGTACAGCTTGCTGTATGTGTCCTCTGTGCGTTACCATGGCTGGTAACGTCACCTGACCATCTTTATTTACTTTCTGTTTTGTTAATAAATCGTGCGCGCCTGTGCTGGCATTTCAACTCCACCCCCAGTTGTCTCTCTGTATTGCTTAAGCAGCAGTGACCAACGCACGTGACATGAGACCCTGTCACAGGTTCCAAGGGAAAAGAAGGTGAAGCAGGGGGCGGAAACAAAAAAGAAAAGTGAAGCAAAGGAGGAGGCTGTGCAGAGCGGGTCAGGGGAGAGGGCAGCTCGTCGCCTCGCTTAAACATAGTGGCCATAGTGGATCAAGGGAGCTCGGGGAAGGAGAGGGAGAGGGAGGGGTATGTTTCGGATTCCTCCTATTTATCAGAGCCGAGTAGTCAGGGCAAGGGGGATATGATCCAGTTAAAATAGCGGAATTTTTGGATGCCACAAAGGGAAAAAGAGGGGTGAGAGTAGGGGACTACATTTCAGACATGGAGCTATTTGTAAGCTCAGTGGAATCGATAGTTTATGACACGACTGTGTGCCAGTTGAACAAATAACAGCGTTATCGATTTAAAAAAATTGCAACGAAAGTACGTAAACAGTTTATAAATAAGAAATAAAAGAATAAAAAATGGATGTAAGACTTTTTGTTTTGATATCTTTGTCACGGTTGTTTTTCTTGTGTATTGGGCTCTATCTCTTTTCATTATTATTTATGGATAATCTAATATTAGGCACGTTTAATGTTAATGGGGCTGGGAGTGCACATAAAAGGGCCTGTGTGTTAGAAAGCCTCAAAGAAAAGAAAATAGATGTGTCGTTTATCCAGGAAACGCACAGTGACTTAGATAATGAGTGTGAGTGGAAACAAGAGTGGAAGGGAGAGGGTGTGTTTAGTCACAGTACAAACTTTAGTGCGGGAGTGGCAGTCCTGTTCTCAGAGAAATGTGTGGCTGATGTTCTCTCGTATCAGGAGGTGGTAGTGGGGAGGATGGTAAAAGTTAAAGCAAGGATTGATAAACACAGTTTTTGCTTTATAAATATTTACACTCCCAATGAGGGTAAAGAGAGATTTGAGTTTTTTAAGATCTTGAGAAATACTTTATTTGCGTGTGAACCTGAAGATTATTTATTTCTGGGTGGGGGGGGGATTTTAACTGTACACAAGACGATGTTTTAGATCGGAATCATGCAGAGCCACACCCCCAGTCTGCTCGGGAGCTTTCTGCTGTCTTGAATAGTTTTGATTTGGTGGATGTGAGGAGGAATAAAAAAGGTCGAGATAGGCAGTATACTTGGATGAGAGCCGGAGACACCATAGAATCGAGTGCCAGGTTGGACGGGGTGTATGTGTCTAAAGATCAGATACATTTTATTGAAAACTGAAAAATAATACCAACTGGGCTGTCAGACCGCAGCATTATGTTGGTTAAAATTGTATTTCCTGATTCTAGAACGCAGAGTCCTTTTTGGCATTTTAATATTGGACTTTTGAAAGATGCTTCTTTTATGAATTGTTTTAATTTTTGGGGGGAAATGTGGAAAGGAGAAAGGGCTATTTTTCGTACATGGCGGCAATGGTGGGATGTGGGAAAAATCCAAATAAAACAGTTTTGCCAAAATTATACTAAGGATGTTGCTGGAGACTGATATTATGGGGTTAGATGAGAGTTTGGAATCTCAGAAGAGTACAATGTTAATTGAGCAGCTCAGTCTAAAAAAGAAAATTTTCAGGGAGATGTTACGGCCGATGTTGTGTCTATCCCTACACTGCCAGGGCTGGTCTCACTGGTCGTACAATTGTCTCCGAACCCCAGGCAGAGACAAGAGCGGTGATCTAAGGAGCCAGGATCACCGTACTGACTGGTCTATCAGAAGCCTTTATCTCCTCCGCTTAACAAGACAAATAGGGTCCCGATCACCTAGGCGCTGTCCTAGTGATTTTTACAAGCAGCTTTACAGGGACTGCCACAGGTCCCTGAGGAGAGCAAGAGAGATCTTGAGGCTTCTTTCAGCCTGGAGGAACTGTTTACTGCCCTTGGGGGGCTGCATATTGGGAAGGCTCCTGGTATTGATGGGTTGCTGGTGGAGTTTTTTAAAGCTTTTTGGAGGAAGTTGGGAGAGGATCTCTGGCAGGTGCTAGAGGAGAGCACCAGAGAAGGTCAGCTGCCTCTGAGTTGCCGGAGAGCTGTGTTGACTCTGCTGCCCAAGAAGGGGGACCTTTGTTGTATAAAAAACTGGTGGACAGTTAGTTTGCTATGTACGGATTATAAAATCTTCTCAAAAGTAGTGCCCAACAGACTAAAGGAGGTGATGGGGCAGATAGTGCACCAGGACCAGACATATTGTATACCAAACAGGTCAATACATGATAATGTGTTTCTTGTTAGCGATATAATGGAGGCCTCCAAGTTGTTTGGGTTTGATGCTGGGATGATATCGCTAGATCAGGAGAAAGCCTTTGATTGGGTTGACCATGGATATCTCCAGAAAAGCCTAGGAGCTTTTGGATTTGATCCTGTTTTGAAATCTTATATTGCGCTCTGTTATAGCAACATCTTTAGTATATATAATTAATAATTAATAACCTCGTGGCGTCCATGCTGTGGCACTGTGTGGCCTGTGTGGAGCTTCCAGAATTACTGTTAAAGGAAATTCAGAGTGAGTTATTGGAGTTATTTTGGGACGGGCTGCACTGGCTTCGGCAGGGGGTATTGTATCTGCAACGGGAAGGGGCAGGGCTTGATAGATCTGGCCAGGAGAGTGGCAGCGTTTAGGCTGCAGGCTTTGCAGAGACTTGTGTTTTCTCCAGAACCACTGAGCTGGAGGCCATGGGCCTTTGCTTTTCTGCAGAGTGTGGAGGGGGTTTGGTTATGACAAACACATTCTCTTAATTGATATTGAGAAAGGACTGGATACATCCCAGCTCCCACAGTTTTTTTAAGATAATGAACAATCTGGCGAAGTTTGAAGTGTTGTGTTGTGTAGATAGTGCTCTTTGTGAAGTGAATGAAGAAAATGAGCTAGTTCTGTTTTTTTTTAAGTAATATAAATCTGTGATTGTGTGTTTTTATTTTTGTCTTTAGTGTTGATGTGCTGGGGAGGCTTGGGCTGATCCCAAATAAATATTGTAAATTTGTAAAAAAAAAAAAAAATTGTTAATAAGAGTGTTAAAAATCAAAGTCTCTCTCTCTCTCTCTCTCTCTCTCTCTCTCTCTCTCTCTCTCTCTCTCTCTCTCTCCCTCGCTCTCTGTCATGGTTGATTGTGAGATTGTGGGCGGAGCTGGAGGAAGCAGTGGGGTAGGAGTGAACATAAGAACATAAGAACATAAGAACATAAGAACATAAGAAAGTTTGCAAATGAGAGGAGGCCATTCGGCCCATCTTGCTTGTTTGGTTGTTTGTAGCTTATTGATCCCAGAATCTCATCAAGCAGCTTCTTGAAGGATCCCAGGGTGTCAGCTTCAACAACATTACTGGGGAGTTGGTTCCAGACCCTCACAATTCTCTGTGTAAAAAAGTGCCTCCTATTTTCTGTTCTGAATGCCCCTTTATCTAATCTCCATTTGTGACCCCTGATCCTTGTTTCTTTTTTCAGGTCAAAGAAATCCCCTGGGTCGACATTGTCTATACCTTTTAGGATTTTGAATGTTTGAATCAGATCGCCGCGTAGTCTTCTTTGTTCAAGACTGAATAGATTCAATTCTTTTAGCCTGTCTGTATATGACATGCCTTTTAAACCCGGGATAATTCTGGTTGCTCTTCTTTGCACTCTTTCTAGAGCAGCAATATCCTTTTTGTAATGAAGTGACCAGAACTGAACACAATATTCTAGGTGAGGCATTGTAAAGTTTTAACATTACTTCCCTTGATTTAAATTCAACACTCCTCACAATATATCCGAGCATCTTGTTGGCCTTTTTTATAGCTTCCCCACATTGTCTAGATGAAGACATTTCTGAGTCAACATAAACTCCTATGTCTTTTTCATAGTTCCCTTCTTCAATTTCAGTATCTCCCATATGATATTTATAATGCACATTTTTATTGCCTGCATGCAATACTTTACACTTTTCTCTATTAAATGTAATTTGCCATGTGTCTGCCCAGTTCTGAATGCTGTCTAGATCATTTTGAATGACCTTTGCTGCTGCAACAGTGTTTGCCACTCCTCCTATTTTTGTGTCGTCTGCAAATTTGACGAGTTTGCTTACTATACCAGAATCTAAATCATTAATGTAGATTAGGAAGAGCAGAAGACCTAATACTGATCCCTGTGGTACACCACTGGTTACCTCGCTCCATTTTGAGGTTTCTCCTCTAATCAGTACTTTCTGTTTTCTACATGTTAACCACTCCCTAATCCATGTGCATGCATTTCCTTGAATCCCTACTGCGTTCAGTTTGAGAATTAGTCTTTTATGTGGGACTTTGTTAAAAGCTTTCTGGAAATCTAAATAAACCATGTTGTATGCTTTGCAATTATCCATTTTCAATGTTGCATCCTTAAAAAAGTCAAGTAGGTTAGTTAGACACGATCTCCCTTTCCTAAAACCATGCTGACTGTCTCCCAGGATATTGTTACCATATAGGTAATTTTCCATTTTGGATCTTATTATAGTTTCCATAAGTTTACATAGAATAGAAGTCAGGCTTATTGGTCTGTAGTTACCTGGTTCGGTTTTGTCTCCCTTTTTGTGGATCGGTATTACGTTTGCTATTCTCCAGTCTGTCGGTACAACCCCTGTGTCAAGAGACTGTTGCATGATCTTGGTTAGCGGTTTGTAAATAACTTCTTTCATTTCTTTGAGTACTATTGGGAGGATCTCATCTGGCCCAGGGGATTTGTTTATTTTAAGAGCTCCTAGTCCCTTTAACACTTCTGCCTCTGTTATGCTAAAGTTATTTAAAATTGGATAGGAACAGGTCGACATGTGGGACATGTTGTCCGTGTCCTCCTTTGTAAAAATCTGTGAAAAGTAATCATTTAATATATTTGCTATTTTTTTTTCTTCGTCTATGATTTTGCCATTTGTGCCTCTTAGACATTTAATCTGTTATAATATTGATCTGTTATAATATCTGTTATAATATTAAGCTGTTATAATATTGGAAAAACATTTTGGAATTGGTTTTAGCCCCCTTAGCAATATTGATTTCTATCTCTCTCTTGGCCTTTCTAACTTCCTTTTTGACTTGTGTTTGCAGTTCCAAGTACTCTTTCTGTGTACTTTGTTTTTGGTCCCTTTTAAATGCTCTGTAAAGTGCCTTTTTTCGCTGAATATTTTTTTTAAATTGATCTATTAAATCATTTTGGCCATTTTGTTTTAGATTTAGATTTGTCTACTTTTGGGATGTAATTGTTTTGCGTATCTAGTACTACATTTTTAAAAAACAGCCGTCCTTTTTCTGTGGATGTTTTCTCTATTTTACTCCAATCTACTTCTGTTAGTCTCTGTTTCATACCTTCATAGTTTGCTTTTCTAAAATTTGTAAACCTTAGCTTTAGTCATTACTTTTTGGGTTTTAAAAAAATGAGACCATGTTGTGGTCTGAGTTTGCCAATGGCTCTCTCATCTCTGTTTTAGTTATTCTGTCTTTGTTATTTGAAAATACTAAATCAAGTCATACCTCCCTTCTAGTCGGTGCCTTGACAAATTGCGTTAGGAAGCAGTCATTTGTCATTTCCACCATTTCAATTTCGCCCGTCGTGCTCCCCACCGGGTTCTCCCATTTTATACGGGGGAAGTTGAAATCCCCCATTAGTATGGCTTCTCCATTGCTACACGCATTTCTAATGTCATTGTACAACAGATTATTTTGCTCAGCGTCTGAATTTGGCGGTCTATAGCATGCTCCTATTATTATGCCCTTTGAATTTGTGTCCATTATTCTGACCCATATTGATTCTGCATTGTTTTCTTTGTCCTGATTTAACACCTGGGCTTCAAGACTATTTCTTATGTATAGCGCTACCCCTCCGCCTCTTCTGTCCTGCTAGTGTACCCACTAATATTATATTCGTCTCCATCACTCTCAGACAACCAAGTTTCTGTAACACCTATCACATTGTAGTTACTTGTTAGTGCAGTAGCTTCAAGTTCTAACATTTTGTTTCTGAGACTTCTAGCATTAAGATAAATACATTTAATAGTTGTCTTACCTGAGTTGTTGCCCTTGTTTTGATGTGGTCTCCCTTCTGTTTTTTTGTTTTCTCCCCCCTTCCTTTCTAGTTTAAATGCTTCTGGACCTCCTCAAGGATCCTTTCTCCGAGTAGATTGGTTCCCTTTCTGTTTAAGTGCAGTCTGCCCCACCTATATAGATAATCCTTGTTGTAGAATGTGCTCCAATGTTCAAGAAAGGTGAAGCCTTCCTGTGTGCACCACGATTTCAGCCATGCATTTTGATTTTGTATTTCCAGCTGTCCATATGGTCCTTTGCAAGGTGCCGGCAGTATCCCAGAAAATACCACAGTTTTGGTCTTGTCTTTTAATTTCCTTCCTAGCTCTCTGAATTTGTTTTGCAGAGATCTTGGTCTGTCTCTTCCAATGTTGTTTGTACTGATGTGGGCGACTACTACCGGGTCGTCTCCTGTTCGTTCTAGGAGCCTGTCCACGTTCACAGTGATGTGCTTGACAGAGGCTCCTGGAAGGCAGCACACTGTTGTAGTAAGGGGGTCCAAACTGCGAACTGAACTTGCTGTGTTTCTCAATATGGAGTCCCCAACAATCATGACCTCCCTTCTTTTTGCTCCCTGGCCAGCACTGTTTATAGGGTCCTGGATGTTGTTTCTTTCATTCTCTTGATGTTGGTTTTGATCATCTAAATGTTGAAGTGGCTCAAATTTGTTGGATGTTTGGATTTCTGGTGGTTGTGTTTGACAAAGTTTCTTTTTTTCCCTGCTTCTGCCTATCTGAACCCAGCTGTTTCGACTCTCTTCTATCTCCGTGGTGGCTTTCAGTCTGCTAGGGGTGCAGACTTCCATGAATTGTGGGTGTGTCAGCTCCTCAAGCTCCTGTTGCCGTCTCATTTCCTCCAGCTCCTTTTCTAGCAGGCTTAATCGCTGAAGCAAGTCCTGGATCGTGCAGCACTTTACACACACTTGGTTGAGCTCTGTTGGGTTTTCTCAGTAACTCTTGAGTGAGTTTACAGATTATTTATTGAGTTTTATAATAAATAGTCTATTGTGGCGGAGTGTCCTGTCCCTATGTATTTATTTATTATTATTTGTATTTATTTGCGGCGCGGATAAAAGCGCCGCGTCTTTTGTTATTATTTATAATTTAAAAACCCTGTGAGGATGCGTGACTGATCAGCTACTGATTATTTAACTAGCTGACAGTCACGCATCTTTACCAAACGCGTGCAGACTGTGGCCGAGGGGTAATAAGATAATTAACAGCTAGTTAACCCCTCGGCCAGAGTATAAGAACCTGCAGCTGTCCGAGCTGCAGGGTGGAGTGTAGAGTCTAGAGAGGAGAGTACGGGAGAGCGGAGAGAGAGCGAGGAGAATATAAAAAGAACAATTGCTATATTTAAAAATATACTTGTTTCTGTTTGTTTGGCCATCGCGCCTTTTTGTTTTGTGTTTTGTTATTGTTTAAATCTTTTGTTTTTGGTTTGTTTATTTAATAAATCCAGCTGAGTGCAGTAGCGTTCAGCTTCACCCGCCCATCCATTGTTTTGATTCAGTTACTTCCTGGTCCGTGACTTCACCACACCTCACCACTGCAAGGCATCCTGTCACATCTATGAATGTATTTATTTATTTAATTGTTAATTTGTTTTGTTAAATTTGCTGTGGTTGTGTTTGTGCTGACTTCAGGGCAGCTCAGCCACAGCTGTGGCGTCTCAGTCGGGCGGAGCATGTCTGCTCGCTGGCACGGCTGTTGTGTGTACCTGACAGCGCGGTGTGGGTGGAGAATGCCTGCTCACTGTCAGTGAGGTGGTAGGGGGAGAGAAAATTGTGTCTGCATCTGGAATGAACAAAGGATTAGACAAACTGGTCCAGGAAGGGTTTGTGGTAAAAGGAGCCTTGGTGCAGGTGTCCCCCTTAGCAACGCCCGTAACTAAAGTTATATTTTCTAATGTGCCTCCTTTTCTGAAAAATGAGTTGCTGGAGAGAGAGTTGGGTATATTTGGAAAATTGCTGATACAATGCACTGCTTCAAATGTGGAGGTCAGGGGCATCAGAGGAAAAACTGCCCAATGAGAGAAACTGAGGAAGGGCAGGAGGCAGGGGGAAACTGAGGAAGGGCAGGAGGCAGGGAGAACTGGAAGGACAGGAGGCAGGGGGAAACTGAGGAAGGGCAGGAGGCAGGGGGAAACTGAGGAAGGACAGGAGGCAGGGGGAAACTGAGGAAGGGCAGGAGGCAGGGGGAAACTGAGGAAGGGCAGGAGGCAGGGGAAAACTGAGGAAGGGAGGAAGGACAGGAGGCAGGGGGAAACTGAGGAAGGGCAGGAGGCAGGGGGAAACTGAGGAAGGACAGGAGGCAGGGGGAAACTGAGGAAGGGCAGGAGGCAGGGGGAAACTGAGGAAGGGCAGGAGGCAGGGGGAAACTGAGGAAGGGAGGAAGGACAGGAGGCAGGGGGAAACTGAGGAAGGGCAGGAGGCAGGGGGAAACTGAGGAAGGGAGGAAGGACAGGAGGCAGGGGGAGAATCAGAGAACATGGGAGGAAGAGCCAGAGCCAGAGCCTTGGTAAACATAAAAAGAAAAGAAAAAGAAAACAAAATAAAAAGATCCCAAAAAATGCTAAAAAGTATGAAATTGACGAGCTCTGAGGCCGTCCCTTCAGACTGCGGGCTTTCTCAACCCACTTGCTCTGAAGGAGTGAGCGGGGAGGGGGACCGGTCTGAGGTGCCGGGGTCTGAGTCTGGGGGCCAGGGTGCTGCAGGAATGGAATCCTGTGCTGTGGGGGCTCCTGTTCAGAGCCGGGGAGGAGTGGTGGCGGCTCTGGGTCTCAGCCTGGGGCGGCGTTGCCTCCCTGTACTGAGAGAGAGGAGCACGGCGCTGAGTCTCAGCCCAGAGCTGATGTGACTTCATCTCCGCCTGACTCACAAACAGAAGCAGCTGAGGAGGTGGATTGGCAGAACAACAGCGAGCAAGAAGAAATGGAGACGGATGAGGCAGAGGCAGGTGAGGTGCCGGACTCCATCCTGCTCTCTGAAATTCCTGACAGGTAGATCACCAAAATCTTGGGTCACTGGGTCACTGAACGCAACTGTGAGAGAGTGGGAGAAGGAAATCCTTCAGCTTGAGAATGAGCAGAGCACAGTGGCACAGGAGACCCTAAAGCAGCAGAGACAAGCCCTGGGCAAATTGCTAGAGAAGGTACGGGGGGCACAAGTGTGATCCCGTTTCATTGAGCTCTGAGACATGGACGCCCCCACAAGCTTCTTCTTTGGACTAGAGAAAAAGAGAGCGAGCAGCAAGCGGCTGACTTGTGTCTGACTGATCGGTGGTAGAGAGCTAATGGGCCAGGAGGAGATCAACGAGGCGGCGTTGCAATTTTACACTGAACTGTTTTCCAGAGTGTGACCAGGCTGACACTAATACATTGTTACAAGGACTGTCCAGCTCGAGCCAGGAAGAGCAGGAGAGTCTGGAAACTCAGCTGTCATTCCGTGGTACTGACCTCCGCCGCTATGCAGATGGCCAGTGGAAAAGCCCCAGGGATTGACAGACTGCCAGCTGAATTCTATCAGCACTTCTGAAAGGAGCTGGGGCCGGAGCTTCTGCTGGTGCTGCAGGAGAGCCGGAGAGCTGCCGCTCAGAGATTTTTTTTTTATCTGACCATAATGGATGATTTTAATGTGGGCTGCACTCTCATAGACCAAGAAAACGTGTTTGATCTCGTTGACCACCACTACCTGCTTAAAACCCTGCAAGCCTCTGGGTTTGACCCTGTGTTCATTAATCATATTCAACTTTTATATAGTAATGTTTTTTAGTGTTTTAACACTAGAACGACCGTGTTTATAGGCATACCTAGAACAACCATGACCGGTCAATTAAAAACAACATCAATATTATAATGAAAGTGTGACACCATCCCATAAAGATAACCACTGAAAAATATAAAGTCATTATTGGAAGACCAATTGCATTGATGTGTGTAGCCCAGAGCTAATTTTATGTTCCTTTTTATGCCTGTTGATTTATGGTGCATTGTATTTATGTGCGGTATTACCTAATCTCCACCATGAGGAGGCAAAGTGTCAGTTTTTAACAACCTATATAAACCCTGCGGTTTTGCTGCAAGAGAGAGAGGAAAAAATAGAGATGGAAAGAGCATTGCATCATGGTCCCTTGAGGAGGAGAAGGATTAGAGAGGGACATTTGAAAAGTTACATTTATATATTGACAAATTGTTATGTCGCTTTGTCATCAGAAACATAGCTGCGTATTACGTCCAGCTCCTGAAAATGAATCAGCCATTGGGATAATCTTTTTTGATGTCTATTTTTTTGGATTATTTTTTTTAAGTGGTCGGATGGTTTTTCTTGATTTTCACCTGATGCCTCTACAGTGGAATAATCGTTTTCTTCAGCTCTGTTTGTGGATCTGTTGTTCGGGACTGGGTAATCTTAGTTTGGCCTGGACCAAATCAAAACTTTGACAACCCGCCAATCACACTTAACAAAACTGTATTTAATAGCGTTTTCTTTTTTTGTAAGTATCTTATTTCTTCTACTCATAAAAAGAAAACGTTATTAAATACAGTTTTGTTAAGTGCGATTGGCGGGTTGTCAAAGTTTTGATTTGGTCTTAGCCTTTATGCAAATTCTTGCTGGACTGTTCACATGACTGAGATATATTATTTGCTTTGCTCTGATAAGGGATATTGTCTGCACTGAACTCTGCTTAAATCCTAATTCAAATGTGTTTCGATTTTGTTGTTTCAGTCATGATTTGTGAGTGTTATGGTGTGTGAAGGAGTAGTGGGGGTTGTAACATATATATATATATATATATATATATATATATATATATATATATATATATATATATATATATATATATATATATATATTATTATTTATTTCTTAGCAGACATCCTTATCCAGGATGACTTACAGTCGTAAACAAAAATACATTTCAAGAATCACAGTACAAGTATTAATGCAATTACGAGCAAGATAAAATACAATGACTTTGGTATATGACAAAATACGATTCAATAACGGAGCACATAACAGTGTCAGTATGTGGTGAAGCGTATGCATGCCAATCAATAGGTGAAAAGCACTCAATGCGGTCTCATCAATGTTTCGTTTTTCATATGCCGTGGGCCTGGAACTTCCCTCAGAATATTCTGTTCACCCCTTCTACCTGCAGCTTCAACACCAGGATTTATAGTGTTCCAAACAGTGCCCTCATTACCAGCCTCTTAAGTGCCAGGTGGTGCTGGCGCTACCGCTGGAGAAGTGGCTGCCTCAGGTGGAGTAGCGGCTGGATCAGGTGCAGGGGCTGATGCAGGTGAAGTGGCCGGCATCCTTGCAGGGCTGTCACAGGATTGCTTCTTCTCCCACGGGATCTCCTGCACCCTCAGTGTCACTGCTGCTGGCAGATTCATCTTCGCAAACCCAGTCTGCTTCAGAGCCAGATTCGTCATTGTCCGTCTCTGCTGCATCAGAATCGTTGTTTGGTAAAATTTGCAATAATTCTAAACACTGCTTTGCTGTCCAGCGTCTTCCGCGATCCATTTTCAATGTGTATTGGGGTAACAATGAATTTCTTAGAAAAACGAGTGCAGACAGACAGCACTGGCGCCAGGAGCTGTCAAGGCTGATTGACGGGCTATCAGGAGGCTCATTGAAACAATGGGCAAGTCCCAACTTATAAATACAAATAATACCACAACATTTCATTGTTATAATATGTTATATATATATATATATATATATATATATATATATATATATATATATATATATATATATATAGTACTGTGCAAAAGTTTTAGGCAGGTGTGAAAAAAATGCTGTAAAGTAAGAATGCTTTCAAAAATAGACATGTTAATAGTTTATATTTATCAATTAACAAAATGCAAAGTGAGTGAACAGAAGAAAAATCTACATCAAATCAATATTTGGTGTGACCACCCTTTGCCTTCAAAACAGCATCAATTCTTCGAGGTACACTTGCACACAGTTTTTGAAGGAACTCGTTAGGTAGGTTGGCCCAAACATCTTGGAGAACTAACCACAGTTCTTCTGTGGATTTAGGCAGCCTCAGTTGCTTCTCTCTCTTCATGTAATCCCAGACAGACTCGATGATGTTGAGATCAGGGCTCTGTGGGGGCCATACCATCCCTTCCAGGACTCCTTGTTCTTCTTTACGCTGAAGATAGTTCTTAATGACTTTTGCTGTATGTTTGGGGTCGTTGTCATGCTGCAGAATAAATTTGGGGCCAATGAGATGCCTCCCTGATGGTATTGCATGATGTATAAGCATCTGCCTGTACTTCTCAGCATTGAGGAGACCATTAATTCTGACCAAATCCCCAACTCCATTTGCAGAAATGCAGCCCCAAACTTGCAAGGAACCTCCACCATGCTTCACTGTTGCCTGCAGACACTCATTCGTATGCGCTCTCCAGCCCTTGGCGAACAAACTGCCTTCTGCTACAGCCAAATATTTCAAATTTTGACTCATCAGTCCAGAGCACCTGCTGCCATTTTTCTGCACCCCAGTTCCTGTGTTTTCGTGCATAGTTGAGTCGCTTGGCCTTGTTTCCACGTCGGAGGTATGGCTTTTTTCCGCAAGTCTTCCATGAAGGCCACTTCTGACCAGACTTCTCCGGACAGTAGATGGGTGTACCAGGGTCCCACTGTTTTCTGCCAATTCTGAGCTGATGGCACTGCTGGACATCTTCCTATTGTGAAGGGAAGTAAGCATGATGTGTCTTTCATCTGCTGCAGTAAGTTTCCTTGGCCGACCACTCGTCTCGGTCCTCAACGTTGCCCATTTCTTTGTGCTTCTTCAAAGAGCTTGGACAGCACATCTGGAAACCCTGTCTGCCTTGAAATTTCTGCCTGGGAGAGACCTTGCTGATGCAGTATAACTACCTTGTGTCTTGTTGCTGTGGTCAGTCTTGCCATGGTGTATGACTTTTGACAGTAAACTGTCTTCAGCAACCTCACCTTGTTAGCTGAGTTTGGCTGTTCCTCACCCAGTTTTATTCCTCCTACACAGCTGTTTCTGTTTCAGTTAATGATTGTGTTTCAACCTACATATTGAATTGTTGATCATTAGCAACTGTTTGGTATAATTGTTTAATCATACACCTGACTATATGCCTACAAAATCCCTGACTTTGTGCAAGTGTACCTAGAAAAATTGATGCTGTTTTGAAGGCAAAGGGTGGTCACACCAAATATGGATTTGATTTAGATTTTTCTTCTGTTCACTCACTTTGCATTTAGTTAATTGATAAATATAATTTATTAACATGTCTATTTTTGAAAGCATTCTTACTTTACAGCATTTTTTCACACCTGCCTAAAACTTTTGCACAGTACTGTATATATATATATATACAGTGCCTATAGAAAGTCTACACCCCCTTTCAAAATGTTCACCTTTTGTTGCCTTATAGCCTGGAATTAAAATGCATTAAAAAAAAATCATAGAGATAAACATAGAGATCACTGTGATCGGGGCTGCTGCAAGGCCTGCCATTTTCACAGCACCTTTGATTTATAGTTTGTTGTATTGTGTTTTATTTTTAGTGTCTTTTACAGTCTTGTACCGTCCTCTGTGCACTACCATCGCTGGTAGCGTCACATGACATTGTTGTTTGGTTTTTCTTTGTTTTGTGTGTTAATAAATACTGAGCGCCTTGCTGGCGTGTTTCACTGCACCTGTGTCTCCATGCCTCCATTCCGGCTCTCACCTGCCTGTCTGCCTGCTTCAGTGCAGGAGCAACACGCAAGAACGCCCAGGTTGAAATCTGTTTTTAATAAGAATACCATGTTTCTGTGGGGGTTTTTTTCTTATTGATTTTAACTTGAAAATGCTTGTTGTTTGTTTTAAAATCTGTTTTTAAGGTCAAGATGGTGTTTTTAAGATTTTAATGCTGATGCGCTGGGGAAGTTTCGGTTGATCCCTGGAGCCAGCAGGAATCTTAATTTCATCTTTTTGTGTTTTTACCTTATTGTTGATTTTCTGATGGATTTTAATATGAGAATAAAAGACCTTAAAAAGTAAAAAGTCTCTCACACTCCCTCCCTCTCTCTTTCTCTCTCACTCCCTCCTCTCTCTTTCTCTCTCACACTCACTCTCACCTCCCTCCCTCTCTCTCTCTCTACTCCCTCCTTCTCTCTCTCTCCTCTCCTCCCTCTCTCTTTCTCTCACACACTCCCCCCTCTCTCTCATACTCCCTCCCTCTCTCTTTCTCTCACACTCCCCCTCTCTCTCTACTCCTCCCTCTCTCTTTCTCTCACACTCCCCTCTCTCTCTCTCTCACCCTCTCTCTCTCACACTCCCTCCCTCCCTCTCTCTTTCTCTCACACTCCCTCTCTCACACTCCCTCCCTCTCTCTTTCTCTCTCCCTCTCTCTCTCTTTCTCTCTCACACTCCCTCTCTCTCTCACACTCCCTCCCTCTCTCTTTCTCTCTCTCACTCTCCCTCTCTCTCACTCCCTCTCTCTCTTTCTCTCTCACACTCCCTCTCTCTCACACTCCCTCTCTCTCACACTCCCTATCTCTTTCTCTCTCACACTCCCTCTCTCTCACACTCCCTCCCTCTCTTTCTCTCTCACACTCCCTCTCTCTCACACTCCCTCTCTCTCTCTCTTTCTCTCTCACACTCCCTCTCTCTCTTTCTCTCTCACACTCCCTCTCTCTCTCTCTCTCTCCTCAGAGATGGTCCGCACAGCCACTCCGTTCCCAATGATCAGTCTCTTGTTTGTCTTCACTGCCTTCGTGATCAGCAACATCGGGCACATCCGCCCCCAGCGAACCATCCTGGCCTTCGTCTCGGGAATCTTCTTCATACTCTCAGGTACCCAGTCCCTGCGTGTGTGTCTCTGTACCCCCCCTGTCCCTCCCTGCCTCTCTCCCTCACTCTCTTCCTTGCTCTCCCCCTTTCTCCAGGCCTCTCTCTGGTAGTTGGTCTGGTTCTCTATATCTCCAGTATCAATGATGAAGTGATGAACCGCCCCAGTCAGCCGGAGCAGTTCTTTCACTATCGCTACGGCTGGTCCTTCGCCTTCGCAGCCTCGTCCTTCATGCTGAAAGAGGTGAGGGAATCATCACAGCAATAATACACCACAGAGCATTTCTATCAGAGCAATAATACACCACAGAGCATTTCTATCAGAGCAATAATACACCACAGAGCATTTCTATTAGAGCAATAATACACTGCAGACATTTCTATCAGAGCAATAATACACCACAGAGCATTTCTATCAGAGCAATAATACACCACAGATCATTTCTATTAGAGCAATAATACACTGCAGACATTTCTATTAGAGCAATAATACACCACAGAGCATTTCTATCAGAGCAATAATACACTGCAGACATTTCTATTAGAGCAATAATACACTGCAGACATTTCTATCAGAGCAATAATACACCACAGAGCATTTCTATTAGAGCAATAATACACTGCAGACATTTCTATCAGAGCAATAATACACTGCAGACATTTCTATTAGAGCAATAATACACTGCAGACATTTCTATCAGAGCAATAATACACTGCAGACATTTCTATCAGAGCAATAATACACTGCAGACATTTCTATCAGAGCAATAATACACTGCAGACATTTCTATTAGAGCAATAATACACCACAGAGCATTTCTATCAGAGCAATAATACACTGCAGACATTTCTATCAGAGCAATAATACACCACAGAGCATTTCTATCAGAGCAATAATACACTGCAGACATTTCTATCAGAGCAATAATACACTGCAGACATTTCTATCAGAGCAATAATACACTGCAGACATTTCTATCAGAGCAATAATACACTGCAGACATTTCTATCAGAGCAATAATACACCACAGAGCATTTCTATCAGAGCAATAATACACCACAGAGCATTTCTATCAGAGCAATAATACACCACAGAGCATTTCTATCAGAGCAATAATACACTGCAGACATTTCTATCAGAGCAATAATACACCACAGAGCATTTCTATCAGAGCAATAATACACCACAGAGCATTTCTATCAGAGCAATAATACACTGCAGACATTTCTATTAGAGCAATAATACACTGCAGACATTTCTATCAGAGCAATAATACACTGCAGACATTTCTATCAGAGCAATAATACACTGCAGACATTTCTATCAGAGCAATAATACACCACAGAGCATTTCTATCAGAGCAATAATACACTGCAGACATTTCTATCAGAGCAATAATACACCACAGAGCATTTCTATCAGAGCAATAATACACCACAGAGCATTTCTATCAGAGCAATAATACACCACAGAGCATTTCTATCAGAGCAATAATACACTGCAGACATTTCTATCAGAGCAATAATACACTGCAGACATTTCTATCAGAGCAATAATACACCACAGAGCATTTCTATCAGAGCAATAATACACCACAGAGCATTTCTATCAGAGCAATAATACACCACAGAGCATTTCTATCAGAGCAATAATACACTGCAGACATTTCTATCAGAGCAATAATACACTGCAGAGCATTTCTATCAGAGCAATAATACACCACAGAGCATTTCTATCAGAGCAATAATACACTGCAGACATTTCTATCAGAGCAATAATACACTGCAGACATTTCTATCAGAGCAATAATACACTGCAGACATTTCTATCAGAGCAATAATACACCACAGAGCATTTCTATCAGAGCAATAATACACCACAGAGCATTTCTATCAGAGCAATAATACACTGCAGACATTTCTATCAGAGCAATAATACACCACAGAGCATTTCTATCAGAGCAATAATACACTGCAGACATTTCTATCAGAGCAATAATACACTGCAGACATTTCTATCAGAGCAATAATACACTGCAGACATTTCTATTAGAGCAATAATACACCACAGAGCATTTCTATCAGAGCAATAATACACCACAGAGCATTTCTATCAGAGCAATAATACACTGCAGACATTTCTATCAGAGCAATAATACACTGCAGACATTTCTATCAGAGCAATAATACACCACAGAGCATTTCTATTAGAGCAATAATACACCACAGAGCATTTCTATCAGAGCAATAATACACTGCAGACATTTCTATCAGAGCAATAATACACTGCAGACATTTCTATCAGAGCAATAATACACTGCAGACATTTCTATTAGAGCAATAATACACTGCAGACATTTCTATCAGAGCAATAATACACTGCAGACATTTCTATTAGAGCAATAATACACTGCAGACATTTCTATCAGAGCAATAATACACTGCAGACATTTCTATCAGAGCAATAATACACTGCAGACATTTCTATCAGAGCAATAATACACTGCAGACATTTCTATCAGAGCAATAATACACTGCAGACATTTCTATCAGAGCAATAATACACTGCAGACATTTCTATTAGAGCAATAATACACTGCAGACATTTCTATCAGAGCAATAATACACCACAGAGCATTTCTATCAGAGCAATAATACACCACAGAGCATTTCTATCAGAGCAATAATACACTGCAGACATTTCTATCAGAGCAATAATACACTGCAGACATTTCTATCAGAGCAATAATACACCACAGAGCATTTCTATCAGAGCAATAATACACTGCAGACATTTCTATCAGAGCAATAATACACTGCAGACATTTCTATCAGAGCAATAATACACCACAGAGCATTTCTATCAGAGCAATAATACACTGCAGACATTTCTATCAGAGCAATAATACACTGCAGACATTTCTATTAGAGCAATAATACACTGCAGACATTTCTATCAGAGCAATAATACACTGCAGACATTTCTATCAGAGCAATAATACACCACAGAGCATTTCTATCAGAGCAATAATACACCACAGACATTTCTATCAGAGCAATAATACACCACAGAGCATTTCTATCAGAGCAATAATACACTGCAGACATTTCTATCAGAGCAATAATACACTGCAGACATTTCTATCAGAGCAATAATACACCACAGAGCATTTCTATCAGAGCAATAATACACTGCAGACATTTCTATCAGAGCAATAATACACCACAGAGCATTTCTATCAGAGCAATAATACACCACAGAGCATTTCTATCAGAGCAATAATACACTGCAGACATTTCTATCAGAGCAATAATACACTGCAGACATTTCTATCAGAGCAATAATACACTGCAGACATTTCTATCAGAGCAATAATACACCACAGAGCATTTCTATCAGAGCAATAATACACTGCAGACATTTCTATCAGAGCAATAATACACTGCAGACATTTCTATCAGAGCAATAATACACCACAGAGCATTTCTATCAGAGCAATAATACACCACAGAGCATTTCTATTAGAGCAATAATACACTGCAGACATTTCTATCAGAGCAATAATACACCACAGAGCATTTCTATCAGAGCAATAATACACCACAGAGCATTTCTATCAGAGCAATAATACACTGCAGAGCATTTCTATCAGAGCAATAATACACCACAGACATTTCTATCAGAGCAATAATACACTGCAGACATTTCTATCAGAGCAATAATACACCACAGAGCATTTCTATTAGAGCAATAATACACTGCAGACATTTCTATCAGAGCAATAATACACTGCAGACATTTCTATCAGAGCAATAATACACCACAGAGCATTTCTATCAGAGCAATAATACACTGCAGACATTTCTATCAGAGCAATAATACACCACAGAGCATTTCTATCAGAGCAATAATACACCACAGAGCATTTCTATTAGAGCAATAATACACCACAGAGCATTTCTATTAGAGCAATAATACACCACAGAGCATTTCTATTAGAGCAATAATACACCACAGAGCATTTCTATCAGAGCAATAATACACCACAGAGCATTTCTATCAGAGCAATAATACACCACAGAGCATTTCTATCAGAGCAATAATACACCACAGAGCATTTCTATTAGAGCAATAATACACTGCAGACATTTCTATTAGAGCAAAAATACACCACAGAGCATGTCTATTAGAGCAATAATACACTGCAGACATTTCTATCAGAGCAGTAATACACTGCAGACATTTCTATCAGAGCAATAATACACTACAGACATTTCTATCAGAGCAATAATACACTGCAGACATTTCTATTAGAGCAATAATACTCCACAGAGCATTTCTATCAGAGCAATAATACTCCACAGAGCATTTCTATCAGAGCAATAATACACTGCAGACATTTCTATTAGAGCAATAATACACTGCAGACATTTCTATATCAGAGCAATAATACACCACAGAGCATTTCTATCAGAGCAATAATACACCACAGAGCATGTCTATCAGAGTAACAAGACACGCAAAAAAATATAGCATACTGTGGCAAAGTGGTTTGTAGTGCTCCGGTGTACAGGTGATTCAAGGTGCTCCAGACAAAGGACAAACACAAAGTTCACAGGTCAGGTTTTTTAATTTCCTTGACGAGGTTTTTTAAATAATAAAGCTGGCTCTACCCAGCAATGGGTATTGCCAGCGAAAACTGGACTCAAATAATAAAGCTGACTCTACCCAGCAATGGGTATTGCCAGCGACAAAACAAAGGGGTTGCAGTCCCGAAATAATAATTCAAACACAACACACGTAATACAGTCACGAACAACACGTCTCCAGACTGTGTGCTCTGGTGCCGGTGCGGTGCTCTGAGTGCTGGTGCTCTTGTGCGTTCAGGTCCGGGCTGGCTTCTCGCGGCAGCTCCCGGCTTCGTATCAGCCGTCTGACAAAACAAATACACACGTTTTTATCAATGGACCCACACTTCATTCAAGGATCCCGTCCTTGTTTCCTCCCATTAACCACAACAAAGGAACCGATTACGGCGTCACGTCCCCCTAAAGTACCCTCAGCCCCGCCCCCTCCGATAGCTAGTTCAATCACGTCTCCTCCAATTCATGACTGAAACTTCGCTCACCGTACTAGGGCGATGACTCCAGGTACCGTAACGCCGCCCTCTTCCTGAATGGCCGGCTTCCGCCTGTCCACGGAATGAACTGCCCAACCATTCAGTACGAAGCCCGCAGTTCCTGTTGTACAGTGCCCTCAACGGTCGAGAGGGAGAGTGTTGATTCGGATTCATTCACTCTTCGTCACATATCCCACCGCTCAGAGTGGAGCCGAAGGAACACTCAGCTGAATCTATCTTACCCATTACACCCCCCTCCCGGGAAAAGTAATCCGCATTTTGATGATCTCTCCCGGCACGGTGTGTCATGAAATACATGAAGGGTTGCAGCGCCAGATACCACCGAGTTATCCGGGCGTTGCTATCCTTCATCGTGCTTAACCATCTGAGTGGGGCGTGGTCAGTGACGAGATTGAATGAATAACCCAAGAGGTAATAGCGTAAGGTCTGAGTGGCCCATTTAATGGCCAGACATTCCTTTTCTATGACAGAGTAGTTGCGCTCCCGAGGGGGCATTTTCTTGCTGATGTAGAGGATGGGGTGTTCTACTCCGTCGACCTGCTGGGACAAGACCGCCCCCAAACCAACATCCGAAGCGTCGGTGTGGAGGAGGAATTCCTTATCAAAATCTGGTGTGATCAGGGCGGGGGCTCGGCAGAGCCATTGCTTAATGGTATCAAAGGCCCCCTGACATTCTCCTGTCCATTTAATTAAATTTGGTGCGCTCTTTTTACTCACTAGAGGGTTTACCACTGTGGTGTACTCGGACCGGCCAACCCCAAGAGTGACCTCACCTGGGACTTGGTTTTTCGGGATTGCCGCATCCATCAAAGCCTGGACTTTGGTGGCGACGGGTTTCACCTGCCCATGTCCCATAACAAATCCTAAATATTGGGTTTCTTCTTTGACAAATGCACATTTACCCAAGTTAGCTGTCAGCCGGGCTACCCTCAGAGACTGCAAGACGGCTGTGACCCTAGCCAAATGCTCCCACATCATCAATATACGCTGCTGCATATTCATGATGTGGGCGTAAAACCTGGTCCATTAGTCTCTGAAAGGCAGCGGGCACACCATGTAGCCCAAACAGCATGTTTTTGAAATGAAACAGACCATCAGGGGTAGAAAATGCAATTTTCTCACGTGATCTGCGGGTTAAAGGGATCTGCCAGTATCCCTTCGTCAGGTCCAAAGTCGAAATGAACCTCGCCGTTCCCAGTCTGTCTAGAAGCTCGTCGACCCGAGGCATGAGATATGCATCGAACTTGGCAATAGCGTTTACCTTGCGGAAATCAACGCAGAAGCGGTTGGTGCCGTCCTTTTTGGCGACTATCACAATCGGACTGCACCACTCGCTCCTGGAAGGCTCAATCACCCCAAGTTCGAGCCTCGCCCGCACCTCTTTGCGAACGCCACTTCGTCGACTTTCCGGGATCCGGTAAGGTCTCTCCCGAACCGTGACACCTGTTGGAGAGATAATGTCATATTCAACGAGATTAGTTCTGCCGGGCACATCAGAAAAAACATCCCTGAATTCCTCAATTAACCTGCGCAGATCTCTCTGCTGATCTGGGAGTAACTGTTCCCCCATCGGAATGTTCTGTATGCTAGGGGCCTCTATACAGGGTCCAAAATCATCCTCTACCTCGCCTGGGGCTATAAATAAGGCCTCCCTTGCCTGCCAGGGCTTTAATAAATTGATATGGTAAATTTCCCGTTCATTACGGCGATCGGGCTGCCGAATTTCATAATTCACTTTCCCTATAGCCCGAATCACCTCATATGGCCCCTGCCATTTAGCATATAGCTTGGATTCCGACGTGGGAAGAAGCAGCATTACCTTGTCTCCTGGCAGAAAGGTCCGAATCCGTGCATTTTGGTTGTAATGCTGCTGTTACCGGTGCTGAGCCGATTTTAGATTGTCCTGGGCCAAACGACCGACCAAATCCAGGCGATCACGGAGTAGGAGCACATGCTGCACTACATTTTTGGACGAGCCTTTATGCTCTTCCCACCCCTCTCTCAACAGATCGAGGATACCGCGAGGCTGTCAGCCGTACAAGAGCTCAAAGGGCGAGAACCCTGTTGAACTCTGCAGCACCTCTCTCACTGCAAAAAGGAGGTAGGGAAGGAGCGCTGCCCAATGTTTCTGCTCTTGATTCACAAATCGTCTCAGCATCTGCTTTAATGTTTGATTAAAACGTTGCACCAAACCGTCTGTGGATGATAAACAGATGTCCGGATGGGACGTACTTTTAACATTTTATACACCTGCTGTAGCGTTCGAGACAGAAAGTTAGTCCCATGGTCAGTCAGTATTTCTTTGGGGATCCCTACTCTCGACATAATCTGTACTAGTTCTTTAGCTATTGCAGCGGCACTAGTGGACCTCAATGGAACTGCCTCCGGGTATCGCGTTGCATAATCCACCACTACTAATATATGCGTATACCCGGAGTCAGAAGGGAGCAAAGGGCCCACTATGTCCATTGCAATGCGCTCAAAGGGAGTGGAAATAATTGGCAGTAGGACCAAAGGGGTGGGGCGCACTCGACCCGGCGCTACTCGCTGGCAGTCTGGGCATGTGGCTACATATTTCGACACTTCATTATGAAGCCCTACCCAATAAAATCGAGCCAATATGCGTTCCCTCGTCTTGTTGGCTCCCAAGTGTCCTGCAAAGGGGATGTCATGCGCCAGCCTCATGACCTCGGGCCGACACGACGGGGGAACCATCAATTGTGTTACAGGCTGTCCTGTGCCCGTGACAGGGTTTACCCTATACAGTAATTGCCCCTTGATAATGAAGTGCAGATATACCAGCGCCCCAGCGCCTTCAACTCCTTACCTTCAATAGACCGGACGTGTCCCCAAGCGTGCACCAGTGTGGGGTCGTTTTTCTGGTCCCACACTAGGTCCGCGCTTGAGCCCCACATGTCCTGTACATTGAGAGGGGCGGGAGTAACATCTGCCCTGGATGGCCAAGTAACTTCGCCCTCTCTGTCACACTGCGTACCGACTCCCTTTGAGTGGTGTTTGATACCATCCGCGCTCTCTCCCACCAGTCCCCAGCCTCGTTTCAAAGATGCACCTTCCCATTTTTCGATCCGTCTCTCTTTCTTTGTTTTCCTAGGATGAAAAAGAGAATTAAACAGGTCAGCTTGCAGGGGAAAAATATCACCAATCGTTTCCCCTGCTCTGTCTGCCATGTTTACATGTGTGGTCGGGACTGCCTTTTGGAGTAATTGCCGATACTGTGGCCAGTCCCGGCCCAGAATTACGGGGTACGGCAGCCTTTCCACCACCCCCACTGTGAGGTGGCGTTGTGTCTGACCTATCGACATGTATGCTTTTAGGGTGGGATATGTCGCCGTGTCTCCATGGATACAGGAGATCGCCACCTTGCCTTGTGGCTGCCACGACATACCGCCTAAGAGAGACGTTTGAATTAAGGTCTGTGCACACCCTGAGTCCATTAAAGCATGGGTACTCACATTACCAACCACCACATCAATAATACAAGGCCCCTCCCGACCATTTCCCCGTTCCTTACCCGCTTCAGATGCCAGATAACATGTCACCACGTTGCACTCCATTGCCGCGGGGCACAAGCGGGCGATGTGTCCAGGCTCATGGCACCTAAAACAGACAATCGGGGCAGAAGGCACTGGTGTTAGCTGTTTGTCCCGCTGCTGATACTGCAGTGGGTCGGGGGCAGTAAATCTACCCCAGCTGGGGGCCAACCGCTGCCTCCATGGTAAGGAGGTGGGCCGGTCCATTGAGGTTGGTGATCTGGGAGGTCTGGTTCCCAGCTGGAGAGACGAAGGCACTGATCCGCGGGTGATTGGAGCGACGAGAGGGGTCAGTAGTCCGGTCTTTACGGAGACCTGGGAGTCCTCATAATCCTCCGCAAGTTTGACAGAGGCCTCCAAGGTGGTCGGATTGTGGCGCCGCATCCATCCCTGGGTCTCGGCGCCGACCACATGGCAGAACTGCTCCAGGACGATGGCTTCTCCCATCTGCTGACCCGTCTTTTCTGCAGGGTTGAGCCAGTGCACCATGTGGTCACAAAGTTTTTGCGCGACCACCCTGGGGCGGGTCTCCCGTGGCCTCCGATACTCCCGGAACCGCACCCGGTGTGTTTCCCCCGTGATATTCAGGCGTCGGAGGATGGCCTGTTTGACAAGGTCGTACTGGCCAGCCTCCTCATTGGTCATAGCCTGGTACGCTGCCTGGGCTTCCCCGATCAGACAGGGACCCAGTTGGCTGGCCCAGTACTCCTTCGGCCATAACGTCGGTGGTGGCCAACCGCTCGAAGGCAACCAAGTACGCCTCCGGGTCATCCGCCGCAGTCATCTTTTGCGCCCGCGCTTTAGGAGGCGCCATCACGGGTATTGCTGGTGTTTGGGGTGCGTTTCCGAGACCGACCCTCTCGATCAGCGCTGTGTATCTCTCCTCCCTCTGTCTCTCCTCCGTCTCTCGTCTGTGCTCCAGTGCCTGTACCAGCGTGGTCAATGCAGCTATGTCCATGGTCCCTCTTCTGACACCACTTGTGGCAAAGTGGTTTGTAGTGCTCCGGTGTACAGGTGATTCAAGGTGCTCCAGACAAAGGACAAACACAAAGTTCACAGGTCAGGTTCTTTAATTTCCTTGACGAGGTTTTTTAAATAATAAAGCTGGCTCTACCCTGCATTGGGTATTGCCAGCGAAAACTGGACTCAAATAATAAAGCTGACTCTACCCAGCAATGGGTATTGCCAGCGACAAAACAAAGGGGTTGCAGTCCCGAAATAATAATTCAAACACAACACACGTAATACAGTCACAAACAACACGTCTCCAGACTGTGTGCTCTGGTGCCGGTGCGGTGCTCTGAGTGCTGGTGCTCTTGTGCGTTCAGGTCCGGCTGGCTTCGCGGCAGCTCCCGGCTTCGTATCAGCCGTCTGACAAAACAAATACACACGTTTTTATCAATGGACCCACACTTCATTCAAGGATCCCGTCCTTGTTTCCTCCCATTAACCACAACAAAGGAACTGATTATGACATCACGTCCCCCTAAAGTACCCTCAGCCCCGCCCCCTCCGATAGCTAGTTCAATCACGTCTCCTCCAATTCATGACTGAAACTTCGCTCACCGTACTAGGGCGATGACTCCAGGTACCGTAACGCCGCCCTCTTCCTGAATGGCCGGCTTCCGCCTGTCCCCGGAATGAACTGCCCAACCATTCAGTACGAAGCCCGCAGTTCCTGTTGTACAGTGCCACTACCCAACCATTCAGTACGAAGCCCGCAGTTCCTGCTGTACAGTGCCACTACCCAACCATTCAGTACGAAGCCCGCAGTTCCTGCTGTACAGTGCCACTACCCAACCATTCAGTACGAAGCCCGCAGTTCCTGTTGTACAGTGCCACTACCCAACCATTCAGTACGAAGCCCGCAGTTCCTGCTGTACAGTGCCCTCACCGGTCGAGAGGGAGATTGTTGATTCGGATTCATTCGCTCTTCGTCACACATACACATCACCAGGCATTGCTACAACTGTTTAAATAACGTACCTGTAATTTTTCTTTTCATTGTTAACATCCTGACAACTTTTTACACTTATAAATTTAAAGTCTGTTTCAAAGATCTTTCAAAAATGGTCGCTCTAGTGCACTGATAGTATCAGGATTATTGTCCATATTGTCAAACAGGTAACACAGCGATAACGATCCATGATGTGGTACGGAACAGAAAAGCCAGAGAACTTGTTGTTATGTTTTGTTTTTTTAATTTTTTTTAAATCGCTCATCCTGCAGTGATTTAGAGGACAGATCTCAAACACACTGTGGAGCACTGTAAGACACTTTATAACAACATTGACTCTCTCTCTTCCTTTTTCCCCTCCTTCCCCCTCTCCTTTCCCTCTCCCTCTCCTCTCTCTCCTCCCATTTCACCCCCTCTCTCTCCTCCCCTTTCTCCCCTTCTCTCCCCCCTCTCTCTCTCCTGCCTTCTCTCCTTCCCCCTCTCTCTCTCTCAGGGGGCAGGGGTGATGTCAGTCTACCTCTTCATGAAGCGCTATGCGGAGGAGGAGATGTACAGACCTCACCCCGCTCTGTACCGGCCGCGCCTGTCCGAGTGCAGCGATTACTCCGGTCAGTTCCTTCACCCCGAGGGGTGGCAGCGTGGCCGGAGTGCCTCGGACCTGTCGAGCGATGTCTCCATCCAGCTGAACCAGGCCCAGCCGCCGCCGCCCCCCTCCTCCAGCTCCCAATCGGGTGGGGCCACCGGGGGCTACCTGCCCCCCGCCTCCTCCTACTCCCATCCCCACTCCCACCCCCACCACATCCCCCAGACCCAGCCGCCCCACTCCATGGCCTCCATGGCAATGCAGACTCCCCCTTCCTCCTCCTCCCTGCAGTCCACCTTCCCCCAACCCCCCAAATACCACCCTCACATCCGCATGAGCGCCTCGCCCTGCTAGGCATCCCGCCTCAAATCCGCACTCTCATCTGCATCCTGTGTTGTTTGGAACTCAAGAAACGCATGAATGATTTGGAAACGCTAAACCCACTTGATTATAACAAACTCATAACAAACTAGTCTTTCTCAGTGTCTTCAGTGTAAATTTAATGATAACACTGCGAAAGACTTCTAGTCATTTGCCATTGAATTCATGATGTTTCTTTCAGTGTTTCTAACCTCAGCACTATCCAGTAGTTCTCTTAACATTTCCTCTGCTGTGATTCAAACAACACAGGATGCAGTTACAGCAGTGCTTTCCTGCTCTACAACACAGCGCATTACTGAACAATTTAAACCAGACTTCAAACTATAGAGTAACAGCAGACCCGATCCCATTTTCAGTGGTGTCTTCAAATAATATAATTGTCCCGTCTCACGATGCTAAACAGCTCACTGAAGACTGAAGCTGTTCAGAGACGGCGCTCACATTAAAAACCATGCAGAGTAGGAACCTTAAAATGATCAGAATTGCACAAGCGGGGCTGCAGAGGATTCGATACACACGGGGAAAGCAAGGCAATAGACAAGCTCTGCAGATATCCCTCCTAAGGTAGAGAAGGAGAAGCAACTGCCAGAGGAAATATTTCACTTGTGGCAGAATTCTCATCTTCTAGATTTTATGGGGTTAGCATACCAATAAAAATCAAATGCACCTTTTAAAATAATGTGAATGTTTTCCATATAGGGAAGTGTGAGTTCTACAAAGGTAATATATAGGTATGATTTACTGGGATTATTCTGTTCAAAGTTTAAAAAAAAAACGTTAGCGAATATTCTGACATTTTTAATTATCACTACATGCAGTTACACTATACTTGTATTTACCAAATACAAAGCCTGGTCACTTTATAGGTCCCTGCTATCGGGTCACCGTTTGACCTCAGCCTTGACGTGGCCTCGACTCCACAAGGTGTTGGAAGGTGTCTCTGCTGATCCGCTCCCTCATTAATACTGAGCGCACAGAGGCAGGCAGGGGGTCGTGATGACGAGTCGTTCAGACGGTCGGGTCGAGATCATTGCGGCGGCCGTGGAAGATGCCCGCAGTCTCTCTGTCGGGCTCCTCAAACCAATCACAATACCAGCACAGCGGACAGGGGCGTTATCATCTTGAAATTCGGGGTTCTGCGTTTTGGGGGTCCGTAGCGATGCTTAGTGTTCGTTCAGCCCTCCAGAGTAATAGAGGGACCCGGGATATAGCAGAAGAACATGAACCACACGAGGACAACACCAAACCCGATCAGGCAGGCAGGCATGCAGGCAGGCAGGCAGGCAGACAGACAGACACGCAGGCAGACTGGCACGCAGGCAGACAGGCAGGCAGGCAGACAGGCAGGCAGGTAGGCAGGCAGGCAGGCAGACAGGCAGGCAGGTCACAGAGGCCAGGCCAGTTTTAGCAGAACAAGCAAAAATATATTTGAATAAAAAGTTCTCAAAAGTCTTATAAAAGGCAGTCTAATACAGAGGCTATATTAAGAAAATATATTAAGCCATTTACATATACCAGAGTTTATATATCATACAGCAACACACACGATTCAGACAGTCTGTCTTGAGTTTCAATCTGCATAGTTTTATATATTATACAGCAACACCAAACATGATTCAGACAGTCCCCTATGTTTCTATCTCCACAGTTTTAAATATTATACAGCACCAAACATCTATTTTATATATTTATTTATTTGTAAATCACAGTCCAGATTGGTTTGACATTTTCATGTAGAGCTGAACAGAAAACTAGAACACCTTACACTCTATTGACAGTGTTATGGCAGGTGAATCAGTCACATGGTGTACACTCTATTGACAGTGTTATGGCAGGTGTTCAGTTGATTTTGTAGGCCTATTTGAGTTGCTAGAATGCTTCGCTAGCGTTTTCAATTAGATTAGTATGAAGTAGAGTAGACTAGATGTAGAAAAAGATCATTTAATACTATGAACAAAAATAAAACATTACAAAAAAATAAACAAAAATAAAAAAATAAAAAAAACACAAATTTAATATTGTAAATAATATGAATAAATACTATTAATAAAGATAAGAATAATTTAAAGAATAAAGTCATTATTGATAGCTGTATATTAAAATATCAAGATATATATTAAAGAGGCACACTGACTGGCAAGTTATACAGAAACACAGATATGCAAACACATAGATACAGACAGATACACACTGAAATACATACACACACACACACACACACACACACACACACACACACAGACACAGACACACACACAGATACACACACACACACAGATACACACACAGACACACACACAGATACACACACACACATACAAACACACTGACAGACACACACATACAAACACATAGACGCACACACACATTATTATTTCTTTACAAAAGTGAAAGCTTTTAAAAACTTTTAAAACAAAATCTTGAATTGTAAATGTAAATGCTATATTAACTATTTGAATTAAAAGCTACAAGGAAACCATTCATTTTTTTGGATATGGGTGTGGGGGGGAGAAGAGTTTTTGCATAAAAGTTGTAGCTAAAGAATGTATGAATGTTTTACTCTACAAATCCTCTTCAGGTACTAGCTGACAGAAAGAAAGTAATAAATCTGATCGCCCCTTTTATAAATGTCTGTTTTAGTTTTGCTTCCTGAGCTCTAGCAGAGCTGGAAGATGTCATTTCTAACCTCCTGTACTGCTGCTGCGAGTAGACTGGAGCACAATAACACAGGCAATAAGGAATTGTATTACACTACCAAACTGAACAGGATCATGTGGGTCTATAGCTTTCAGCTGCGATAGCATTACATCATTTCTGCAAACAGCACCAATCTCTGTACAATACTTCTGAAAATTAAATGATTGTTACTTTTTGGGGCATTTTCTTTCGGGTGGGGAGATATGGGGAGGGATAATGTAATTGACTCGATCAGCAATGTTGTCATGGAGATGTGTCATTTTGGCGATTATGAATAAAGTTTGAGAATTCAAAACAGTGGTCTAGTATTTATTCATCATTTCTTTAGAATTTGAGCAACTAGCCTGTCAGTGACATCATCCACCCCCCATCCCAGCAATATAATCCAGCCTGTCAGTGACATCATCCACTCCTCATCCCAGCAATATAAACCAGCCTGTCAGTGACATCATCCACCCCCCATCCCAGCAATATAAACCAGCCTGTCAGTGACATCATCCACCCCTCATCCCAGCAATATAAACCAGCCTGTCAGTGACATCATCCACCCCCCATCCCAGCAATATAAACCAGCCTGTCAGTGACATCATCCACCCCCATCCCAGCAATATAAACCAGCCTGTCAGTGACATCATCCATCCCCATCCCAGCAATATAAACCAGCCTGTCAGTGACATCATCCATCCCCATCCCAGCAATATAAACCAGCCTGTCAGTGACATCATCCATCCCCATCCCAGCAATATAAACCAGCCTGTCAGTGACATCATCCACCCCCATCCCAGCAATATAAACCAGCCTGTCAGTGACATCATCCACCCCCATCCCAGCAATATAAACCAGCCTGTCAGTGACATCATCCACCCCCATCCCAGCAATATAAACCAGCCTGTCAGTGACATCATCCATCCCCATCCCAGCAATATAAACCAGCCTGTCAGTGACATCATCCATCCCCATCCCAGCAATATAAACCAGCCTGTCAGTGACATCATCCACCCCCATCCCAGCAATATAAACCAGCCTGTCAGTGACATCATCCACCCCCATCCCAGCAATATAAACCAGCCTGTCAGTGACATCATCCATCCCCATCCCAGCAATATAAACCAGCCTGTCAGTGACATCATCCATCCCCATCCCAGCAATATAAACCAGCCTGTCAGTGACATCATCCATCCCCATCCCAGCAATATAAACCAGCCTGTCAGTGACATCATCCACCCCCATCCCAGCAATATAAACCAGCCTGTCAGTGACATCATCCATCCCCATCCCAGCAATATAAACCAGCCTGTCAGTGACATCATCCATCCCCATCCCAGCAATATAAACCAGCCTGTCAGTGACATCATCCACCCCCATCCCAGCAATATAAACCAGCCTGTCAGTGACATCATCCATCCCCATCCCAGCAATATAAACCAGCCTGTCAGTGACATCATCCATCCCCATCCCAGCAATATAAACCAGCCTGTCAGTGACATCATCCACCCCATCCCAGCAATATAAACCAGCCTGTCAGTGACATCATCCATCCCCATCCCAGCAATATAAACCAGCCTGTCAGTGACCCCCACTCCACATCCCAGCAATATAAACCAGCCTGTCAGTGACATCATCCATCCCCGCAATATAAACCAGCCTGTCAGTGACATCATCCATCCCCATCCCAGCAATATAAACCAGCCTGTCAGTGACATCATCCATCCCCATCCCAGCAACATAAATCAGCCTGTCAGTGACATCATCCATCCCCCATCCCAGCAACATAAACCAGCCTGTCAGTGACATCATCCATCCCCCATCCCAGCAATATAAACCAGCCTGTCAGTGACATCATCCATCCCCCATCCCAGCAATATAAACCAGCCTGTCAGTGACATCATCCACCCCCCATCCCAGCAATATAAACCAGCCTGTCAGTGACCTCCACTCCCCATCGCCACGGCTCTCCATTCACAATCAGAGCTCTCAGTGTGAGGGAGAGACCATGAGCATGACGTGTATCAACAGCATGTACAGAGCACTGCAGAATAAGACATGCCAATGAAGAGTTTAATGGGAATTGGGTAAGTGGTATTGAAGACCTTCGTAAGGTAAGCGAACGAGGTGTCCTGGTAAAGTCTATTAAAATGATTTACATTGTGTGGAATAACTTCTTGTGTTCTCAAGATGTAGAAGTGTGACATACAGACAGAGTGATGTACAGACAGACACCCCCTATATCCCCCAGAATAGAACATTCTCAATGTCTTCTGATAATGTTAATATAAAGCGTCATGACAGTCATGAAAGTGTCTTTTTTTCACTGAATTTTTTTTTTTAAATTGATCTATTAAACAATTTTGGCCATTTTGTTTTAGATTTAGATTTGTCTACTTTTGGGATGTAATTGTTTTGCGCCTCTAGTACTACATTTTTAAAAAAAACAGCCATCCTTTTTCTGTGGATGTTTTCTCTATTTTACTCGAATCTACTTCTGTTAGTCTCTGTTTCATATCTTCATAGTTTGCTTTTCTAAAATTGTAAACCTTAGCTTTAGTCATTACTTTTGGGGTTTTGAAAATCACTTCAAATGAGACCATGTTGTGGTCTGAGTTTGCCAATGGCTCTCTGACCTCTGTTTTAGTTATTCTGTCTTTGTTATTTGAAAAGACTACATCAAGGCATGCCTCCCCTGCATTTTGATTTTGTATTTCCAGCTGTCAATATGGTCCTTTGCAAGGTGTCGGCTGTATCCCAGAAAATACCACAGTTTTGGTCTTGTCTTTTAACTTCCTTCCTAGCTTGCTGAATTTGTTTTGCAGGGATCTTGGTCTGTCTCTTCCAATGTTGTTTGTACCGATGTGGATGACTATTACCGGGTTGTCTCCTGTTCGTTCTAGGAGCCTGTCCACGTTCTCAGTGATGTGCTTGACAGAGGCTCCTGGAAGGCAGCACACTGTTGTTGTAAGGGGGTCCAAACTGCGAACTGAACTTGCTGTGTTTCTCAATATGGAGTCCCCAACAATCATGACCTCCCTTCTTTTTGCTGCCTGGCCAGCACTGTTTATAGGGTCCTGGATGTTGTTCCTTTCCTTCTCTTGATGTTGGTTTTAGTCATCGAAATTTTGAAGTGGCTCAAGTTTCCCAAAGTAAAAGCACAGCAAAGTGTAATAGCACCATGGAAACATGGTACAGCATAAGCATTGTAAAGACCAGTGAGGTATAGTAAAGCTATTAGAAACAATGGTACAATACTGCTTGGTATAGCCATGGGAAAAGCATGGCGGGAACTTTATCATGGGCCATGTGATTGTGAAGTGCCTGGTTTCAGATGGAAGTTTGTGCAGATTTTAACAATGGTTAGCACTCCTTTAAAGAAGGACCAGTGATAGTGTTAATAAAGCTAATGAGAGGTAAGACAATGGATTTTAAAATCTTAGTTAACACTCCTTTAAGGGGCAGTGATAGTATTAATAAAGCTAATGAGAGGTAAGAGAATGGATTTTAAAATCTTAGATAACACTTCTTTAAGGGGGCAGTGATAGTGTTAATAAAGCTAATGAGAGGTAAGAGAATGGATTTGAAAATCTTAGATAACACTCCTTTAAGGGGGCAGTGATAGTATTAATAAAGCTAATGAGAGGTAAGAGAATGGATTTTAAAATCTTAGATAACACTCCTTTAAGGGGGCAGTGATAGTATTAATAAAGCTAATGAGAGGTAAGAGAATGGATTTTAAAATCTTAGATAACACTCCTTTAAGGGGGCAGTGATAGTGTTAATATTTCTATTTAACAGAGATGTAGAATATGGTGCAATGTGTAAGATACAAGCTGATTTCCACCCACTGAAATATTTGTCTATCTGTCTGGCTCTGTCTATCTATCTATCTGGGAAAGACATCTGAAATGTCTTTATAATGTATAGTAGACCCTGATATTGATGTGATACAGCCCTCTGACATGTCTTTATAATATATAGTAAACCCTGATACTGATGCAATGCAGCCATCTGAAATGTCTTTACATGATTTCCATTACACGAGAGTAGATGTTAAAACTTCATGCTGATTTGAACTCGGCTCTCGCCAAGGTAAGCACCAACTAAGACGTAGCTTTACAATAAACTAATGTGATCCATCTGTGTTGCCATCCATTTGCACTTTCTTCCATATGATGATGTAGATATCCTTCTGTCTGGTGTTGATGGCTGAAGTGTAGTGCTGGCTCCAGGGATCAGCTTATTGCCTCCCTAGCGCATCAGCACACACAACTGCTGCGATGCTGGCTCCGGGGATCAACCATAGTGCGGTCTCCCCAGCGCATCAGCATGACAACCGTCTGGATAGAGATAAGTTGGGTACATCTCTGGGGTCTTCAAGTGGGAACCTTTCATCCTCGGTGTTTCGTCGACTAGCCCACTACACCTCAAGAGGGCTTGACGGTGATTCTGGCGTCCCAGCATCACCCCCCTCCGTCCCCACTCAACTCAGCCCAGGTTACTTACCCGTACATCAGTGTTTCTTTCTCTCTGCTGTGCTTGAGATCCCCAGCCAGGATCTTTCCGTCTCAACCACAGCCAGTTGCTGCTCCTCTCTGCTGCTTCAGATAAGTTCTTCACTGTGCGACGCAACTCTTGGCCACTGAATCCGACATCTCTGAGAAACCGGGTTGTAGAGTGTGCCACAAATCCTCGACAACCCACTTCCACTGGGTAAACCCAGACTCTCCATCCTCGCTGTTCCGCTTCAGTGGCTAGTGGAGCATACCGCAGTTTCTTCCTCTCATACGCCTCATCTACAGCATCCTCCCATGGCACTGTTAACTCTACCACAGACCACAAGACAATATCTGGTCGAAGGTTAGTGTTGGCAATCTCAGGTGGAAAAATAAGCCATTGACCAACATCTGCCAGCGTTTTCCAGTCTCTAGCAGCTTCCAGTTGTCCTGGGTGAGGCTTGGTTTTAACACCTTTTCTTGGTGGTTGGTCTCCTGGGCGGAGGAATGTTGTCTTTTGTGTGTAATGTTTTGATGGAACAGGTGGCAACTTATTGGTCATGTTACGCTTGTCTTCCAATGCTAAGGCCAAACATCGCAGCACCTGGTCATGGCGCCAAGTAAACCATCCTTGGCTAAGAGCCACCTTACATCCTGTCAAAATGTGCCTTAATGTTGCAGGTGATGAACACAAAGGACATGAGGGATCCTCTCCTACCCAGAGGTTTAGGTTCTGTGGTGATGGGAGAACATCATATGTTGACCTTATAAGGAAACTGATCCTGCTCTGTTCCATTGACCATAGGTCTTGCCAGCCAATCTTGCGTTGTTCCACACTCTCCCATCTCATCTATTCTCCCTGCTTGGCCTGGGAAATGGCCTTTATGCACCTCATCCTCTCATCCTGCTTTTGCACCTCGTTGACTACCAGCTTCCTCCGTTGAGCTGGGGCTGCCTTGTGCCATGTAGGAGGAGCAGAACTGAGACCAAGACCCCCTCTTCCATGCTGAACTTGCCCCATGATATCACCAATTCGAAGGGCAGCCTTTGCATCCTCCACAGCTTTCTTTGCCGCCCACTTTCTTCCAGTTTTCAACACAGGTGCTGCCTCCCTTACGCATTTGTCGCGTGACTCTACTAATGTCATTTCCAGTCTGACCTTGGCGCACTTAAACTCCTCGGTTAGAGCGGAGACTGGTAGCTGCAGTATTCCTTTACCATAAAGTCCCACTCTGCTGAGGCAGTGTGGAACTCCGAACCATTTCCTGATGGATGAACTGATTAAAGCTTCCAGCTTCTCTACTGTTGTAAAAGAAACCTTGTACACAGTCAGTGGCCACAACCTCGGCAGTAGACCAAACTGAAAGCACCAGAGTTTTAGTTTGCCTGGTAAAGCACTGCTGTCTATGCTCTTCAACCCTTCCACTGCTTGTTGTCTAACTTCTCCCCGTCGTACCATCTCCCAAGACTCTTCACCGACTTCTCAGACACTGTTGGTATTGCCTCACCATTAATGAAGAACGTTTTATCTACTACTTTACCTTTAATTATAGAGATGCTCCTTGATTTAGTGGGCTTGAATTGCAATCGTGCCCATTCTATGTTATTGGTTAATTTGCCCAATAACCGATTAGTGCAGGCTACTGTTGTAGTCATGGTTGTCATGTCATCCATGTATGCTCGAATTGGTGGTAGTCGTATTCCAGAAGCCAAGCGCTCTCCTCCTACTACCCATTTTGATGCCCTAATGATTACTTCCATTGCCATGGTAAAAGCCAGTGGAGAAATGGTGCATCCTGCCATTATTCCAACTTCTAGGCATTGCCATGTAGTGCTGAATTCTGAAGTTGAAAAACTAAATTGCAAATCTCCAAAGTTGGCTTTCACTAAATTTGTTATTGTCATCGGTACACTGAAAAAATCAAATGCTGCCCAAAGAAGTTCATGTGGCACTGAACCATATGCATTAGCCAAATCCAGGAATGTCACATGGAGCTCCTTCCTCTCCTTTTTAGCTGATTGAATTTGTTGCCAGATCACATTGATGTGTTCTAAGCATCCTGGGAAACTTGGAATGCCTGCTTTTTGTATTGAAGTGTCAATGAAGCAGTTCTTTAATAGGTAAGTTGACAATCTCTGAGCAAAAATGCTGAAGAAAATCTTGCCTTCTATGTTTAATAGGGTGTCACAAAGACGGCTGTAGTGGGTGACGTCAGACCAGAGCCAGGAAATAAACGACAGAGAGGTGGAGTTTGGTGGAGCTGAGCAAATGGTTTCGCTCAGCATTTAATAAATCAACAGAACACAAAAACAGGACACGGCACTTGCGGCCAAAATAAACAGGTAAACAAAATGGACTATACAGACAAACACGAACACGGTGAGTTTTAAACAAATAAGTATCGTTATATTCCTTTTCCTTTTCTCCTCTCCACACCGTTCTCCACTCACCGAACACACAACCCTGAGTGAGTGAAAACATGCTGCTTTTATGCAGTTGTACCGAGACTCGATTGCTAGTCAGTCATTCAATTGGAATCTCGGTACAACTGCACGTGAATTAATTAAAGTGCAATTCCCGTGCTCACATATTATTACTTTTTACTTGCACGTGAAGTGCTGTGCAATCCTCGTGCCTAAATACAAATATACATTTTAAACACTCGTGTTACACAGACCCGTTTATATCCCGTGTACCAATGACTATACACCAACATTAAAACACAACACATAACACAAAATACACACAGGGCGGGCACTTTGCCACATATACCCCCTTGTGCAAAGCACACATGGCCTCAATTGCCACCTCCCGCCCAGTCTTAAAGTCCCGAAGAGGGAGAAGCAAGGTGTTTCTGGGGGTGGCCATGGTGGAATGTCCTCCACTCCCCACTTCTTTGTGGCTATCAGCTCCCTCTTCCGGGCTCCGCCACACACTATCCTGCCGAAAGTGCGGCTGGGGAAGCTGGTCTCCTGACCTCCCCCTTCTTCGTGGCTGCCAGCTCCCCTCCGTGGGGCTCTGGCCACCGTGTTCCTGCCACGGAAATGCGGCTGGGGAGCTGGTCTCCTGACCTCCCCTTTTCTTCATGGCCGGCAGCTCCCCTTCATGGGGCTCTGGCCACAGTGTAGCGACCCCAGGCGAAGCAGGACCCTCGGCGACCCCAGGCGAAGCAGGATCCCTGGCGACCCCAGGCGGCGGCAGCAGCAGCGACCCTCGGGAGGCGGCGGCAGCAGCAGCGGACCCACGGAGGCGGCGGCAGCAGCAGCGGACCCTCGGGAGGCGACGGCAGCAGCAGCGGACCCTCGGGAGGCGAACTTCGGGAGGGAGCCCCTGGCCATAGAGGCGGCAGCGGAGCTCCACTTCTCCCTCATACCCTGTACCCTGTGTGGAGCAAAGGCAGCCCCAGGCGATCGCGGAGCAACAGGCAGCCCCAGGCGATGCGGGCGGCTGGCAACCCCAGGCGATGCGGAGCTGCTTGCAACCCCAGGCGTCGCGGAGCGGCTGGCAACCCCAGGCGTCGCGGGCGGCTGGCAACCCCAGGCGAGCGCGGAGCTGCTGGCAACCCCAGGCGTCGCGGAGCAACTGGCAACCCCAGGCGATCGCGGAGCAATTGGCAACCCCAGGCGATGCGGAGCAACTGGCAACCTCAGGCGATCGCGGAGCAACTGGCAACCCCAGGCGATCGCGGAGCAACTGGCAAACCCAGGCTGCGAGGCAGGCATCCTTGGGCGAAGTGAAGCAGGCATCCTTGGGCAGCGAGGCAGGCATCCTTGGGCAAGCGAGGCAGGCATCCTTGGGCGGCGAGGCAGGCATCCTTGGGCGGCGAGGCAGGCATCCTCGGGCGAAGTGAGGCAGGGAGTCAGGACAAGCTGGGGTGCGGGTTTTGGCCCTCTTCTCGGCCACTGCGGCCAGGCGGTTCTTCCCCATGCTTTCCTCAGCAGCCTATGCAAGGGCTGCTGAGGACCGCCAGCATCTAGTCCTGGTTTTCTGGTGAAGGGAGAGGCAGCTCCTGCTCCTCTCCCTCGTGACGGTGGGGAAGTGATACCAGCAGGCATTCATCCTCTGCTGGTTGGGGAAGTGTTACCAGCAGGCATTCATCCTCTGCTGGTGGGGGAAGTGATACCAGCAGGCATTCCTCCTCTGTTGGTGGGGTTGGCGGAGGCAGAGGCAGCTCCTGCTGCTCTGCTCCTGCCGATGGAGGTGGCGGAGGCAGAGGCAGCTCCTGCTGCTCTGCTCCTGCCAGTGGAGGTGGGAGCGGCGTGTAGTCTCCTGGCGGCGGAGGTGGGAGCAGCATGTAGTCTACCCTTGTTTCAGGGGTCTGTTGCGGCCCTCCCTCTCTTGCAGGGGACTGGTGCGGCTCTGCCTCGGAAGGGGAGACCAGCAGGCATTCTCCCTCTGCTGGTGGGGGACCCAGCAGGCCTTCACCCTCTGCTGGTGGACAGGGACCCAGCAGGCCTTCACCCTCTGCTGGTGGACAGGGACCCAGCAGGCATTCACCCTCTGCTGGTGGACAGGGACCCAGCAGGCATTCATCCTCTGCTGGTGGACAGGGACCCAGCAGGCATTCACCCTCTGCTGGTGGACAGGGACCCAGCAGGCATTCACCCTGTGCCGGTGGACAGGGACCCAGCAGGCATTCACCCTCTGCTGGTGGAGGAGGCAGAGGCAGCTCCTGCTGCTCTGCTCCTGGCGGTGGAGGTGGCGGGAGGCAGAGGCAGCTCCTGCTGCTCTGCTGCTGCCAATGGAGGTGGCGAAGGTGGAACCAGCAGGAATTCACCCTCTGCTGGTGGAGACTGGGGCTGTGGGCGCTCTACCTTCCCCTTCTTGGGCCGTGGACGCACTGACTCCTCCCTCTTGGGCTGTGGACACACCGACTCCTCCCTTTTGGGCTGTGGAGCACCGACTCCTCCCTCTTAGGCTGTGGACGCACCGACTCCTCCCATTCAGGCGTGGGACGTTCGGGCTCCTCCCATTCAGGCGTGGGACGTTCGGGCTCCTCCCACTCAGGCGTAGGGACGTTGGGCTCCTCCCACTCAGGCGTGGGGCGTTCGGGCTCCTCCCACTCAGGCGTGGGACGTTGGGCTCCTCCCATTCAGGTGTAGGACGTTGGGCTCCTCCCATTCAGGTGTAGGGCGTTCGGGCTCCTCCCACTCAGGCGTAGGGACGTTCGGGCTCCTCCCATTCAGGTGTAGGACATTCGGGCTCCTCCCGCTCAGGCGTGGGGACGTTCAGGCTCCTCCCACTCAGGCATAGGGCGTGGCAGCAAGGGCTCCTCTTCTTCATCCTGCATGGGGCATAGGGCCAACGATGTGCCCATATGCCCCACAGCCAGGGCACCACTCCCCATCCCAGTCTTTGGGCCATTGCCTGAAGGGTCCTGTGGACGGAGCAGGGTATGGTGGTGTGGCTAGTTTGGCCACAGTCGAAACACCACAGCCCTGCTTCCGCCTTTCTCCCTTTGCCCTCCTGTGCTCCTCTCCAGCCTCTTCTCCCCATTTCTTCTCCTTTTGTTTTAAAAAAAAACTGCGGTTCCCGCTCTGGCCTGACTCCTGGAGGCTGTAGATCCCGGTTCTGACACCACGTGTCACAAAGACGGCTGTAGTGGGTGACGTCAGACCAGAGCCAGGAAATAAGCGACAGAGAGGTGGAGTTTGGTGGAGCTGAGCAAATGGTTTCGCTCAGCATTTAATAAATCAACAGAACACAAAAACAGGACACGGCACTTGCGGCCAAAATAAACAGGTAAACAAAATGGACTATACAGACAAACACGAACACGGTGAGTTTTAAACAAATAAGTATCGTTATATTCCTTTTCCTTTTCTCCTCTCCACACCCGTTCTCCACTCACCGAACACACAACCCTGAGTGAGTGAAAACATGCTGCTTTTATGCAGTTGTACCGAGACTCGATTGCTAGTCAGTCATTCAATTGGAATCTCGGTACAACTGCACGTGAATTAATTAAAGTGCAATTCCCGTGCTCACATATTATTACTTTTTACTTGCACGTGAAGTGCTGTGCAATCCTCGTGCCTAAATACAAATATACATTTTAAACACTCGTGTTACACAGACCCGTTTATATCCCGTGTACCAATGACTATACACCAACATTAAAACACAACACATAACACAAAATACACACAGGGCGGGCACTTTGCCACATAGGGAAATAGGGCGAAACTGACTGAAGCTTGTAGAATCTTTTTCTTTAGGTATAAAGACTCCATCTGCTCGGTTCCAGCTTCCTAACAAACGCAAGCAGAGCATTCCACAATTTAGGAGCTTTACAAGAAGAAGCCCTGCCTCCCAGGGTGATTTTGTTGACCCTAAGAATAACCAGTAGCCCTGCATACGAAGAGTGTGATTTGGAAGATACAGGGTCAGTAACTCCTGCAAATAACTGGGTGCTAATCCATTCAGGGCTTTATAAGTTAACAACAAAATCTTAAAATCAATTCTATACTGCACAGGGAGCCCGTGCAATAGGCCAAAACAGGGACAATGTGTTCACTTTTCAGAATTCACAAGCCAGAATTCAGAAGACAGAATTCTAGCGGTTGTATTCTGAGCAAGCTGGAAGCCAGACACCACCCGTTTTGAGATACCAGAGAAAAGTGCATTGCAATAGTCAATTCTTGATTAAACAAAGGCACGTATTAGCCTCTCAGCATCAGGTATGGAAATAATAGGTCTAAACTTAGCTATATTTCTCAAATGATAAAATGATACTTTAGTCATTTTCCAAATGTGATTCTCAAATGATAGATCAGGATCAAAGATGACCCCAAATTTCTAATTTCTAGTTTTAGTTCCAATGAGACACTGCTAAGGTCTAACTCATGTAAATGGATATTCTTTAATTGATGCTGTGAGCCCTCAAGCATGACCTCTGTTTTGTCAGAATTCAACATGAAAAAGCTCTGTGACATCCAACACTTGATGTCAGCAAGGCAAGCAGCTAATACCACCCCAGTAGAAGGACTGCCTGGACCCAAAGACAAGTGTAGCTGAGTGTCATCTGCGTAACAATGGAAAATCAGCTTTCAGAACTGGGCAGACACATGGTAAATGACATTTAATAGAGAAAAGTGTAAGGTACTGCATGCAGGCAATAAAAATGTGCATTATAAATATCATATGGGAGATACTGAAATTGAAGAAGGAATCTATGAAAAAGACCTAGGAGTTTATGTTGACTCAGAAATGTCTTCATCTAGACAATGTGGGAAGCTATAAAAAGGCCAACAAGATGCTCGGATTTATTGTGAAAAGTGTTGAATTTAAATCAAGGAAGTAATGTTAAAACTTTAAGAACATAAGAACATAAGAACATAAGAAAGTTTACAAACGAGAGGAGGCCATTCAGCCCATCTTGCTCGTTTGGTTGTTGTTGAAGCTGACACCCTGGGATCCTTCAAGAAGCTGCTTGATGAGATTCTGGGATCAATAAGCTACTAACAACCAAACGAGCAAGATGGGCTGAATGGCCTCCTCTCGTTTGTAAACTTTCTTATGTTCTTATGTTCTCATGAAATTCACTCCATGCCTGCGGATAATATCACCTAATGGCAGCATATACAGTGAAAACAACAAAGGGCCTAAGATAGAGCCCAGCTGAACACCACAGGCAACTTCTGACAAATCAGACTTCATCTCCCCGATAAAGACAAACTGGAACCGGAAAGATATCGGAAAGATAACACCTAAACCAAGATAGGACACCTCCTGACAAACCCACTAAACTTTCAAGGCGATTCAATAGAATGGAATCGTCCACGGTATCAAAAGCAGCACTAAGATCTAGGAGAATTAAAACTGAAGGAAAGCCGGAGTCAGAGCTTATCAAAAGATAATTTACTACCTTAACAAGGGCCTTCTCGGTGCTATGTGCAGCATGAAATCCAGATTGAAATTTCTCAAATACAGTATTACAAGTTACTTGTGTAATTGATTAGCAGCAACTCCCTCTCGAAACTTAAAAATGGCAGATTGGATATTGGCCTATTGTTGCTAAGGGCTTTAGGGTCAAGGTTGTTTGTTTTTTTTGAGCAAGGGCTTTACCACCGCAACCTTAACTGCAGAGGGAACTATACCAGCGGAAAGTGATTCATTCATAATTGTTAAAATGCATGTATTAACAACACAGGAAACATATTTTAATAATTTGGTAGGGATTGATCAAGGGCACAAGTAGTAGGTTTCATATGCAGAACTCATGCAGTCAGGTAATCAGAGAAAAAGCTTCCAACGCAGCTCTATCACGTCTAATAGGTTCAGCTGAGAAAGAACGGTCTATAACAGAAGGGGTCTAATCTGATCTCTTATGTCAAGTATTTTATTTTGGAAAAACTTTAAGAAGTCATTCCAGCTAAAAGAGGAGCCAATTGCGAGGGTAGAAGTATTAGAAGGTGGATTTACTAATTTATCTATGAACTAAAAAGAAGCCTAGGATTATTTTATTTGTTCCAATCAGATTGGATAGTATGAAGATCTAGCCTGGGACAGAGCCTTCCTATATTTAGCGTGATGGCTTTTCCATGCAGAGTAATGAACATGCAGATTAGTACCCTTCCATCTGCGTTCCAATTTGCAACCCTCGCATTTCAGCTTATGAGTCGTGTCATTAAACCATGCTGTGCTTCTTTTGTAAAACACCCTCCGAGTTTTAACTGGTGCTGCAGTATCTAAAATGTTAGTCATGGAGGTGTTAGCCAACTCATCTAATGATACAGACTGAGTAACTGGCGATAAATTTAATGCCTCACAGAACTTTATAGTGGTTGATGAATTAACTACCCTGGTTTTGATTATACAACCCTAGCTCTTTGTAGCGTATATAGCATACCCTGATCTTGATGTGATACAGCCATCAGGAATGTCTGTGTATCAAATATATCCAGTACTGTAAATTCCTAAGTGTTTGGTTGCTACCTCTAATGACAAAATTGTATATGATAGTGTGCAAGGTTGGTGGGCAATTCACTGACACACACAGGAGGCAGAAGTTTTATTTGAAAACACTGCACTGGTACCCAATTTTATTATTTTTGAAGTATTTTTCTTTTAGCCCACAGAGGGCACTGTTGTCCGTGGCCTGAGTACCGGCAACGGTACACAGGACCACAGGAATACCAATACTGGTAAACAGTAAAACAAACTGGCGCACTCACAGGTGCTCAGAATTATATAATATCAACGTAATTATTTCTTCTATTTCTTTCAAGGCAGGCTATCTCACTCAGCCATGCTTGCCTGTTCTTTGTCTACACTGACGTCTTCCGCCAGCGTCACTGGGTATCCTCTCTCTGGCCCCCTGAATGCACAACCAAGCGCAGTTCTTATGGGCCAAGCAATCCCCCAAGGCCCGCCTCTCATCCACTCAGAAAGAGGGAAAGCCAACTTCCTCTTCCCCACCTCTACGTGTCATCGCCATAACTGACAGGCGGATCGTACGAGACTGCTGCCCTCTTCCTGCAGAACCACGGACACACCAGATAGTCAGTCCAGATTGATCGATCGATCGATAGATAGATAGATAGATAGATTTATTTTATTTTTTAAAATACAGTCACAGTCTTGATCTTCTCTGTCTAGTAGAAAACTGGCACTTTGTAAATAATAAGCACTCATTATATCTATCCACCCCAAATGGGGACTCGCTCTTTGACAAGCCACACCTCATGGGGGTCACAAAGCACTTTACATACATCATACATAAATGACAATAATCAAGGAGCAACAATAAAACAGCACTACAGGAAAATTACAAGAATAAAAATAATAAACAAATAAAAACACACACAGAACTAAAAGCCATAGTTAAAAGATGTGTTTTTAAAAGAGATTTATAAATATCTGGGGACGGAGCCTCCCTTATTGCAAGGGGAAGCACGTTCCAAATACGAGGCGCATAACTGGCGAACGCCCGATCTCCCATTGTTCGTAGCCTCGTTTTTGGAACAACCAGCAATCTTTGGTCCCCAGATCTTAAAGCACATGCAGGGGCATTTAAATAGGCTTTAATATCAGACAGGCCATCAAGAAGAATAAAAAAATCAAGATTTGACTCAGGTTTGGCCTGTAAATAAAATTTGCGTATCGTCGGCATATTATTATGTATTTCTTAGCAGACGCCCTTATCCAGGGCGACTTACAATTGTTACAAGATATCACATTATACATTATACAGTTATTACATTATTTTTACATACAATTACCCATTTATACAGTTGGGTTTTTTTACTGGAGCAATCTAGGTAAAGTACCTTGCTCAACGTTACAGCAGCAGTGTCCCCCACCTGGGATTGAACCCACGATCCTCCGGTCAAGAGTCCAGAGCCCTAACCACTACTCCACACTGCTGCCCCAATGAAAATTAATTCCATGGCTGTGAAGTATTTGAGCTAAAGGTAGAAGATAAATACTAAAGAGAAGAGGTCCCAGGCCAGAGCCTGATTAAGCATAAAATGATCTACTCCAAAATACTACTCCTAGGTGATTTCAACATTCATGTCGATTTGCCTTCTTCCCCTCTAGTGACCGATTTTGTCACGTTCCTGGACTGTCTTAATGCTCTCTTAATCTGTCAATGTCCCCACTCACACCCGTGGACAAACCCTGGATCTGCTCATCACCAGGGGTCTTGATATCTCCAATCGCTCAGTCTCAGATCTCTCTCTCTCTCTGACCATTTCTTAATCACTGCCAATATTAATCTTCCCGCACCTTCAGCTACTACTGATGCTATTATTTTCTTCTGTCCCAAAAATCTGCTAAATCCTATAATATTCTGGGAATGTGTCTCTTCTTCCCCTCTGACTGGTACTCTCCCGTCTTCGGTCGATGATGTGGTGTCCCTCTACAACGCCACCCTTACTCAGATCAGAGACACAGTTGCCCCACTTACAACCAGAATAGTGAAGAAACATCACAACTGTCCATGGTATACCCTCGAACTTCGACTGCTTAAGTCTGCCTGCCGCAAGTCTGAGCGCAAATGGAGGTCTTCTGGACTAACAGTTCACAGAGAGATTTGGACCGATCACCTCAGTAGTTACAGACGTGTGCTCGCTACTGCCAGGGTGACATACTTCTCTGAAATCATATCCATGGGACACGGTAAACCAAATATTCTGTTCAAAGCCATTGATCAAATCCTGCATCCAGCCACTGATAAATCCACCTACCATTCATCCTCCTCTCTTACCTGCTATGATTTTTCCTCTTTCTTTATTCTACGCTCTCCTGCCACAAACCCAGTATAGTACTTGACCACCTTGACTCCCCTCTGATTGCCCCTCCTGCTCTTTCTTCCTTCTCTCCTCTCTGCATTACTGATGTCTCCAGCCTTTTGTTGAAATCAAGTACTGCCACATGCCCCTTGGACCCCTGGCCAACAAATCTGATCTGTCTCTGTGCTAATGATCTTGCTCCTTACATTATGCACACTCTCAACCTGTCCCTGGCTTCAGGCCTGGTTCCTGCTGCCCTCAAGACTGCCCGAGTAACGTCAGTGCTCAAAAAACCCTTCCTTGACCCGACTGTCTTATCCAACTTCTGTCCCATATCCAATCTTCCTTTTCTCTCCAAAACTCTTGAAAGGGCTGAAGCCAGCCAGCTGATGAAATATCTCACAGATAACAATCTGCTTGAATCCCTGGAGTCTGGCTTCCGGCCGCATCACAGTACCGAAACTGCTCTGCTCCGGATTATAAATGATCTTCTGCTTAATTAGTTATAAAATCCCAGCTATATGTCTAAATAAAATCATCAATGTAGTTAAAATGCACAAACATACAGTTATACTAAGAGATCAATTGTATTTTGAATAACCCTACTAACGTAAAAGACTGTTATTGTAGCTGCTGTTTCATAAACACATGCAAAATACCCCAGCAGTGCAAACAAAGACATTTTTTTACCAGTGTAATAATTGATCATGTTCACCCTGTAAGAGGGATGTGGTAGTGTAACCAGAGGTAGATGTTAGCAGACAGGCAGGAAGAAGTCAACAGACAAGATGTTGCAAATGAAACAGTTTTTACACCACCACTCCTAATGTGCAGCAGTAGAACACTTGACAGGAACATCCAATGTCTGACAGGAACAAAACTATTATACAAAACAATTATAACGCTGTAGACACTACAAAACAATAAACAGTGAAATGGTATATTGTAATAATCGCTCCAGAAATACACAAACTAGTATCCTCCTTTTTACTGCAGTCCCTTACAGACACCTCTTAAAGGAAGCAACCACCTCCAACTGATTCACAGAGAGCTTATATACCTGCTTACTAGCAAGCCCCACCCCCTGCACCAGTCTAAAAATCAGAAATAAATATTTTTACAAACATGGTTATTTGACTCAATGTCACTAGAACTATAACACATAATAGTTAATTCCATTACCATTCCGATTCCATTACCCATAATGCTAATTTTAATTATAAGTTCTGGTTATATATTTTTGGAGTTTACTTCCCCATAGACTTGTATTATTCGCGCGCCCTGCTGCATAATAACTTGGTGTCCCCATCTCGCAGACATGCAGCACACCACGCAACTCCAGTGCTCCGCACCAGTACATTGTAAGTGATATTTTAACACCATTATATTTAAACAATCTCCACGAGCTAAACATCAGCATCCTTTACTTGAATTAAATGTACAAATGTAACTGTCGTGGTATAACATTTAAATAACCTTTAGTTTCGTTTCTTCCCTTTCAGGCTTTCCCTCGTATCTTCCCTTTTCTCTGTGCACAGTTTAACGTACATTTATAAAACCGGAATGCTCAACCGGCACAAAACAAAGTATTAATCAACGGTCTCTGAATTGTTTGTTTTAACCAGTCCCAAGATTGGATTTTTCCGTGATATAGTCTTTGCACTGTTTATTTTAGAAAGCCTATTTGACTTCATCACACACTCACTATGACAAAATCCACAGACCACTTCTTAAAAATGCATTGAAAACAATGCAGTTCCGTCCTCAACCTCCTTTGGTCTGGCAATGTTGATTGTGCCTATTCCCAAAATCATGCTGCTGTGGTCTGGTCTGCCCATTTTTGTTTTTATGAATTGATTCTTTAAAAAAGGAAAACGTTTTTAACCAAACTAACCCTAAAACAGGAGGCTGTGTGGTTCAGTGGTTAAAGAAAAGGACTTGTAACCAGGAGGTCCCCGGTTCAAATCCCACCTCAGCCACTGACTCATTGTGTGACCCTGAGCAAGTCACTTCACCTCCTTGTGCTCCGTCTTTCGGGTGAGATGTAATTGTAAGTGACTCTGCAGCTGATGCATAGTTCACACACCCTAGTCTCTGTAAGTCGCCTTGGATAAAGGCGTCTGCTAAATAAGCAAATAATAATAATAATAAAACATCTATCCAGCATGCAAATCTTGATGTAGTGAATTAATTAAACACGTCTCGAGCTGATGAACTCGATTCTGGAAAACAAAGATGACCAACAACAGCTTCATTGATCAGTTGTATCGTGTGCTGCCAGTGGTTGTAGGCGGCTACGGGAATGTAAAAAATTAATACAATTAGATCCAGAGGGTTGTTTGTGTGTTCATTTCCTACACAGAGCATTATTATGTTAAAATGCGTGTTCTGATAAGACAGTAGGAATAATAACACAGGATTTTAAAAAGATTCAGGTTATGTTTAAAAGTATAAACATTATCCAATCGGGCCAGGCAAACATCATTACCACATGTTTTAACCCATGCGTATAGTCTGACTTTGCCATTAAAATTCCTCCATACATTAATCAGTTCTGGATGTTTTAAAAATCTTAACTCTCTAGACTGTGGAGGAGCCTTGATGTGACTTCTATCTAGCCCAGTATTTACTGTACAATTAAAATCATCACCTGAAATAAGAACTTCTTCTGGTCTTCACGGTCTGCTAAAATACTTTCTAAACGCTGGAGAAACAAGACTTGATCCCTGCCATTAGTAGGTGCATAGACATTTATACACAAAAAACCTTCCCCTCAATACAAGCCTGAACTGTCAACAGCACACCCTTCACTATTTCATCAACAATACCTGAGCTGGGATTGAAATGTTCTAAAAACAGAATGGCCACCCCAGCACTTACATTTGTCCCATTACTAAAAAATACTTTCCTTCTTCAATCTTTAACCCAATCAATCTGATTTTCTGAGACAATACGCGTTTCTTGTAAAAAAAGTGCTTGTGACAGTCAGGCCAGGCTACAGTCAGGCCAGAATGCCGGAAGAGACAGAGGCAGCACTGCAGTTGCAAAACAAACGCGGCATGCGCCATTTATTTTTAACAAAAATAAAATAAATGTTCAAACACAAAAACAGAGCTCACAGAGCAAAATAAAATAATAAACAAAACAAGTCCTGAACACAATAATAACCCTTAAGGTCCGGCTGGGCAGTAGCCTTCACGGTTCCTTTAAGTTTCGTTTTTCTTTCTTTTATTTTTACTCTCCTCTCCCGCTCTCGTTCACTCCTCCGAACACCCACCACCAGCAGGGAAAACTGCAGGGTTTTATACAGGCGACCATCTCCCGATTAGCAACAAATTAATCACTTAATTCGGGAGATGGTCACCTTCTGCATGGGTTTGTTTATTAATTACTCCTGGCAGAGGATGAGCGACCCACCCTCACCTCTGCCAGAACACGTTTAAATAAAAACAAACCAATGTGGCTACGACGTCATAAATACAATAAATACACAGAATAAATTATAATACACAAATACAAAACAATACATTGCACAGGGGCGGAGGGGGAGACCCCGTTCTAAAAATAAACAAACAAAATAAATGTACAGGGCTCCTCGCCCTGTTACGGTCCTTAATATATTCTAATAGTGCAGTTCCCTTCTCAATATTTCTACAACCATTAATGTTAAGACTCCCCATTTGTATCTGAGTCATTGCAGAGATGGAAAGAAAAGAACAATGATACAAAAGGAACAAAAACACAAGAAGACTCCAGATTCGGTTTTCTTTGCCTTTTTCTACAGGGTAACTTAAACCCCTTAGTCTGTTCTCCCTCTCCTACTTCCATCTGCGTATTTTCTGACACACAGTTCTCTGCAGCTGCACTTTTATCTCCTGCCTCCTCTGCTGTCTCTACTATTGAAGCATTATTTTTAAACTCTCTCAGCCTGCCCGGATTCAGCGCTTTGATCAGCTGGCTGCATTCTGTCTGACACAGCGCTACCGTCTGTAACCTCTCCTGTAACTCGATCTTCTTCTCACCGGCAGACTCTACATTCAATCCACTTTCACTATCAGTCTGTCTGTCGGCAGTAGAAGGACCTGCCTGTTGACCACGGTGACCCTCTTGTTTGTTCCCCTCATTATCGTCTGTCTGTCAGCATTAGAAGGACCTGGCTGATTTTTGCCTTCATGCCTTCTCTCCTCCCTCTCTTTCTCTGGGCAATTTTTAATAATATGTCCCTCACTCCCACATTTAAAGCACTTCATGAAGTCAGAAGTGGCGAAAACGACATAATCAGTACCCTCAATCTTAAATTTAAGAGCAAGATTGAAATCTTCATTTACGTCGTTAAGCACCATATATACTGTACCTGTCTTCTAAATGACACTACATGCTTAAGCTGGGGAGATTTACTTTAATTATTTTCTTACTTACTACCCATTACGCCTCTGGCGTTTACTGCCGTGACGAAGCTCCTCCACTCCTGTCTGTTTCTGGCAAGTCTTTTAATGGTTCCCCAGCCTGAGTCCCAGGTTTTTCAGCTTAGCTTTCACAGCTCTTCGCCATGTTGTTTTCGGGCAACATCGTTTTCGCTTGCCTTCAGGTGTCCATCTTACTGCTATTCTTTTTTTTTTTTTTTTTTAATTTAGTCGTTGTCAATTAGTTTTTATTATTTTCTCCCCAATTTGAAATGCCCAATTATTTTTAGGCTCAGCTCACCGCTACCACCCCTGCGCTGACTCGGGAGGGGCGAAGATGAACACACGCTGTCCTCCGTGTGTGCCGTCAGCCGCCCGCTTCTTTACACTCTGCAGACTCACTGTGCAGCCACCTCAGAGCTACAGCGTCGGAGGACAACGCAGCTCTGGGCAGCTTACAGGCAAGCCCGCAGGCGCCCGGCCAGTCTACAGGGGTCGCTGGTGCGCGGTGAGCCAAGGACACCCTGGCCAACCTAACCCTCCCTCCCTCCCCGGACGACGCCGGCCAATTGAGCGCCGCCCCTGGGAGCTCCCGTCCACGGTCGGCTGTGGAATAGCCCGGACTCGAACCGGCGACGTCCAGGCTACAGAGCGCATCCTGCACTCTAGCGAGTGCTTTTACTGGATGCGCCACTCCGGAGCCCCATCTTACTGCTGTTCTGATGATGCAATCAGTTTCCATCCGAAGCACATGGCCAATCCATCTCCAACACCTCCTGGTAATGATGGTGCTCATATCTTCTTGGCTGCACTGTGTGAGTAGGTCTTTGTTTGAGATTGTTCTGGGTCAAAAGATACAGATGATTTTTCTGAGGCAGGTTGTATGGAATGAAGACAGTTTGGACATGTCATACTCTGTCACTCTCCAGCATTCTGCACCATAGAGTAGTGTTGAAAGTACGCAGCTCTGATAAATCTTGAGTTTAGTGTTGGTGTTATATTTTGATGATTTCCAAACTGCATTTAAGCTCCTAAAGGTGTTTCTGGCTTTATTGATCCTGTGCCGGATGTCCTGGCTGGTTCCACCGTCCTGGCTGATGGTGCTGCCCAGGTATGTGAATGTTTCTGTGTTGGAAATAACATGCTCTTCTATCCGTACTGGTGATGGTGAGGCAATATTAAGGGTCATGATATCTGTCTTCTTGTGGCTGATTTTCAATCCGATTTGCTAACTGAATGTGTTAAGACGAGTTGTTTTTTCTTGTATGTGGTGTTGAGTATGTGATAGGAGAGCGAGATCATCTGTGAAGTCAAGGTCTTTGAGGGATGTGAAGAGTGTCCACCTGATGTCTCTTGGCATAGCTTCTGTTGTATGCCGCATGACCCAATCAATGGCAATGTTGAAGAGTATTGCAGACATGACACACCCCTGACGCACTCCTGTTTTGACTTCAAAACTGAGCTCACTGTAATCAACACTGCATGTAAAGTTGGGGTAGAAGCTTTTGATGATTATACGGAGAGGGATTCCATATGCCCACAGAATGTGCCATGGGCTGGTTCTGTGAATGCTGTCAACGGCCTTCTCAAAGTCTATAAAGTTTATGTAGAGCTGCTGTTGCCATTCTGAGCATTGTCCTATTATGTTACATAGAGTGAAGATCTGGTCTATGCATGTACGCCCTTTCTGAAAACCATCTTGCTCTTTTCTGAGAATGTATTATCAACTGCCTCTGATATACACTGGATATACTCGGTCTCATTCGTTTAGTTTGAAACAATGTATCAATGTACTTGCTGTTCACGCTGATCTGCGACCAAGTTCGTTTGCATGTGAGCTAAAGTTCTTTTTTTTTGGTCCCTTTCCATTTTTTCAGGAACGAGTTCGCTTGTCTTCACAATGCAATTTGCAAGTGCACTCGGTTCATTTATATGGTCTGTGAACTGGATGTTTACAATATCCTGCAAGGCATATTGAAAGATGGCAGCTATTGATGTTTTGCCCTCTTGAGGTGTCGTGGGCTAGTCGATGAAACACCGAGGATGGAAGGTGCCCACTTGAAGACCCCAGAGATGTACCCTACTTAGCTCAATCCAGACGGTTGTCATGCTGATGCGCTGGGGAGACCGCAATATGGTTGATCCCCGGAGCCAGCATCGCAGCCGTTGTGTGTGCTGATGCGCTAGGGAGGCAATAAGATGATCCCTGGAACCAGCATTACACTTCAGCCATCAACACCAGACAGAAGGATATCTACATCATAATATGGAAGGAAGCGCAAATGGATGGAGACACATATGGATCACATTAGTTTACTGTGAAGCTACGTCTTAGTTGGTGCTTATCTTGGCGAGAGCCAAGTTCAAATCAGCATGAAGTTTTAACATCTACTCTCATGTAATGGAAATCTTGCTCCGGTTTTTAATAAGCATGTTTTAGATTCTTACATATTGCTATGGAAGAAAGCACTGGTGGAACACTTTGCTAATTTAATGAATACATTTCTTGAATGCCTACAGGAGGAGAATGCAGTTTACACAATTCTGCACGGTTCTCCTAATGTCGGCATTAAACAAAGTCATTTGAGAAAAGATATATTTTACTATTTTTGTGAGTTTTGTCGATTTCGGCAAGATTTTGGTGTCTGACCAAATGTCCTACCAGAGCTTCAGTTTCCCGCACTGCCCATGTAGTTTAGGATTACCAGATTTCCAGTGAAAAACAGGGAGTTTTTTTTATTTAATTTACTGACACCGTAGCAACTCTGAAGCCAAAAATAACAGCATATAAAATAACACAATAATAGCTATTACCATTTAAACATATGGAATACACATTATCAGAATGATTAAACAATTAATCCATAAAATTGTTTATTTTATTTTTGAATGGCGCTAACACACAACCTAATACATTACTCTGCTATTAACTTGCTGAGAACGTTGGTACAGTTTTGCACTTAAAAAAAAAATACAATAGCAAACCCGGGACAATTAACAATTTTACTGTTTCCGACTGGGACACAAAATGAAGGCTGATAACTGTGACAATCTCAATTTTCCCAGGATGTCTGGTAGCAGTTCCCCGAGATAATGTGTGTTTACTTCCGAGTCAGGTTACCGTGTATAGTTTGTTTCCCATGTGCAGAAGGACCGAGTCCAGCAGTTGTTCACATTGAGTTTTATCAAGCGAAGTGGCCCAGTGTGTTTGCCAAACAGACAGAGACTACCTCTTTAGGTGGACTCGGAACGGTTAGTTTCCCAAGCAGACTTTGTTGTTCACACTTCACACCAAACGTACCAAACCGTACAGAGATGCGGACCAAAACCTCTAAACGGACCCAGTGTGAACACAGCCTAAATCAACTGAGCTCAAAACAACAACAACTGATCCACTCATCCAAGAAGCCAATTTAATCTCCTCACAACCCACTACATCCCCTATTGCCAACACACATTTCACTAAGGGAATAAAAACTTCTGAAATAACTTTAATGCCATGTTAAGAAAAGAAAAGACAAATCCCAACAGAACTGCCAGCAGCACTCACACAAACATCCACCTCCACCTCTCCATGCTCACACTGAGACAACCAGTCGAGAGACAGACAGACAGACAGACAGACAGACAGACAGACAGACAGACAACCAGTCGAGAGATAGGCAGACAGACAGACAGACAGACAGACAGACAGACAGACAGACAGATAGACAACCAGTCGAGAGATAGGCAGACAGACAGACAGACAGACAGACAGACAGACAGACAGACAGACAGACAGACAGACAGATAGATAGATAGATAGATAGATAGATAGATAGATAGATAGATAGATACTTTACTTTTTCAAAAAGATTTAGAATAAAAACTAATACATAAAATACATCAATCACAATTCACAATATTACATATTTAAATATTTAAATCGTTCATCATACAGTAATATTTTATCCAGCATAATCCTACTTATAACCATCATTCTGAAAACAGTAATAACATCTGTTTCACCCACATTAGCAATTTGAGCTTTTCTACTTTTTAAATAGATAGCTTGGCTTGTCCTAAAAGAAAATGTGCCAACTGACACAAATATGTCTTTCTTTTAGTGTATGGCATACCAAAGATGAAAATACATTCAGAAAAATCCAAACCCAACTTGACAAACACACTCTTCATTAAAACAAAAAGGGGAAATAATCTGTTACAAAAAACAAAACCATGAGAATGGAGTGCAGGAGTCTCCACTGCAGAGATCATGATACAGAGATGTTAATGGACAGTGAGAATGGTGTGCAGGAGTCTCCACTGCAGAGATCATGATACAGAGATGTTAATGGACAGTGAGAATGGTGTGCAGGAGTCTCCACTGCAGAGATCGTGATACAGAGATGTTAATGGACAGTGAGAATGGTGTGCTGGAGGCTCCACTGCTCAAGATACAGAGGTATGAATGGACAGTGAGAATGGTGTGCAGGAGTCTCCTCTGTAGAGATCGTGATACAGAGATATGAATGGACAGTGAGAATGGTGTGCTGGAGGCTCCACTGCTCAAGATACAGAGGTATGAATGGACAGTGAGAATGGTGTGCAGGAGTCTCCTCTGTAGAGATCGTGATACAGAGATATGAATGGACAGTGAGAATGGTGTGCTGGAGGCTCCACTGCAGAGATCATGATACAGAGATGTTAATGGACAGTGAGAATGGTGTGCAGGAGTCTCCACTGCAGAGATCGTGATACAGAGATGTTAATGGACAGTGAGAATGGTGTGCAGGAGTCTCCACTGCAGAGATCATGATACAGAGATGTTAATGGACAGTGAGAATGGTGTGCAGGAGTCTCCACTGCAGAGCTCCTGATACAGAGGTATGAATGGACAGTGAGAATGGTGTGCAGGAGTCTCCACTGCAGAGCTCCTGATACAGAGGTATGAATGGACAGTGAGAATGGTGTGCTGGAGGCTCCACTGCAGAGATCATGATACAGAGATGTTAATGGACAGTGCGAATGGTGTGCAGGAGTCTCCACTGCAGAGATCATGATACAGAGATGTTAATGGACAGTGAGAATGGTGTGCAGGAGTCTCCACTGCAGAGCTCCTGATACAGAGGTATGAATGGACAGTGAGAATGGTGTGCAGGAGTCTCCACTGCAGAGCTCCTGATACAGAGGTATGAATGGACAATGAGAATGGTGTGCAGGAGTCTCCACTGCAGAGATCGTGATACAGAGATGTTAATGGACAGTGAGAATGGTGTGCAGGAGTCTCCACTGCAGAGATCATGATACAGAGATGTTAATGGACAGTGAGAATGGTGTGCAGGAGTCTCCACTGCAGAGCTCCTGATACAGAGGTATGAATGGACAGTGAGAATGGTGTGCAGGAGTCTCCACTGCAGAGATCGTGATACAGAGGTGTAGAGATGGTATTCTGCATAAAGTATTAATTATGTATTTGCTTATAAGTTTTTCATTGTTATTATTCAGTTTATATTTGATTTTTTATGCTAAACTGAAGCAAAATTCAGAAGGAAGACTTTGTGGCTTTCTTTACAGAAGCAAACCAGACACCTGCATCCTGCCACAGACTCAGAAATCACAATAAGATGTCTGGGCAGACAGCCAAAAGTAACAGGTGTCTGGTTTAGATACAAAGAGAGATGGAAATAAGTTTGTATGTGTGGGTAAGGTGTGAAGGTAGACAACCACAAAGAGCAAACTAGTTTGAATTGGCTTTGACAGCAACAAAAGTAGAACAGTAGGTTAAATAAGTTTATAAAGTGCTTAAATGTGACGCACTATAGAATGTTCTAGAAGCTTTGGGAAGATTCCCCGCTAAACAGGAGGTTTGTTAAAGGTGTGAGCTAACAGGGTGGTCACCTCAGCGATTGGATATTGAACAAGAAGATGGGAGGGGAATCACCCATGATGTTTGTGTATAAATACATGTGTTTTTCCTGTTATAACTTGTTCTGTTCATTTCCTTAAATTGAACCCATAGATATCTGTGTTCTAATACAAACATATACATTGAGTCAGACGGAGAGTTTAAACAATGTCTATATGATTGTATTGGGAATATGCCTATCTTTCATATAAAGTGTTTTTGACCAAAAAACAATTTGTCTGTCATTTTTCCCTACAGAGGTATGACTGTACAGTGAGAATGGTGTGCAGAAGTCTCTATTGCAGAGCTCCTGATCTTTTAGGCAGTGGAGGTTTATAGCGCCTCCTCCAGGCTGGTCCGACCTGCTCTCCCACCTCCAGCCGCTCTCTCCAGTGTGTGTCTGGAAGCTCCTGCAGTTGGCGGTTGTGTTTTACTTTAACACACACTTCATACAGTGTATCACCCTCTAGATCTGACAGGCTGATAGATGGGGAAATCAAAAGAGAGAGAAAATGGGTCTCAAGTAGGTTAAGATTGCTTTCAGAAAAAAACTTTTTATATAATCTCTGGCTGCTCACTGGAAAGGGCTGTACTGAGAAGGCAGCATCCCAGCGGTTCTAACGGAATGTAACCCCAGAGATAAGTGCTGTGGGCATCTCCATTTGAAGTTCTCAAATCCATTAACTGGCACAGCTTTGTAACCCCAGCTTTTACCATTAACTTTGAAAGTCTGAGACTGTTAACTGTACTTTAAAAACAGGATTAAAAATGACAGGCTCCTCTAGCAGCCAATACAAATCAAGAGATCCCTCACCTATGTGCACCCTCAGACTCTGCCAAGACCTTAGCAGACTGTTTGTCTGCTAAACTGATAAAGAATATTATTGATGTCAAATATATGTTTATTTGTATAGTTAAGAAAAATAATAATTTTAGATGGACAGAGATGCAAGCTCCGGGCTTCAGTGAGATTGAGAACCAGACAATGCATTCACTTAGTTTTGTAAGAAAGAACATAAGAACATAAGAAAGTTTACAAATGAGTGGAGGCCATTCGGCCCATCTTGTTCGTTTGGTTGTTAGTAGCTTATTGATCCCAGAATCTCATCAAGCAGCTTCTTGAAGGATCCCAGGGTGTCAGCTTCAACAACATTACTGGGGAGTTGGTTCCATACCCTAACAATTCTCTGTGTAAAAAAGTGCCTCCTATTTTCTGTTCTGAATGCCCCTTTATCTAATCTTCATTTGTGACCCCTGGTCCTTGTTTCCTTTTTTCTTTTTTCAGGTCGAAAAGGTCCCCTGGGTCGACATTGTTGTAGCTTCATTTATGACTCCCTCTTCCGATACTTTCTGTGTACTCGTGGCAGCTTTCCAATTCGACACAAAGACATTCCTTTTGCTATCTCTGAGATTCATCCATCCCCCATTATTATTTATTTCTTAGCAGATGCCCTTATCCAGGGCGACTTACAATTGTTACAAGATATCATATTATTTTTACATACAATTACATTATTTTTTACACATTATTTTTACATACAATTACCTATTTATACAGTTGGGTTTTTACTGAAGCAATCTAGGTGAAGTACTTTGCTCAAGGGTACAGCAGCAGTGTCCCCCCACCTGGGATTGAATCCACGACCCTCCGGTCAAGAGTCCAGAGCCCTAACCACTACTCCACACTGCTTCCCCATGGAAGCAGAGGCCCTTCTCTCCTACATTCCTGAGCTCAAATACCACACTCAGCTGCTGAGTTCAATCTGTTATAGAAAATAAAAAATTACAAAAGAATAATTAGTTCTAATACAAAAACTATTACAAATTTCCTTACAATAGCCCTCCAGCCTGGCACAGTAAAAGCAAAGCCAAGTCTGTCCAAGGAGGCTTGTCACTGTTATAGAGCAGCTTCTTTACAGCTTGCAGCCTGAATGCTGTACTTCTACTGGACAGGTCCTTCAACCCTTGTCCCCCTTCCTGCAGAGGCAGGAACAGCACACTCTGCCTCAACCGATGTAACTCATCCCAGAAAACACTCAAGAATTCCTTCTGTATTTCTTGTATACAAAAATCTTGTCGAGGTTCCACAAATATTAATCTGTGCCAAAACATAGAGGCTGTCAAATTATTTAGAATTAAAACTCTTCCTTTGTAAGAGAGCTGTGGTAAAACCCAATGCCATTTCTGCAGGCACCTTTTTACCTTTACAACATTCCCTCCCAGTTTTTCTCTGGAAGACGGAAGCTCCCAGGGGGAGGGATGGCAAGGTCGGCCAGTGTGTCCTCGGCTCACTGTGCACCAGCGCCCCCTGTGGTCTGGCCGGGCATCTGCGGGCTTGCCTGTAAGCTGCCCAGGGCTGCGTTGTCCTCCGACGCTGTAGCTCTGGGTGGCTGCAGTTTGTAAAGAAGCGGACGGCTGACAGCACAGGCTTCGGATGACAGTGTGTGTTTATTTTTGCCCCTCCCGAGTCAGCGCAGGAGTGGTAGCGGTGGGCTGAGCCTAAAAATAATTGGATATTACTAAATTGGGGAGAAAGCAATAAAAATAATTGACAACCACTAAATTTATATAAGAAAAAACTTGGCTGAGTCTGTTAATAAGAGGTTCAATAGAAAGAGAATAAAGCATTCCTGAGAGAGGGCAGCCTTGTCTGATACCCCTGTGGACTGGGAAAGGTGCACTCAGCCCCCCATTGATCTTCAACAAACTAAAAGAAAATATCACTGTACAGGAACTGCATGTGGAATATAAATCCTGAGCCAAATCCGAAGGCTTCAAATACCCTCCATAAGTAATTGTGGTCGACTGTCAAAGGCTTTCTCTTGATCGAGAAAGATAAACCCTGCAGGGAAAACAAAAAACTTGGAGGGATGTATGACATGACCCAACACAGCTCTTAGTTTGTTTGCTTTTGAAATGATTTTATAGTCCTGTGACAGAAATACAATGATTCTTCGATACAATGATGATGTAAACGAGCAAGATGGGCTGAATGGCCTCCTCTCGTTTGTAAACTTTCTTATGTTCTTATGTTCTTATGTTCTAAGCAGCGAGAACAGAGTTCCCTGGATAGGCTGGCCTAACAGTTCTTTCCCAGGCTTCAAGGGAAGTCGGCCAGTCTGGATGAAGGCGAGACTCCGTTGCAAGAACGCATTGACCCGGAAGGGAAACGATGTGGCTGCCGCAGATTGGAGAGGCGGTTGCACTCGTTTACCAAGGGGTCGTGTATGACAGCATAAAAGGGGTCGGAGAATCGCAATCTGTTCCTTCACTTTGGTTTTTGTAAATAAACTGAGAAGGACTGTAAAGAGTACTGTGAGTGTTTTGTTTGTTTTGTCTTGTAATTGTCTTGTCTTGTTTTGCACATTACCAGACAGCTAACACAGTTCCGGAGCTGTCGCCAAGGGCCAGCACTAAGCCGGAACGGCACTTCACCAATAGTCACTAAATAAACTGTATCACCCACTACGAGCACTACTGCATGCACCCAGGACTGGTGACCATGTATGTATTATTTTGGGTCAGATATTGTGTTTATTAGTTGGGACTGCAATCCCGTTATTGTTTACCCCATGCAGTACACATTGTTGTGTATTGCCGGGGGATTGTTGTTTAGGTCACAAGACCTGGACTATAAAATAAAGATTCACTTTTCCAAACTGGATTACAAGGTTCTGTCTGTTTAATTCCTGCACTGCATCACTCCTGCACCTGTTTCCACTCAGCCACTTTGCCACAAGTCCATACACAGCAGCGACACAGGTCTCCAGTTCTTTAGCTGCAAAAGTCTCCTTTTTTCGGCAATAACGTCATTATTGCTCTCCTGCAACTCAGAGACAACTCGAAGCTTTCACAATACACTGCAAACAGGTTATATCTTAACAGTGTCCAGAAAGTTTTAAAATATTCAACTGGCAGTCCATCCATTCCTGGAGCTTTTCCCCTTTTCAGCCCCTGGAGGGTGTCAGAGCGCTCCTGCGTCATTACTGGCCCATCCAGCACTTCATTTTCCTCTTCAGGGATCATCAGCAGAGCCGCCAGGAAATGCTGTGTCTCCTCAGACTGCCCTCCAGCCTCCGCTGTGAACAATTCCAAATAGAGATCCACAGCATATTGCCGGATCTCCCTGGGGCTCCCTCGACTCTTCTCCTGCCAATGCCCTCAGACAGTGGATAACTTTTCACTGTGCAGTCTTTTTTTCAACCCCAGAAAAGTGTAGGTGCCTCAATTGCTGTGAGGCACTCTGGACCTCACCAGCGCCCTCTGCACTTCAGTAGCTCAGCCAGCTGCTGTTTTTTCATTTTGAGGTCTTGGATCAGCCTGCTATTGGGACTGGACTGCAGAGCTCCCTGAAGCTCTAATGTATCCCTCTCCAGCGCTTCTCAGTCATCCTCTTTGTGACATTAGCAGTATACTGCTGATAGAACAACATCGCACCACTGAGCCAGGGAAGTGAAAGCAGTCTTCTGCTCTCTCCACCTTTCTCAGAAAAGAGCCATACATTTCTTAAAATGGGTACCTTTTAAGAGCTGAAGAGTAAAATACCAGTAGGACTGTCCTGGCTTTGGAGAGGGTATCAATAAATGTATGGTTGAAAGTGAATGATCAGCTAAACCAGTTGGAGAAATAAAATGCTTTTTGACCAGATTAAAATGCTGTTTAAAAGTATAAAAACGGTCTAACCTGGCCAGAGACACTTAATTAATGTTATATTTAACCCATGTATATTGTTTATTTGGGCCATTAAAGGTTTCACACACATCAGTCAATCCGCCAAGTGAGTTATAGTTACTGTTAAAATCACCTACTAAAAACAACCAGTCCTCGCCATTACAGCCATATAAAACTTGATCTTGAACTTGAACCCACTCTCTGCCATCATTTGGGGCATATACAGTACTGTGCAAAAGTTTTAGGCAGGTGTGAAAAAATGCTGTAAAGTAAGAATGCTTTCAAAAATAGACATGTTAATAGATTATATTTATCAATTAACTAAATGCAAAGTGAGTGAACAGAAGAAAAATCTAAATCAAATCCATATTTGGTGTGACAACCCTTTGCCTTCAAAACAGCATCAATTCTTCTAGGCACACTTGCACAAAGTCAGGGATTTTGTAGGCATATAGTCAGGTGTATGATTAAACAATTATACCAAACAGGTGCTAATGATCATCAATTCAATATGTAGGTTGAAACACAATCATTAACTGAAACAGAAACAGCTGTGTAGGAGGAATAAACCTGGGTGAGGAACAGCCAAACTCAGCTAACAAGGTGAGGTTGCTGAAGACAGTTTACTGTCAAAAGTCATACACCATAGCAAGACTGAGCACAGCAACAAGACACAAGGTAGTTATACTGCATCAGCAAGGTCTCTCCCAGGCAGAAATTTCAAGGCAGACAGGGGTTTCCAGATGTGCTGTCCAAGCTCTTTGAAGAAGCACAAAGAAACGGGCAACGTTGAGAACCGTAGACGCAGTGGTCAGCCAAGGAAACTTACTGCAGCAGATGAAAGACACATCATGCTTACTTCCCTTCGCAATCGGAAGACGCCCAGCAGTGCCATCAGCTCAGAACTGGCAGAAAACAGTGGGACCCTGGTACACTCATCTACTGTCCGGAGAAGTCTGGTCAGAAGTGGCCTTCATGGAAGACTTGCGCCAAAAGCCATACCTCCGACGTGGAAACAAGGCCAAGCGACTCAACTATGCACGAAAACACAGGAACTGGGGTGCAGAAAAATGGCAGCAGGTGCTCTGGACTGATGAGTCAAAATTTGAAATATTTGGCTGTAGCAGAAGGCAGTTTGTTCGCCGAAGGGCTGGAGAGTGTACACGAATGAGTGTCTGCAGGCAACAGTGAAGCATGGTGGAGGTTCCTTGCAAGTTTGGGGCTGCATTTCTGCAAATGGAGTTGGGGATTTGGTCAGAATTAATGGTCTCCTCAATGCTGAGAAGTACAGGTAGATACTTATCCATCATGCAATACCATCAGGGAGGCATCTGATTGGCCCCAAATTTATTCTGCAGCATGACAATGACCCCAAACATACAGCGAAAGTCATTAAGAACTATCTTCAGCGTAAAGAAGAACAAGAAGTCCTGGAAGTGATGGTATGGCCCCCACAGAGCCCTGATCTCAACATCATCGAGTCTGTCTGGGATTACATGAAGAGAGAGAAGCAACTGAGGCTGCCTAAATCCACAGAAGAACTGTGGTTAGTTCTCCAACATGTTTGGGCCAACCTACCTGCCGAGTTCCTTCAAAAACTGTGTGCAAGTGTACCTAGAAGAATTGATGCTTGATGCTGTTTTGAAGGCAAAGGGTGGTCACACCAAATATGGATTTGATTTAGATTTTTCTTCTGTTCACTCACTTTGCATTTAGTTAATTGATAAATATAATCTATTAACATGTCTATTTTTGAAAGCATTCTTACTTTACAGCATTTTTTCACACCTGCCTAAAACTTTTGCACAGTACTGTACATTAATAAAACGACTTTTCCACAATTTTCACTATTACTTTAAGCAGTCATCCTTTCATCAGCTCAATAACATCAGAAGAATCTTGATTAAGACCTTCTGAAAATAATACAACCTCCCCAGCGCTCTCATTGGAACCCTTCTGAACACACGATCACCCCAGCGCTTGCATTGGAACCCTTCTGAACACACAGCCACCCCAGCGCTTGCATTGGAACCCTTCTGAACACACAGCCACCCCAGCGCTTGCATTGGAACCCTTCTGAACACACAGCCACCCCAGCGCTTGCATTGGAACCCTTCTGAACACACAGCCACCCCAGCGCTTGCATTGGAACCCTTCTGAACACACAGCCACCCCAGCGCTTGCATTGGAACCCTTCTGAACACACGATCACCCCAGCGCTTGCAATGGAACCCTTCTGAACACACGATCACCCCAGCGCTTGCATTGGAACCCTTCTGAACACACGATCACCCCAGCGCTTGCATTGGGACCCTTCTGAACACACAGCCACCCCAGCGCTTGCATTGGAACCCTTCTGAACACACGATCACCCCAGCGCTTGCATTGGAACCCTTCTGAACACACAGCCACCCCAGCGCTCGCATTGGAATCCTTCTGAACACACAGCCACCCCAGCGCTTGCATTGGAACCCTTCTGAACACACGACCACCCCAGCACTTGCATTGGGACCCTTCTGAACACACAGCCACCCCAGCGCTTGCATTGGAACCCTTCTGAACACACAGCCACCCCAGCACTCTCATTGGGACCCTTCTGAACACACGATCACCCCAGCGCTTGCATTGGAACCCTTCTGAACACACGACCACCCCAGCGCTTGCATTGGAACCCTTCTGAACACACGATCACCCCAGCGCTTGCATTGGGACCCTTCTGAACACACAGCCACCCCAGCGCTTGCATTGGAACCCTTCTGAACACACGATCACCCCAGCGCTTGCATTGGGACCCTTCTGAACACACAGCCACCCCAGCGCTTGCATTGAAACCCTTCTGAACACACGATCACCCCAGCGCTTGCATTGGAACCCTTCTGAACACACGATCACCCCAGCGCTTGCATTGGGACCCTTCTGAACACACAGCCACCCCAGCGCTTGCATTGGAACCCTTCTGAACACACGATCACCCCAGCGCTTGCATTGGAACCCTTCTGAACACACACCCACCCCAGCGCTCGCATTGGAACCCTTCTGAACACACAGCCACCCCAGCGCTTGCATTGGAACCCTTCTGAACACACGACCACCCCAGCACTTGCATTGGGACCCTTCTGAACACACAGCCACCCCAGCGCTTGCATTGGAACCCTTCTGAACACACAGCCACCCCAGCACTCTCATTGGGACCCTTCTGAACACACGATCACCCCAGCGCTTGCATTGGAACCCTTCTGAACACACGACCACCCCAGCACTTGCATTGAAACTCTTCTGAACACACAGCCACCCCAGCGCTTGCATTGGGACCCATAATTAAAAACAGCCTCCCCCTTCCAGTCTCAAAAAAATCACTTTTAAATAATGCCCCTAAACATTAGCTCCTGCCTTTTGTAATTTCTAAAAACTGTTTTATGCAGAAAAAAAGGAGTCTGATGTTTGAGAACAGTCAGTCAGACTCGCCTCCTCTTCTCTGTCTATCTCTGAGCTCTCCTCTGGAGCCCTGCTGGCAGCACGCACACCAGAACACTGTCCCCTCACTCTGCTTAGGCTGAGGTGTATTCACCTGTCCTTTTCCTCTGTCGTTCCTTTCTAGGGGATTTAAATTCAAAATCCTCCCCCACTGTTTGCTCTTCTATTTGCTCTACTTCTGGATTTTCATTAACTTCTGTTTGATCCTTCTTCCCTCTCTCTTCACTTTCCCACTGAATCTCTATTTTCTGTTTGAGCTCTGCAGACTCATCCTCTCCCTCCTCACTGCCCTGTTTTTCAGTCACTGTCAGCTCGCTCCCATTCACCTCAGCATCGCTTTTTTGAGCCAGCAATTCATCACCATGAGTAATAAGCCCCTTTCACACTGGTACTCCTACCCGGGTCCCGACCCTGGTTCTGGCTAACCAGGTCACAATCCCGTGTAGTTTGAAACCACGTACCTGGGTCGTACCCAGGTTGACCCGGGTCGGCAGCGACCCACCTCAGGATGTGGGTCGACATGCTTTGACCCAGGTCAAGCAAGACAAAATGCATCACAGCCGTATATAAGCCGACAAAATAACAGCCACGCCTCCATGAAGGTTTCACTTCCGCAAGAAACTTTTCTGTTTATTCTGTTTAGCCATATTTCTGTTGATTGAGACACACCGTGAGCCGGATTGCTGCAGGGATGAAGAAACATTTGCTCTAATCAACATCTGGGCTGACGATTCAATCCAGAGAAGCTTGGATGGAAGCGTCCGTAACAAGCTGTTTCCGGTGCATTGATACGCACGTTGTGTTTTTCCTTCTGTTACCCAGGTCTACCCTGCTTCTTCAAAAGCAGCGTGCAATCGTGTCACTGACCCAGGTAGGGTCCGACCCGGGTAGAGCATGCCAGTGTGAAAGGGGCTTTAGTCTGCTTCTCACTGTACCATTCTCTGGATTCTCGGGGTCCCCAGTTTCCTCTCTCTCCCCTGGCCTGCACTCGCTGCCTTTTCCTTCCTCCTTTTCTCCCTCATCATTGACTTTTTTGGGACAGTTCTAAACAATATTTGCCTCTTTACCACAGTGCAGACATATCATTCCAATCTGTGGTTACAAAAATGATGGAATTCCTCTATTTTGAATTTTAGAGCTACATTTAGTTGTCAATTCATATCATTTAAAATCATATTTACTTGCCTGCAGAACAATATGCTTCCGCTTTGGAGATTTGCAAGCAAGCGGGATTCTTTTGAGACGTGAAACAATCTGACTATAACGAGAAAGTGCATTAGGTATTTATTTTTTAACTGAGGGACATTTGAAAGAATTACCTTTCTGGATGGAAAAGCCAGTGGTAAACCCATAACAAATGTATAATTTACTACAATTCCCTTTAGAAACGCAATCAGTCGCACTAAAAAAATATATTTTAATATTCTCACACCCAACAACTTCACCTAAAGCCAAAATTCAAAACTCCTTCGTCACTATCTTTACACCGTGACGATGGTTTAACTTTTCAAAAGGAAAGCTTGGGGGAGCTTAATCTTAAGTATCCCAAAAAATTAATATGAAATAAACATAAAATAGAAAAAAAAAAGACGTTGACCTAATCGCAGCAAACACCTCTCCACTCTCACAGCAGCGCACACTCACTCCTCACGCTCCCATGACACTAGACACGAAATGATAGACACATAGACACATAGATAGATTCCTTCAATCTGGTACTTGTCGTCTCCTTCCCAGACACCAAATCACATTCATTGTGAGTTCAGCCGAAATACAAGATCGAGACTGATCCGAGAGTGCACAGCTGACGGAAACAGTCGAAGTCGCTCATCCAGCGGTGTCTCTTGCTTGGCGCCTCGCTTGCCTGCCTGCCTGCATTTCATTCTATTCGACTCATTCTATTCCATCAAAGTGGAGAGCGGCGCTGCAGCGCGCATGCATTACACACAGTCCTGCGATCGTGAAGTGAACCAGACCGGACTGGGCTTGCTGCACCGAACACAGCAGCGCCTGGTAGAACGTAGGGCTGCAACGAAGCTTACAACACTAGCTTATTATAATATATCGCCTCGTCAATGTATACGGGTATTTTAACAAGAAATCGGTAAGCACAGACAGACAGACAGACAGATCGACAGACGCGCTGGCGAATAGGTGATCCTATATAGTATACACATACTGGTACGGTATATATAAACGCATATGTAGATTTAAATACACACACACACACACACACACACACATATATATATATATATATATATATATATATATATATATATATATATATATATATATATATATATATATGCAAAAGCGATGTGTGTTTGCAATAGCTGAATTAAACCGGGTATTGTTGTAAAATATTTTTTAGATGAAAAGACGCATTTTTCTTTCTATGTTTTTTTAAGGAAGTAAGCACGCTTGTATATCATATAAGCGAACGCCATTGCTTTGTGTGATTTTACTGCAGAACAGCGCCGGTATAACGCTGCAATTAGACTTTGTTATTTTATTTAAGGTATATTGATCTCTATATTGTGTTTTATTTTAGATACACGCCGTCTATTTTATCATATGCAGATTGGAGTGCGAAACATATCTTTGAGTGAGCTTTAATTTACATTTTGGCGTCGCTGGTTTATATATGAATGATAACTGGGGGCGGTTCAGTATTTATTTCTTAATGTATTTATTTCGTACCCCATCTTGTTTACGAATTGGTGAAAAAAAAAAAAAAAAAAACATTTGTCAAGCATTTTTTGACTGTGCCGGTGTGCTTTTAGAGGATTTGGCGCGGCGGGACTCATATGTATTAGGATATCTGTGTTAGCTGTTTTGTATTTTAGTTTTTTGTTTTTTTCGTTAAACATCTCAGGAATAAGGAAGCGCTCAACCGAGAGACCGACGAGACTGCGCACTCTGCGAGGACTGAACGTACTACATGTCGGTCTGTGAAAACAAATAAATGCAGAGGTATTATTATTATTATTATTATTATTATTATTATTATTATTATTATTATTATTATTATAGAAGGACGCGCTGTATAGGATTATGTAGGATTGCAATGTATGTGTAAGCATGTATATCTATATATCTTTCTGCCTCTTAGCTCTCTATTTCGCTATTTCTTTGTTTCTTTTAATTTCATATTTAGTACTGTGTTGTAGTGTTTATATATATATATATATATATATATATATATATATATATATATATATATATATATATATGTATGATACGTCTATGTATATATATATATATATATATATATATATATATATATATATATATATATATATATATATATATATATATATATATATATATATGCCTGCACACTGACGTATACATGTATATAGGCGTAACGTGTGTCCATATAGGAATAACTTTGTAAATGTAACACAGTTATAGATACAGTATATGAAGAAGGAAAGTAATTGATAAACTAAAACCCCACTATTTTAATCATTAGCAAAAAAAAAAACGTTTTGTCTTCCATCTTCTTCAGATAGCATGGTAGACATGCCTATATATATATATATATATATATATATATATATATATATATATATATATATATATATATATATATACACACACACAGTACATACCGGTACTGTAAATCTGTTTAAGAGTATATTATAAAGTACTAGATAGATAGATAGATAGATACTGTATTAAAAGTGAATTGATGGATAGATGCATTTTATTTTAGAACTATAAATGCTTAATTGAAATGTGTTTGTGTGTCAGTGTGTGTGTGTGTGTGTCTCAGTGTGCATGGTATGTTTGTCTCAGTGTGCAGTGTGTGTGCCTCAGAGTGTGTGTTTCAGTGTCTGTGTGTCTCAATGTGTGAGTGTGTGTGTGTCTCAGTTTGTATCTCGTGCGTGTGTCAGTGTGTGGGTGTCAGTGTGTGTGTTTGTGGGTGTCAGTGTGTGTGTGTCAGTGTGGTTGTGTGTCTCTCTGTGTGTGTTGCAGTGTCTGTGTGTGTCAGTGTGTGTGTGTCAGAGAGTGTGAGCCAATTGTATATGGAGCAAGGGAGCAGAATGTGCTAGTATAATTCATTATGGAGTGAAAAATATATATTCTCCCAATTGTGGAGCTGCCATATTAAAATGTGAGAAATGTCATCAGTGTGTCCGTCTGCCTGCAGTTATTACATAGCCTGTATCATTCTTATACAGTTCTGCAGTTATTACATAGCCTGTATCATTCTTATACAGTTCTGCGGTTATTACATAGCTTATATCGTTCTTATACAGTTCTGCAGTTATTACATAGCCTGTATCGTTCTTATACAGTTCTGCGGTTATTACATAGCCTGTATCGTTCTTATACAGTTCTGCAGTTATTACATAGCCTGTATCGTTCTTATACAGTTCTGCGGTGATGCCCCAGTACAGCGCTGTGAACACGGGTTATATTTGCTGCACTCAAGATAGTTAATACAGTGCAGGGTGGTCCGTCAGCCCCGTTGAGACTCGCTCGTGTGTGTTTATGGGTTGTTTTGAGCTCCCTATGAGATATTCGGATACAAACAAGCTCAGTATAAAGCTAATTTGATGTGAATCATAAGCAAAGTTTGAAATAGGTGAGTTCACCATTTACGACATGCAAGTGCTCACTGTTGTTAATGATCATTTTAATTAACATTGAAACATCCATGGGAATATAGAACACAAAATGATGCAATATGGATCACAGACATAAAAAAAGCTTCAGTCCCAGGCAGTAAAGTACAAAAGCATTAGCAAGTGCAGAACATAACATCTACTTGGGTTAATGGGTCAGTGGTTTTGTTAGTTTACCAGAAAGTCCAGCAGCTGATATATTCAATAGGAGCAGAATTAAGATTTTTTTTTTTCAAACCTGTTCGTAGATTCCTTCTACGGACCAGTAGTCGCATTGCATTCAACAGAACAAAACAATGTAGTTTAACAAAAAAAGAGAATAACTTGTCTGTCCTTTACTTCCTTATGGGTTTTATTTTGTAGCGAGAGAAACTAACTCTATGTACTTAAAACTTGCCGGCTGCAGACATCCACATTTGAATTTCCTTCAGACTGATGCCTCTGACGTAGTAGGACTAGGGATGGATAGAGTGTGTGGGGCATTTGATATTGTACATTAGCAGGAAGCTACTTGTGTGAGAGACTCAGAGATCAGGTATGCTGTAATCGAGAAAGAAATGCCTAGCCATCATAAAATAACAAAATTAACCGAAAGCAAGCTTCTGTGGGCCTCCCTGTGTGTGTGGGCCCATGTGCAGGTTTTGTAAAATATCCCAAACAAACGGTGACCTCGCAGGGGCCCCAATTCTACTGGGGGCCCTACGCTATAGCGTAATTTGTGTATAGGTTAATCCGGCCCTGGATGTCAGTATGTGTGTGGGTGTCAGTGTTTGTGTGTGTCAGTGTGTGTCTCAGTGTGTGTGTCTCAGTGTGTGGGTGTAGTGTGTGCCTGTCTCAGTGTGTGGTTGTCAGTGTGTGTGTGTGTGTGTGTGTGTGTCATTGTGTATGTGTGTATGTATCAGTGTGTATGTGTCTCAGTGTCTGCGTGTGTGTGTCAGTGTGTGTGTGTCTCAGTGTGTGTGTGTCATTGTGTGCATGTGTTTCAGTGTGTATGTGTCTGTGTGTGTGTGTGTGTGTGTGTCAGTGTATATGTGTCTCAGTGTGTGTGTGTGTCAGTGTGTATGTGTCTCAGTGTGTGTGTGTTTGTGTCAGTGTATATGTGTCTCAGTGTGTATGTGTGTGTGTGTCAATGTCTGTCAGTGAGTAATGATGCTGGGGCTCTGGTTGGCTCGGCAAGGGAACGAGTGTGCAAAATAGCACTCTGAATCACTGGAAATGGGTTAGGGTTAGATAGCACTCTGAATCACTGGAAATTAATCATGTCACTGTTAATATAATCCAGTGGAGTTCAAGAGAGGAGTTCAACCTGAAATAATTCAATTAGAGAGCAAATTCAAGCTTCAGCATCAGCAGTATTATTATTATTATTACTAATACATCCATAGGCAATGCACTTGCTTCTATTATTCCTAATACAAAGCCCTCCCTCTTTATTTTGCTATCTTACTTACCCATCAGCGAATGTGAAATATATAAAACACTGAATTGGCGAAGGGCCCTTAGACAGGACAATACAGGAGTTGAGCAGTTTACTGTCAACATGGTGTCACAGTGAATTAACCAAACTAGCGATTTACCATATAGTGAAATATTGAGGGAGCTCTGTATTACTAATATACACTGTCACAGTGACTCTGCTATATACATCTCACACTGTCACAGTCACTCTGCTATATACATCTCACACTGTCACAGTGACTCTGCTATATACATCTCACACTGTCACAGTCACTCTGCTATATACATCTCACACTGTCACAGTCACTCTGCTATATACATCTCACACTGTCACAGTCACTCTGCTATATACATCTCACACTGTCACAGTCACTCTGCTATATACATCTCACACTGTCACAGTGACTCTGCTATATACATCTCACACTGTCACAGTCACTCTGCTATATACATCTCACACTGTCACAGTCACTCTGCTATATACATCTCACACTGTCACAGTCACTCTGCTATATACATCTCACACTGTCACAGTCACTCTGCTATATACATCTCACACTGTCACAGTCACTCTGCTATATACATCTCACACTGTCACAGTGACTCTGCTATATACATCTCACACTGTCACAGTCACTCTGCTATATACATCTCACACTGTCACAGTCACTCTGCTATATACATCTCACACTGTCACAGTCACTCTGCTATATACATCTCACACTGTCACAGTCACTCTGCTATATACATCTCACACTGTCACAGTCACTCTGCTATATACATCTCACACTGTCACAGTCACTCTGCTATATACATCTCACACTGTCACAGTCACTCTGCTATATACATCTCACACTGTCACAGTCACTCTGCTATATACATCTCACACTGTCACAGTCACTCTGCTATATACATCTCACACTGTCACAGTCACTCTGCTATATACATCTCACACTGTCACAGTCACTCTGCTATATACATCTCACACTGTCACAGTCACTCTGCTATATACATCTCACACTGTCACAGTCACTCTGCTATATACATCTCACACTGTCACAGTCACTCTGCTATATACATCTCACACTGTCACAGTCACTCTGCTATATACATCTCACACTGTCACAGTCACTCTGCTATATACATCTCACACTGTCACAGTCACTCTGCTATATACATCTCACACTGTCACAGTCACTCTGCTATATACATCTCACACTGTCACAGTGACTCTGCTATATACATCTCACACTGTCACAGTCACTCTGCTATATACATCTCACACTGTCACAGTGACTCTGCTATATACATCTCACACTGTCACAGTCACTCTGCTATATACATCTCACACTCTCACAGTCACTCTGCTATATACATCTCACACTGTCATAGTCACTCTGCTATATACATCTCACACTGTCACAGTACCTCTGCTATATACATCTCACACTGTCACAGTCACTCTGCTATATACATCTCACACTGTCACAGTACACTCTGCTATATACATCTCACACTGTCACAGTCACTCTGCTATATACATCTCACACTGTCACAGTCACTCTGCTATATACATCTCACACTGTCACAGTGACTCTGCTATATACATCTCACACTCTCACAGTCACTCTGCTATATACATCTCACGCTGTCAGTCACTCTGCTATATACATCTCACACTCTCACAGTCACTCTGCTATATACATCTCACACTGTCACAGTCACTCTGCTGTATACATCTCACACTGTCACAGTCACTGCCATATTCTCTTCCCTCTCCCCTTTCTCCTGTCTGTCTCATCCCCTCTTACTCATCTCTTTCCCTTTCACTCTTTCCTCTCTCTCTGCTCCTCTCTTTTCCTCTTCACTTGCCTTCTTAACCTCTCTCGCTCTGCCCCTCCCCCTCCCCCTCCTCTCCTCCTCTCCTCTCTCTCTGACTTGAATGTAATCAGGAGTCACAGCGTTGCCATGGAGACTGCCGCATGAAAGAGAGGCAACTACAACTGCGCCTCTCTGTCTCTCCTCCTCTCTCACCTTCATCCCCATCACTCTCTCCTCTCCCTTCTGACCTGTCCTGCACTGACCTTCACCACACAGCTCTCAAATGTGCAGTTCTGATAGATGGATTTTCATGTTATTGCTACTACACTGTAAGTGTCCCACAGTAAAAGCACAGCAAAGTGTAATAAAACACAGTGAAAGTATGGCAATGCATAGGGAAGCATGGTACAGCAGAGACATGTATGGTTAAGCAATATTAAAAAGAACAAACCATGGTAACTAGCCCTTATTAAAGTATAGTATGGTAAAGCATTGAAAAAATGGAAGAAAAAAAAAACATTGGTACATTTACTGTGACCTCATTATTAAAAAAACAGATTTTGGATTTCAGGAAACAAACTAGAGTCCGAAACGAACAACAAGAAAGACTGACAGAACGAGAAAGAGGGAGAGAGCGAACGAGAGACACCTTAGATGGAAGGAGGTCGGATTGAAGGGAATAACAAACTACCTGCCCGAGAGAAAGAGAGTGTGAGAGAGCGAGAGAGCGCGGGAGCAAGCAACGCAGGTTGAAAGAGGAGAAGAAGAGCTCCACTCCTCCACTGAGCGGCGACACGTTCTGTCCATCCCCTCTCCTCTGCTAGCGTCCTTGTCGATCACTCACTCTCTTCAGGTAAACAAAGGGCGTCAGTGTGTGTGTTTCAGTGTGTGTGTGTGTGTTTCAGTGTGTGGGTGGGGGTGTGTGTGTGTGTGTGGGTGGGGTGTGTGTGTGTGTGTGGGTGGGGGTGTGTGTGTGTGTGGGTGGGGGGTGTGTGTGCGTGTGGGTGGGTGTGTGTGTTTGAGTTGTGTGCCTCTTTGTCTGTCTGTATGTCTGTCTGCAGACTCAGACATGTTCAGCTTGTTTGATGTGGAACAGGAACAAGTTTTAGTCTTTTCGCGACAATCAGTTTGTTCTGTTTTTCTGTTCTAGCATCATGGGTGACAGCGATTTGAGTTTGCTGTTGTGTGTGCTTTGTGATGATTTTTTTCAGTCAGAAAGTTCTGAGCAGTATTTTATATCATATGTAATTAACTATAACATTAATAATATTATTATATATGGAGAGTTGTACTCTCCCATAGAGTTTACAGTGTTATTACTACCATCTAAGTGTGTGTAATAAGAATGTCGATTACAGAATAATCGATTACAGGCCATGGCAGTGATGTCATCACCCTGTCACAATTCTAAACTACCTGAGACTCTCGGCAAAACAATGGTTTCTGAAAAAAAGGGGAAAGGGAAACGCTCCTCAACGGGCTGACTCTCTCACGGATGACGAATAAATCTGCTGTTTACTTCAGGAGCAGTCGGAATGGCAGAACTGGCAGCGCTCCTGAAAATTGTATTTTTATCTAAACAGTCTCCATTTCAAGCTAAGGAGCAGCACGACCTCATGTGGGGAGACATGTCTCTGAATACCAACTCGCTTGGAAACGAGTTTCTACAATATTCAGAGAGACAAACCAAGATGCAGTCTGGGGACAACACAGGAGACACACAGTCCCTGAAACCACGAATGTACAGCAACACCAGGCAGCTTTACAATGAAAAAAATGAATTTCTTCAGCTTTACAATATTTGTGTTTGTGTGTTCGATTACAACTCTCCATAATAAAGAATTAAGTATAGGTAAGTGTGTGTAATCAAGCCTGTTCAGGGCTTCTCTGGGTTCTGGGTTAGGGACTGTGGTGGAGAGAATGCTGAGCATAACTTGTGCTCCATCACATGTATCTTAACCCTGACTAAAGGACATTACTTTATCTCTGATAATTGTCTATTGTTGAATATATTTTGTGTATCGCAAATAACTAAGTATCAAAACAATCTTGCATGAATACATAAGTGTAACTGTGGAAGGGTGTGGGTATTCACTGACACAGGAGACAGAAGTTGTAATTGAAACACCGCACAGGTGCTCGGTTTTATTTAGTTTAATCGTATGATTTGTACTGATTTCTTTTAGCCCGCAGAGGGCGCTGTTGTCCGTGGTCTGGCTACCAACTATGGTATCCAGAACCTACTGGAATACCACGTCAGGGTACACAGTACACTGTAGGTGCACTCGCAGGTGCTCCAAAATAATGAAAACGAAAAGGCAAAAAGAAAAAGGGAAAATAAAACACAATAATCAAAACTAACAAAATAAAGGTGCTGCACTTTGCAGCGTGAACTTCCCCAGTCGCCGCTACCCGTACGACGCAGGTCTCCGTCCTACTCTCCGCTGTTCGTCAGCTAGGTTTTTAAAACACACTATTGGGGTTTGCCCATGGATTCCCCACTCTCTCTCTCTATCACTTCAGATTCTTTATGGAAGTTTTTCTCCCGTCCGTCTGTGGTCTGGCCGAGCAGCGAGACCGCTTGCTCGTTGTTCAGGTCTATAGGGGCAGATCTGAGGAAACAGTAGAGTATTAATTTATAGGATCAGCAATCCCACTAAAACCCGCCTCCCAGCCACTCAGAGAGGGGGAAAGCGCGCACACCCTCTTCCCCACCTCTCTGTGTCACCGCCATGACTGGCAGGCAGATCCCACGGGACTGCCGCCCCCCCCTCCTGCAGCATCGTGCACATGTCAGACGGCCAGTCCAGATCTCTCCCTGTTACAGTAACCATTACGGGTTAAAAATTAAAATATTTTAGACTTACTTGACGGGGGTGTTTCCAGCACTGGGTGGAGAAAGAAAGAAAAGTGAATGCTGTTTTGAAGTTTAGCGGTGGCTGTGGGTGGTTATGGCCAAGAATAGAAGCACATATTCATGGCGATAACACAGGCTGCTATAAACACATTTTTGTATTATTTAAAACTCTTGATAATGTTTCCCTAAACATGGCCTTACAAACGCTGTATAGTTACCGTTATAGTTACCATTTTAGTTTTTAGTCAGGATCGGCTTTTTCCGGTGTATGGGTTGCAGGGCGCCGCCATCTTGGGGAGTACACACACGTTCACAGGGACGCTGATATAGTCGGGAGCTGTGTTTGGGTCTTGGGCTAGTCTAGTATATATATATAGAGAGAGAGAGAGAGAGAGAGGTGGCAGGCTCTAGTTTTTGGCAGAGTAGCTGTGTGCTCTGAAAAATTGATTCAATACCAAAAAGAATATTTATAAATAGTTGTGTTGAGTTTAATATTGTGTTGAGTTTATTTCTTGCATGAGTTTTTGTTTTACTTTCTGATTGAAGTTCAACAATAAATACTTGCATTTTATTACTTCTCCTGTCTGCTTCCTGCATAACATCAGCCACTTGACCACTCTATCTTGCTTTTGGTGGCAGAAGTGGGATCAGAGGCCAGCAGGAGGCATTGCAGCTCAGAAGCAGAGTAAAATCAACACAGCAAGAGCAACGGTGACATGCTATACAACATCAGTTCAGCCTTTTACAGGAGGAGGTGGAACAGAGCAAGCAAGAGCAACAGCCAACATGTACTACCTTTACTGATTCTCCAAACCCAGTCCAGACAAGGGAGCAGTCAGGAAGGGGACCGTTTATGGGATGGAGAGGCCTGAAGCTGCCACAGTATGCTGAAGGTGAGGATATTGAACATTACCTGACAACCTTCAAGCGCATTGCGGGAGCATGTAAATGGCCAAAAGAGGAATGGGCTTTAAACTTGGTGCCGTTGTTGACGGGCACAGCCAGGATTGCCTATGTTTCCATGGATGTGAGTGATACATTAGAGTGTGAAAAAGTCAAAGAGGCAATTTGAAATTAATACAGAGATTTATAGACAACGTTTTCAGTCAGTCACTGTCCTTCCCAATGAAACGCCTAAAGAACTTTATGCACACTTAAACTGTTTGAGAAATGGGTCAGACCAAAAGACCGTAAAAAAAAGAGAGCATAACCGATCTGCTGACTATGGAACAATTCTTGCGGATGGTCAACCCAGAGGTTCGAGTGTACATACGGGAGCATGACCCAAGCATGGCCCAAGAAGCTGCTCAACTGGCTGACGCATTCATCGCTGCCAGTCGAGGCCCCAAGGGTTACCAGTTTGCCAAGGAGTCTGGTACATCAGCCCATGGTGAGTCTGGGGGTTGGAAAGGTGGTGTTGGTCAGCAAAATAGTCCAATGGTACAGAGTACCCCAGTAAAACAAGAGAAAGGGGAGGTCATTTGTTATAGTTGTGGGCAGGAAGGGCATATAAAGTCAGGGTGTCCCTCGAGAAAGTCTAGGGTGACTAACTTATGCTATGTTCCAAGGCCCAATCGGCAGTGTGTTCGTGGAGGTCAGATAGACTCTGTGATTACAGTAGGGATTAATGGGGAGAACTGGGAAGCCTTAATTGATACGGGTAGTGGTCAGACCTTGGTGCAGGAGGGGTGTGTGTGTCCAGGGGGTTATGGAACCCAGAGGAAAATGGGGATGAGCAATTATACCCTACTGCAGACATATATCTAGATATAGAGGGTCAATCTTATCTGGTCACTGTAGGGTTAGTGGATAAGTTACCATACCCAGTGGTGTTGGGTCAAGATCTTCCAATCTTAACAGACTTGCTACAAAATACCAGAGCATGTAATGTAGTCATCACTAGGGCACAGGCTGCCAAGAGGCCAGAGCCAGAAGCTGAGTGGTTGGGTGAGCTGCTGTTCGCAGGAGAGGAGAGAAAGGAGTAGACAAGGTAGCCAAGACAAAAAGTCAAAGGTGGAGGGACAAGTTTCAGGGAACCCCGAGAGTAGAAGAGCTAATAGAACCACCAGCAATAGAAAAGGGTGACTTTCCACCTAATATGGGGGAGTGTTGGACAGTAGTTTAGAGGGGCTGTTTAAAAAGGTTGAGATTGGAGTTGGTTTGGATGAGCAGTATGTAATCAAAGGGGAAGTGTTGTATAGAGTAAGCGCAGAAGGGGAACAACTAGTGTTACTGTTTGCTTTGAAGGCATGAGTATTGGAACTAGGACATTTATTACCATGGGCAGGGCATTTAGGACAGAATAAAACATTAGCTGGAATAGCCCAAAGGTTTTATTGGCCTAAAATGTACCAAGATGTATTACAATATTGTAAGACATGCCCAGAGTGTCAACTTATAGCTCCAGGGAAGAAAGGCATGCAAGTGGGTCCTTTGGAGCGAAGTAGAAATGGCAATCGTTTTATTTTGGTGGTCTGCAACTACGCAACAAGGTACCCAGAGGCATTCCCATTAAGATATATAAAGGCCAGACATATTGCAGGGGCCTTGTTTGTGTTATTTTCACGAGTAGGGATTCCTGTTGAGATTCTTACTGACCAAGGTACAAATTTTACCTCTAGACTGTTGGCGCAAGTGTACCAGTTAATGGGTATTAAAGGGATTAAAACCACACCATACCACCCCCAGACTGACGGGTTGGTGGAAAGGTTTGACCAAACCCTTTAGAACATGATGCGGAAGTTTGTTTCCAAGACAGGTTCGGACTTGGATCAATGGCTACCCTATATCTTGTTTGCCTATCGGGAGGTGAGCGTCGACTGACTTCTTGCCATTCAAGTTTCTGTATGGAAGGTAAGTGAGGGGGACACTTGATGTTCTTAAAGAAGCATGGGAGGGAGAATGTCTGCAACAAAAACTGAATGCACTGTCCTATGTTCTCCAAATGAGAGACATTTGGAGTACATGTCAACACTGGCTCATAATAGTCTGAAGAAACACAGCAAAGACAGAAATGCTGGTACGACCGGACAGCAAAACAAAGAACATTCTCAACATCTCAAAAAGTGTTGCTTTTGTTGCCTACAGAGGAAAGCAGTCTGTTGGCCAAATGGCAAGGGTCATACGAGGTGCTTCGGAAGATGGGGCCTGTCACCTACGAAATAGCCATGCGAGAAAGGACTAAGAAAAAGCAGATGTACCATGTTAATCTGTTGAGAGTGGAAACCACGAGAGGTGGCAACTACAGTCCAGCTTAAGTCAGTAATAGAGGAAGAAGAAGAGCTGATGGAACAATATTTTCCCATCCAGACGGATGTACAAACAGTGGACCTTGCCCATCTCAATGAGAAACAGCAGCAGGAGCTGGCAGCTTGCATTCCACCAGGGTTGTTGCGGGAAGGATCAGACCGTACTGACTTAACCCTTTGCGGTCCTCTGTCGGACCTGGTCCGACATTGCAATTATTCCTGTCCGGTCCAATGTCAGACCCTGTCCGACATCATCAAAAAGACGCAAAAAACGGGTTTCTAGTTGTTTTTCTCCAGAAAAGCCGAAAACCATTCAATGGCCGAGTGGGAGTGACAGGAGCCGAGACAAGCCGATAAAAAAAAAAAATGTGCGTATCTCATGAATAGTCATACTTGCCCCTGGCATCAGATAACGGCGGCCATAAGGAAACAAGCTGGCTGCAATTACATCAGCGCTCAGAGAATATCACGGACATTTGCAGAGCTTTTTTGAGATGTTATAGTAATAAAATAATGACTTGGATCACATTATTGAGGCGTTTGGTGATAAAACGAGTGATCAGGAGATGATTGATTGATCGGTATGTACGACTATTATTATTATTTATTTCTTAGCATATGTGAAAGCGATAGCGGACGAAAGGGTGGGGCGGGGCTGGAGATGCCTAGTGAGTGCTTTGTTGATATGCAAGGCCTTTAAACCCGTTTGACTGTGGAAAAAAATACTTTTAAACAGCGTGTCTAAAATTAACTGTGTGTGTGAAAATAAATTGGACCTGACGCGCCTGACACGCACTTAATAAATGGACTGCAAAGGGTTAACCCAACATCATATCACTGAACTTTTCTGGGCCAGTAAGCCAAACAAATTACCAGGTACCAGCACGATTACTATCAGCACTTAAGCAGGAAGTGGATGTGATGAAAGACATGCGAGTAATTGAGCCTCATATAGTGAGTGGTGTAGTCCTATGCTATTAGTTCAAAAAAATACGGAATTTTACGATTCTGCATAGACTTCCACAAGCTAAATGCTATTTCTAAGTGTGATCCATGCCGAGCGTTTGGGCCAAGCTCAGTACATTAGTACACTGGACATGTGTAAGGGTTATTGGCGAGTACCAGTCGACCCAGCAGCAAGAGACCTTACAGCTTTTAGAACATCTTTTGGCTACTTTCAGTTTACGGTAATGCCGTTTGGTCTTCATGGTGCAGCTGCTACCTTTCAGCGCCTGATGGATCAAGTGTTACAGGGAGCAGAGGGGTGTGCTGCAGCAAATATAAATGACGTTGTGATCTACAGCAAGAGTTGAGCAGAACATCTCATTCACCTAACTGAGCTGGGATAGCGCTTAACTCCAGCAAATGTTAGGAAGAAGGAAGTGAAATACCTAGGTTATGTTCTTGGAGAAGGAAACATCAAACCTCAAGTGGGGAAGGTGGATGCCATACGTACCTGTCCGACCCCTACGACCAAGAAGCAGGTGAGGTCATTCCTGAGGCTGGTTGGCTGGTATCGGTGGTTCATCCCCGGTTTTTCTACACGAGTTTCCGCCCTTACTGATCTCACCAGGAAATCTGCTCCAAATAAAGTTGGATGGTCAGAGAGTGTTTTACTTTTTGATTGAAGTTCAACAATAACTACTTGCATTTTATTACTTCTCCTGTCTGCTTCCTGCATAACATCAGCAACTTGACCACCCTATCTTACAGGGACTCGATCTACAGACTTGTGGTCGATGATGTCCCATAACCCCTTGAAGCCCTTAACAGGCTTATTACAGACACTTACCTATAGTTAATACTCTAAATACTCCAAAATTTAAAAATGTGACATTTCAAAATCTCACCTGAAATACTGTATTACTGTTATGGCTTCTGGTAGGCTTTTGCGATATCATTTTGTAGTTTATTTGATTACAGGATGCTAAATAAAAGATGCAAATTATGTTCATTTAAATTTTTTTTAAATGGTCTCAATCCTAAAATTGCAGTTGATGCAAAACTTTTTGCCACACTGTCCCATGTTTCACTGAGTGGAATGGCTCGCTGAGGAGACCGGGCTGTTCCACCAAACAAGCAGAACACATACCACGGCAGGAAGGTGGAACGCTTTCACCAAATCAGATTGTCCAGTTCTGTTGGGTCTGTTCGGTCACACGAAATTACACCTTTAGACAGACACCAAGAAGAAGGGATTATATTGTAGTGTCAAACTGAACAGGATTGTGGGGCGCTGTCTGTCTGTTTATCTGTATGTCTATCTCTGCCTGTAGTCCTCTATCTATGTGTTGACATACATTAATATACATCCTGACGACTATGCAAAAAGCAGCTAAACTCTTAGACCTTGGAACTTCATCTTCTCTCTATTTCCATGTGGTGTGAGAGGGGATTCAGATCTTGAAACTGGCTCCATTGTGGCTCTAACAAGGAGCCAGTCCCCTACAGCCAGTAATGGAGTCTTTGAGTCAAGATGGAGGTAGTGGATCTTGAAACTGGCTCCATTGTGGCTCTAACAAGGAGCCAGTCCCCTACAGCCAGTAATGGAGTCTTTGAGTCAAGATGGAGGTAGTGGAGCACAGTTTCTTAACTATTTCTAAACTGACTCCAGTCTTGCTGTGTGCCGGATAATGAAACTGACACCCTTTTTCTCTCTGAACTCTTTGTAACCCTCTCCCTCTCCCCCAGTCTCACTGTGCACCAGGGAATGGTGCTTCGTGCTCGCGATGGTCTGGTGTGAGAAGGGAATCCAGATCTTGCTCACCACGGTGGGAGCGTTCGCCGCGTTCGGTCTGATGACGGTGGCGATCGGCACCGATTACTGGCTCTACGCAAGAGCCTTCATCTGCAACAGCACAGCCAACTCCAGCACCGACGACACCCACAGCAAAGACAAGAAGGACCCCGGCGCACTCACTCACTCCGGACTGTGGAGGATCTGCTGCTTAGAGGGTGAGGAAGAGAGAGTGTGTGAGAGTGTGTGAGAGTGTGAGAGTGAGAGTGAGTGTGTGAGTGTGAGTGTGTGTTTGTCTCTGTGTGTCAGTGAGTGTGTGAGTGTGAGTGTGTGTGAGAGTGAGAGTGAGAGAGTGTGTTTCAGTGGGAGTGTTTGCCTCTGGGTCTGTGTGAGTGCGTGTGAGTGTGACTGTAGAGGTGTGAGTGTGAGAGTGAGCGTGTGTATGTGTGTGTGTGTGTGTGTGTGTGTGTGAGTGAGTGGTGTCTGTGTGTGTGTGTGTCTACCTGTCTGTCTGCCTGTCTCTGTCAGCCTGTCTGCCTCTCTCTGTCAGCTTGTCTATCTGTCTATCTGTGATGGAGAAAGTAGAAATATCTAACTGTGTATAACATCTGTGTGTGTGAATATCTATCTATCTATCTATCTATCTATCTATCTATCTATCTATCTATCTGAACATCATTAATACAGATCCTGTCGACTACAGTCTGTGTCTGTCTGTCTGCCTGCTTGCCTGTCTGCATGCCTGTCTGCCTGTCTGTCTGTGTGTCTCCAGCTCTCTATCTCTCTACAGGCTCAGGGAGAAAGTGAACATTCCTCCAGAGTTCCATCCATCCTCCATCTCTCACCCCGTCCATCCCTCCGTCCATCATCCGGCTCTCCGTCCCCCATCCATCCCTCAGAGGTGTGCAACTGAACCCCTTCATTATTCTGCGGGTTTTTGTACCGAAAGCTGTTTATTATTTTTCATGTTTCAATGGTGTTGCTGACTCAATACAGCAGACAGATTCAGTTTAATACTCATGCTATGGAAAGACACAGCTACCAGTCCCAGAGACTAGCATGCAGCTCTCTTCAATAGGAAAGACACAGCTATCAGTCCCAGAGACTAGCATGCAGCTCTCTTCAATAGGAAAGACACAGCTATCAGTCCCAAAGACTAGCATGCAGCTCTCTTCAATAGGAAAGACACAGCTATCAGTCCCAGAGACTAGCATGCAGCTCTCTTCAATAGGAAAGACACAGCTATCAGTCCCAAAGACTAGCATGCAGCTCTCTTCAATAGGAAAGACACAGCTACCAGTCCCAGAGACTAGCATGCAGCTCTCTTCAATAGGAAAGACACAGCTATCAGTCCCAGAGACTAGCATGCAGCTCTCTTCAATAGGAAAGACACAGCTATCAGTCCCAAAGACTAGCATGCAGCTCTCTTCAATAGGAAAGACACAGCTATCAATCCCAAAGACTAGCATGCAGCTCTCTTCAATAGGAAAGACACAGCTATCAATCCCAAAGACTAGCATGCAGCTCTCTTCAATAGGAAAGACACAGCTATCAGTCCCAAAGACTAGCATGCAGCTCTCTTCAATAGGAAAGACACAGCTATCAATCCCAAAGACTAGCATGCAGCTCTCTTCAATAGGAAAGACACAGCTATCAATCCCAAAGACTAGCATGCAGCTCTCTTCAATAGGAAAGACACAGCTATCAGTCCCAAAGACTAGCATGCAGCTCTCTTCAATAGGAAAGACACAGCTATCAGTCCCAAAGACTAGCATGCAGCTCTCTTCAATAGGAAAGACACAGCTATCAATCCCAAAGACTAGCATGCAGCTCTCTTCAATAGGAAAGACACAGCTACCAGTTAGATAAAGGGGCATTCAGAACAGAAAATAGGAGGCACTTTTTTACACAGAGAATTGTGAGGGTCTGGAACCAACTCCCCAGTAATGTTGTTTGCAACTTAATTGTAACCACGAATCACATAGTCATGATTACACTGCAGCAAGTGTACACAAGGTGGTAAAAAGAAGAGCAATGATGTCATCATCGAATCTTATCTAGCTTGAGATTTTCACCCACAACTAATATTAATACAACTCCTTCTGTCCCAGAGTTAGAAGTAGCATTGTATATTATCAGCATGCGTGTCAGGATAGTGTCAGGATTATTGCCCACATTGTCAAACAGGTAACAATAACGATCCATGATGTGGTACGAAACAGAAAAGTCAGAGCACTTGTTGTTATGTTTTGGGTTTTCTTTTAATAGCTCTTCCTGCAGTGATTTAGAGGACAGGTCTCAAACCCCAGTGCACTAGAGCGGACATTTTGAAAAGAGCTTTGAAACAGACTTTATTATGAGTGTAAAAAGTTGTTAGGATGTTAACAATGAAAAGAAAAAGTTAAGCTCTTTAAGTTCAGACAAAGTAGCACACAGAATGATGCTGCATAGCAACGCAGACAATGACAATCAATACTCCATATCATAACAGTCATGTGAGTGTTATTATCAGTGGTTAATGCCGAGTACCAGATCCAATACCTTTCTGTCTGACAGGCGAGAATTAAACAATTTGCAAATGATGAACGGTATGAAAATAACAACAACAACAACAAAAGAACTCTATACACATAATATGTACAATTAAAAAAAAATTCCTGTTCCATGAATTGAATGACAGAAACCCTACTCTAATGATATACTTTAGGATGCAATGTGTGTGAATAGGAAGGTTACTAGTATTTGTTCAACCCTCACAGTGCAACAGCAAAGAAACCAGCGCTCTTAACAACAGCAGTGTGGTCGCGCTCCTGTTCATCAGATGAGTTGCTTCACCGCTGGTGTTGTTCAAACCTGAAGATTATGTTATAACACGGCGAGGCAAAGGTGGGCATGCAGCTCCCGACACCAACAATAATGCATGAAACCCTGATTCACCACTTACCATTAAGGAAGAGGGATGGTATTTTTGTTCTAGACCTTGATTTAAAGCAGCTCCCATATATGCTTCAATTTCGCATCTGCTTGTGGATCTGGGGGGTTGTGGCTTACTGTTGGTGTCAGTATCGTTACAGTATAGTTTTGTTGTTCAATTCATGGAACAGGAAAGTGTTTTTTATTTTCCATGTTATGAATGAATCGCTGCTTCCCAGTAACGTTCCTCTCTTATACTTGGACTGCAGTCCCACATGCTGTAGTGAAACCACTCTGTGTGGCTCAAACAGGCAGCCAGCTTTCTACAGCAAACTGCAGAACACTTCAACCAACATGGACATTAGTTTCTAAATAACAGAAAGTCATTTTTAATTTGATTTTAATGAAAACGTGATTTGCATGTTTAGAACTGTCTGTGTCTGTCACACTCATATTTCCACATACATCTAGAGAACCACTTGTCCAATTGTGATGAAACCTACTAAGGACCTTTTTACCAGAAGTTATTGAGTGTCCGAATCTGGGGTGGATGGAGTCTGTCTCTCTGTCTTTCTGTATGTTTGTCACACATTTTCCCATGTGTACACACTAGATGATCTATGATTTTTGTGTGTGTGTGTGTTTTTGACAGGCTTGTTAATTTTTTCATGTTTTTCTATTTGTAGGTTTGAAACGTGGAGTTTGTGCACAGATTAATCACTTCCCTGACGACGCAGACTTTGATCAAAATGAATATGTTCTACGTGAGTTCAACGCAATTACATGTAAACCTGTATACAGCACAGTGAGGCAATGCTAGCACCCTAGATTACAACTCTATATAGACACCATGTTGGGTAGCTGCTGTAGTTCTGTACAGGGTTTTATATTAGTGTTATATAGTGCGGTCACACTAGCATTGCCATGTTATAACAAACATAGATATTCATTTTATCTATATAAAGCTAAGGAAATCTCTGTTTGCACAAGCTTGGCTGCTTTCAGATAATGGTGTACTTCCTTGGTGAACAGAAAGTAAAGTATTTCTAAATTCTCTCTCCTCCACCCTTCTCTAGGAGTGGTCCGGGCCTCCAGTCTCTTCCCTATCCTCAGCGCTATACTGCTCCTGCTGGGGGGAGTGTGTATTGCGGCAAGTCGTTTCTACAAGAGCAAAAGAAACATCATCCTGGGGGCAGGGATACTGTTTGTAGCAGCTGGTGAGAAAGTGTGAGTGTGCGAGCGTGTGTGAGTGCGAGTGCATGTGCATGAGTGAGTGTGAGAGTGAGTGTGAGAGTGAGTGTGCGTGTCCGTGAGTGAGTGTGAGTGTGTGTATGAGGGTGAGTGTGAATGTGAGGGTGAGACAGACACACACAGACACTCACACACACACACAGACACGCTATCTCTCTCTCCTCCTTCTCCTCTCCAGGCCTCAGTAACATCATCGGGGTGATCGTGTACATCTCAGCCAGTGCAGGAGACATCTCTATGAAGAAGGACGAGGATAAGAAGTGGCACTACTCCTACGGCTGGTCCTTCTACTTCGGGGGGCTGAGCTTCATCCTGGCAGAGATGATCGGGGTGCTGGCTGTGAACATCTACATTGAGAAGAACAAGGAGGCGCGCTGCCGCTCACGGACTGACCTCCTCAAGAGCACCTCTGCCATCCTGCGACTGCCCAGCTACCGCTTCCGCCCGCGCTCTCGCTCCAGCTCCCGCTCCAGCGAGCCCTCCCCATCCCGGGACCCTTCCCCCGTCAGGGTGAAGAACTTTGGGGCTGCCCCCCTCGCAGGGCCCCCTGTCAGTGTCCACCCTGCCCAACCCCCACTCTTCCTCCGACAGGGCCGACATCACCATGTACACGCTGTCTCGGGACGCCAAGTTGGCAGGGCTGGGCGGGCTGGGAGCTCCTCTCTACGGGACAGTAGACAGGGCAGCGTTCTTTCAGGTCCACAACTGCTTCCCGAAAGACTCCCACCAGGGCATCTCCTCCTCCTCCCAGCAGCTGATCGACAGGCAGGGCGGGGGCAACGCAACGGGGAGGGGAGGGAGCGGGGTGGGGAGCAGCACTATGGACAGGCAGGGGAAGGAGAGCTCCAATTCAAACACCCTGAATAGAAAAACCACACCAGTGTGAGGAGGGGAGGGGGGAGGGAGAGGGAAAGGGAGGGTCCATCGATTCTCAGTGTCAGAAGGTGTTAGGGGATAGGGGTTAGGGCAAATGGATGTAGGGGGTGAGAGGAAAGGGGGAAGGGGATAGGGTGTGCCAATTCTAATTGTGAAGGAGGTTATGTAATGTGTTATGGGTTAGCGGGTAGAGGATGGGTGTAAGGATAGAGGAGAGACAGCACCAAATCCAATTCTAGGAAGACAACGCCATTGTGAAGAGATGAGTGAGAAGGGCTAGGTGATAGGGGAGTGGGTGTCATGTCTGATGCCACTGCTGTATAATATATTAAACTATGGAGATTGAAACTTAGGGGGGCTGTCTGAATCATGTTTGGAGCCATTGCTATATAATATACTATTAATAATAATAATAATAATAATAATAATAATAATAATAATAATAATACATTAGAGCAGAATCTGTTCTGCAGTCTCAATACGCCTGCCCTGTTCTGTCGTATTGTATAAAGATCTTTGTTAAATTGACACAGTTCACCCGCAGTGGTCAGTATACAGCAACATTTCCTTCTTTACTTCTCTCCCCTTACCTATGTATTAAGTTTATAAACACTAAATGAAAGGTTTTCGTTACACGGCTCTTGAATATGCAGTATTGAAAGATTTATAGCAAACCTGGATTTCAATTGTATCTGCTGCTACACTGGGTTAAGAAAGTTCTCAGTTTGCATGCCTTCCTTTCAGGTAGCCTCGCACTTCCTAGATCACATTATCACTGTCTTCGGGTGAAAGCATATCACTGTGTGAAAAGGCAGCTGATTGGTTAATGAAAGAAGCCGTTGAAGGGGCAGTTTCACCCTCCAGGTGACCAAGGAAGTGCAGCACGATCTGAAAGCAGCAAGGTTTGTGCAAACAGCGATTTCTTTACCCTCATGTAGCAGATGTTTTAAAATGACAGAAAAGATGTGCATAAGAAATAATGTTTTATGTTTTGGTTTATTTGTATTTGGTTGATTTAAAAAATAAAATACAATTAAGAATGAATACAGATTTAAAAAAAAAAAGTTTAAAAAAAGTAGGAGTTAGTTTCCTTTAAGAAACAAATGAGTTGTGAAATGAGTTTATTGAAATGAAATGAATAAGGAAAACCGAGGATTCAAATATTTAAAACAATCCGAAAAAAATATTTAAAGATGATTTATTGTATTGCATGAATTTATACAAGAAATGCGTTGTTTCAAAATAAATGTCTGTAAAAATGTCATTCAACTGCGTGTTTCTGTTTTGATATCTTTAAAACTGCTTCCACACTCACCCTCTGTCCTCCTTTCCCCTCTCCTCTCTCTTCTCTCCTGAACTACATGAGGTACACCAGCATGGAACCATATTAACCTGCCCCTGCAATTATACCAGTAATAAGTATATTAGAGCTGAATTCAGCAGTCTTGTAGCATTAACCTGACCCCCTGTAAAGAGGTTCTATGTGGTATTGCTTACCAATGTGTGTATTCCTTCCACTAGGGGGCAGAATGCTGCAGGGGGCAGGTTAATAATAGTACAAGACGTCTGGATTCTGTTCGCAGTCCAATTTCCTTTTCCTTATACATGCTGCCCTTGGGCGAGATTATCATCAAAAAAAATGTCTGTGGGTTAATTTTCATTGTTATGTTCTGATACTCAGTTATATTTGTCTCTAAACCGGGTGATACTTTATCTTCAAATATTCTGACTACCTGCCTCTCTGATATTAAGCTGTGGATGTCAGACAACTTTTTATTGTTAAATTCAGATAAAACAGGATGTAATGCTTTTGGGATCAAAACAATACCAATCCTTGTGTTTTTCCAGTGGGCAGCTTCTCTTACTCGCTGAAAGCTGAAATGAGGAACTTGGGTGTCATTTTTGACACGGATCTTTCATTAGAACAGCACAGTAGGAACCAAAGTGTCATTTTTTCACTTTAGAAATGTTGCTGAAGTAGGACGCTTTCTTTCGCTGCAGGATGCTGAGAGATTGATGCATGCCTTTGTGTCATCTAGGCTTGATTATTGTAACACCGTGTTTTCAGGTATCCCAAGATAAGTTTTATCTCGATTGCAGCTTGTACAAAATGTTGCAGCCGGGGTTTTAACAAGAACATAAAAATGTGAACATATTTCCCCTGTGCTAGCAGCCCTGGCTCCCGGTGTGGTCCAGGATTGATTTATGGTCCTACTCTTAACCTATAAAGCCCTGAATGGTCTGGCCCCATCATACTTAAGGGATCTTCTAATCCCTAATATTCCTGGACAGCCTCTCCGATCCCAGGATGCTGGGCTGCTTACTGTCCCCAGAGCTTTTAAGAAAAGCACAGGTGGTAGAGCGGTGAGTTGTAGAGCCCCTGTGCTCTGGAACGCTCTCCCTGGCTCTATAAGAGAGGCCTCAACCAGTGCAATTTCTAACTCAAGATTGAAAACTGTTGTTATCACCCCCGGTTCCCTGAAATTGAAATGTAACCATTACCGAATGGGTATTTAACTCCTAAAGACCCAAATCCTGAATATTGTACACCAAAGCTGCTCACCAAGCCTGTGACGCAGTCATGACTCTGCCCTTGAGGTATCTAAAGGACTGCGCTCACAGATCTCAGCGTCATTTTTCCTTCAAGCCCGCTGCAATCATGAACGCAGTGACCTTGAGGGTTAACGGTTACATTTCTACTTTCTATGCCTGTGTTGTAAAGGTCAACTGGGAAGCTGCCCCACTGGTTCCAAAACTAGGGTTTTCTGGATCAAAGACAATGTCTGTAGAATCTAGTGAAGGTATGGGGAGTAGCGCACACCGCTGCATTGCATACGTCTTTGACAGATGCACCCTGTTATAAAGCCCACGAAGTTGCCATGCCCCTGGTGGAATGGGCAATGACCTTTTCTAGGGGGAGGAGGCGGGCAAGTTGGCTCGTTCATTGGCAGTCCTGAATGTGTCTGCTATCCACTTGGACAACCGCTGCTTAGACATGGCTTGACCATGGGACTTCGCCCCATAGCAGACAAAAAATTATTCGGACTGCCTCCAGCTTTTCGTCCTGTCAACATAGAACACCAGGGCCCGAAGTGGGCAGAGCTTATGGAGCTGTCGCTCTCTGTCAGACTGGTAAAGAGGTGAATGTAAGCCTCCAGTTCCACAGACTGGTTGACATGGAATGCCAAGCTAGGATCTTTGTCCTGGCCTCTGTAAAAATGAAGCATGCTTTCATTACAGAGAATGCCTGCATCTCACTCAAGCTGCTTTGATTATTTGTTTATTATTATTAGTTTATTTAGCAGACACCTTTATCCAAGGCGACTTGCAGAGAATAGGGTGTGTGAACTATGCATCAGCTGCAGAGTCACTTACAATTACGTCTCACCCGAAAGACGGAGCACAAGGAGGTTAAGTGACCTGTTCAGGGTTACCCAATGAGTCAGTGGGATTTGAACCGGGGACCTCCTGGTTACAAGCCCTTTTCTTTAACCACTGGACCACACAGCCTCCCTAAATATTTATCGCTTTGAGTGATAAATATTTCAGCTCAGCTGAATGCATGGGCTCAGAGGAGTTCCTCACCCCATATGTACCCAGTCATTCACTTAGATTACAGGATGCAGGTCTTTTGATTGTCCCTGAGTAAAATTAAAATGGGTGGAAGGGCTTTCTCACACAGAGCATCACAGCTATGGAACGCCCTTCCAACCTTTGTTAGGGAGGCTGGGACTGTTACAGATTTTAAATCTAGACTGAAGTCATACATTGGCCTTTCTGTCCTAGTGTGCCTTTACTGTCTTTTTAAACATTGTTCAAAAATTGTCCTGCCATTGAGCTTGAGATCCTGGGGAGACCGAGTCAATTTTACATGACAGGTAGGCTGTGTGGTCCAGTGGTTAAAGAAAAGGGCTTGTAACCAGGAGGTCCCCGGTTCAAATCCCACCTCAGCCACTTACTCATTGTGTGACCCTGAGCAAGTCACTTTACCTCCTTGTGCTCCATCTTTCGGGTGAGACGTAATTGTAAGTGACTCTGCAGCTGATGCATAGTTCACACACCCTAGTCTCTGTAAGTCGCCTTGGATAAAGGCGTCTGCTAAATAAACAAATAATAATAATAATAATACATGGCAAGCTAAAATAGCTGCCAGATAGACCTTTAATTTAGAGGGGGATTTCCCCTCGTCAAACAGGTCTTGGTTATGAAAAAAAAGATGGCTGCGATATGAGATCTTACGTCTTCGATACTATAGTATCGAAATTACAGGGGGTCGGCAGCATACATACAGGGACGTTTCTTTCATTGCAAGGCATGCAAGCAACCAGCTTGTGCAGCTGCTGTTTAGTTATTTTTTACATTTGCAATTAGCTATCTAAGTACCTAAACAGGGCAACAGTGTGGAGTAGTGGTTTGGGCTCTGGAATCCTGAATGGAAGGTCGTGGGTTCAATCCCAGTTGGGGTGCACTGGTGTTGTACACTCGAGCAAGTAAAAACCCAACTGTATAAATCGGTAATTGTATGACAAAAATGTGATATCTTGTAACAATTGTAAGTTGCCCTGGATAAGGGTGTCTGCTAAGAAATATAATACAGAATGTTTAGCCAACTTTGCAGTAAACCATAGCTATATTTGGGTCTTACGCGTTAGCAATGTCCCGACAAATTTTGTAAAAGAAAACGAACCGATTTAATCAACAAATGCGCCAGTAATGCAAGTAGTTACATTTCATTTTATTTTGATTTTACAATTGTGTATGTAGGCCTACTTATAACCAGTTTACAGCTGGTTACACAATATTTTGTTTTGAAGTGTTTATTTTATTAGTTTTTCATTTTTTGAAGTCGTGCTATGCAGTAGGGTAATGTGAAAAAAAGCCTTTTATGTTATTTTTGTAAATAATGACTTCGTTTTCACAATTTTGTTAGTTTCTGTTTGCACTTTGTCAAATGAAACGGGTTTTGCAATTATTGTGCACAGTGTATTTATTTCTGTAGGTTTTATGTGCTTTGTATTTGTAGTGTATATGTGCAACTGCTGTTATAAACTGCAAAACATGTTCGCCTTGCTTCACTCGGCACCATACATTATCAGTCTTGGCTATGTTGCGCTGCTCAAACCCCGCGGAGATATTTGATGTATTCAGAGTTTTAATTGATTTAAATCATGTTTGTAATGTAAACTATTTCCTGTGACATCAGACCTTTGGTACTTGCCCGTCCACCCGAAGTTGGGACCCACCCAAATGTCCATTCCTAGCTACGCCCCTGCTTGGAACACTGCTCTAGCATTTTGCAGGGTGTCAATAACCCTATTGGACAGACCCAGATGGTTCAAAAGCAGCCGCTCCGGGACCAGACCCAGAGCTGCAGGCTCGATGGGTCGGAATGCCATAAGGTCCCCTGTGCCTGACTGAGCAGGTCATGGCGCATCGGCAGTCTCCACAGCATCAGGATTGATGGGCCAAAATGGGAATAGTAGGACCACCTTGACCTGGTCCTGCCTGATTTTCCCCAGACACACCAGGAGCAGGGCAAGCGGTGGGAAGGCTTATAACAGATGCCTTGGCCACTGGTGTGTCAAGGCATTTATTCCCAGCAGTTCCCTGCCTCCTATTATGGAGAACCAGAGGGGACAGTGGATTGATTCCTGTGAGGCAAGAGGTCTATCTCTCCTCTCCCAGAAGCCTCCACTCTGAGCTGCTAGGCTCCCCTTGAGAGGAGGTCCACCGCACCTAAAGAGAGTGGCTTTAGGCAGTGATGGGACACTGTCAGTAGGTTCAGCGTGGGTTGAAAAACCTTTCTGTTGAAACAGGCCTGCAGAGGGTGCATGAGCAGGAGACCCAATAGAAGCGTCTGGGAAGCTGCTGCCATCAGCCCCAGAAGTTTCTGGAACGTTACTACCATGAGCACAGGGACAGAACCTGGGCATGATGCAAGGAGAAAGCAATGCAGCTGTTGACTCAATCTGCTTATATATACTGACTGGGCGGATCATGACCCGAGCGGGACCGGTTCGGTACCAGACCGGTGACCTTGGCACTGCTCAGTAGAGGGCTGGAACTGGGGCGATACCGGGTCGGTTCAGTACCAGTTCGGTGTATTTAACAACGGGTCGGCACTGGTTCAGATCCGTTTCAGTACTGGTTCAGAATCTGGTCGGCACCATGCCAGTTCGGTACCAGTTTGGTGGCTTTGGCACCGTTCAGAACCAGGTCGGTACCAGTTTGGTGAATTTAGCATTGGGTCGGTACCAGGTTGGAAACCATGTCGGTACCAGGACGGTACAGGTTTGGTGACATTAGCACTGGGTCAGTACTAGGACGATACCGGGTCAGTTTGGTACCAGTGTGGTGACTTTAGCACTGGGTCAGTGCACGGACGGTACCAGGACAGCACCGGGTCGGTACAGGGACGGTACTGGTACTGGTGCAGTAACCCCTGTCCCGGTTTGGTACCGGGTCAGGAGCGAAAGCGGGTTGGTGACCTTGGTATCGGTTTGGTAAAAGCCACTGGCAAAACCACTCAGTCAGTACCTACACAAGACTGAGGGAAGCCTGCTTGTTAGAATGAACCAACAGCCTTTGCAATGGTGATGCTAAAAGCTATCACCAAAACAGCATTAAGATACTGGGGCTGAAATTGCAAGGCAACAACAACCGAAGCGAGTATCTTAGTCCTGCGCAGTGCTGCTGAGCCCAGCAGGTGCTCTTGCTGCTCGTGTGCTGAGCACCACACTGCAGACAGGCCTGAATGTAGTATTATTATTATTATTTATTTCTTAGCAAACACCCTTATCCAGGACGACTTACAATTGTTACAAGATATCACTTTCGTTTTACATACAATTCCCCATTTATACAGTTGGGTTTTTTACTGGAGCAATCTAGGTAAAGTACCTTGCCAAGGGTACAGCAGCAGTGTCCCCCACCTGGGATTGAACCCACGACCCTCCGATCAAGAGTCCAGAGCCCTAACCACTAGTCCACACTGTGTAAAAACAGAAAAAACACAAAGAGAAAAGACTTTCTCAACAAAAAATGAATTTAACAATTACATAAATAATATAAAACATCTCGTATGGTGCTAAAAAGCAAAAACGAGAAAGAAAATAAGTTCCAGCGGGAGCTGTGCAGCCTGGGGGAAGAGCACAAAGACAGATGTTGCTGGATCCCTGGGAAGGAGCGACTCCAGCAGCTGGCTTCACGCGGGGGCACACGGCTGCAGCAGGGCGTAGTGCACACAATACGCATAATAGAAAAAGATTACAGCAATTAGTTTAACTATCACATAGCATTTGTGTAAAACACAAAAAATCATAAGTATACACAGGCATAAGCGACAAAGTAGTTATCTGAACAAAGCTCTCCGATCAGGTCAGTCTTGAAATGAAAAATGACGCTGAGATCTGTGAGCGCAGTCCTTTTGATACCTCGGGGGCAGAGTCATGACTGCGTCACAGGCTCGGTGAGCAGCTTTGGTATACATATTCAGGATTTGGGTCTTTAGGAGGTAAATACCCATTCGGTTGCATTTCATACTAAGAAGGGATACGCATTTCCATTTTAATCTGAACGTGTGACGTGGTGCAATAATTACAATGTCCAAACCAGATTCTCCCAACATATCCGTGATTTATTAATAAAGTCCAAAAACAGAATAACCAAAAATAACAAAAGAAAAACACTCCTAATCCACGATCCTCCGTGCACGAAAACTGTGCTCTGTTATTCCAGGGATTGTGGTGAGTGGTTGGTGCCGTGCTGTGAGGGAAGTGCTCCGGGGATTGTGCTGGCTCAGTGGCTGCAGCCCCTCGCTCCTACTCCTCCTCTGTAAAGACAAGAACACAGACAGCACGTAACACCAAACAAAACGAGAACAGCTCCGGCTGGTGGCTCATTCTCTCAGCGCAAAGGTAGGTACTGACGTAGCTGCTTCCCCTTTGTACCCAGCAAACTCCTCCCTGCAATCAACTCGTCGCCATGGTTTCTCCAATAGAGGGCTGCCCCGCAGCTGACTGCAATGGAATCGTCCTGAGTACTTGCAGCTACGCGCCCCTCCTGATATGGTTACCTTCCGGTTTCCACCTACCATCAAGGTGGCACATCTAGGAGGCAGCTTACCTTCCCCCTTACACAGCGCCCTTTCTGGTTGGGAGGGAGATTTACAGCATTGATCCTTTCTCTCTTTATCACAGACCATCATTTTTATTTTACTGTTTTGATCTTTTTATGTACTAGAGTTTTATTACTGTTTTTTTTATTGTTGATGTTTAAATGTTGCCTTCTGTTAAGGGCCTTGAGATGGCTCTGCCATGAAAGAAAGTGGGATTTGATTTGATTTCTTACTGATGTATTCTTCCATCTCCACTAGTTTTGCAGGGGGGCAGATTAGTAAAGGGTCCGCTCGTGTACCTGCTGAGGCCACAGTGCTTTTCTTTAAACTTTTTAAAAAGGATGTGACGAGTGAAACAGAAAATGATACAAAGTGAATCAGAACTAGAAGAGGAAGATTATAAGGTATAGACAGACAGACAAACAGAGACGTTCAGTTTTAAAAGAGGATAAATGTTTTATTTCATAATTCAATCACTTTTCTCCCTCCAGCAGTATACAGTCCTTTGATTCCATTTCAGATACACATCACTCTAACAGTAAGACTCAATGAAGCCATGTTATTAAACAATCTGGAAGGTCACAAATAAATACATTAATACATGAGTATTTCAGTCCACACAAAATCACAGTATTTCATTTTCACACAAACCTTTTTTTCATGCAAGCTCAACCACAACAATACAACCCAACGACTCAAATATATATATAAAACATGTTTTTTACAAGAAAAAATATACAGGTGTTAGGCATCAGTGATGAAACTCAATGTGTAAAGTTACTGTAGCTGACAAAATACTTCCTGAATCTGACCTGTCCTGCACTTCCATTCACTGCACACGCCTCAAACGTGCAGCTTGGAAAGATGTTGGAACAAACATGGATTTTCAATTTAAAACAGACATAAATACAGTACATACATCTGGTACTAAACTAAGTTCTCAGTTTGTTTCCTTGGCCTTCCTTGGTCACCTCAGCAGTGTCTTTGGGTCGCTGTCTGAAAGCGTGTCAGTCAATAGGTAAACCAGCAGCTGATTGGTTAATGAAAGAAACCGTTGAAGGGGTGTAATTTCAGGTCAGACTCAGGGAATGTGTTTGTTCTGTAAAGCAGTGCTAACTATAAGCTTGTGTTAATGTATACTACCTAAAGCCAATGAAATCATTCCAGTAATACCTTATCTAATATGTATTATATCTCAAGTTCTTTATTGTAATAATAAAGTTTTAAAACCTTGGTCAGCACTGCTTTAAATGTGATAATGTTAATAAAGCTAATGAGAGGTATGAGAATGGAATTTAAAGATGGTTACCACTCCTTTAATGGGAGGATCAGTAAGAATGTTAATAAATCTAATGAGAGGTACGAGAATGGAATTTAAAGATTTTAAAGAAACAGATTCAGACTGCAGCTCCCAGCACGCCTACACACTAGTACTAACCACAAGGGGTGATGGGAAATTGTGACAGAGAAAGAATGAATCTTGGTTATAAATCTCCCTCCCGACCTGTGAGGACGCTGTGTAAAGGGAACAGAGTACCCCGGACTGGATGGTCTGACAATTCATTCCAGGGAAAGGTGGAAGTCGGCCACCTAGAAAGGGGGCGGAGCCACAGTACACCAAGTCATCACCCCAGACGGGAGGCGATGTGGCAATCACGGATTGGAGGAAAAGCGATTGCACTCGCTAAACCAAGGGGGCGTGGCTGAAGGTACAAAAGGGGATGTGGCCGAACTGCTCTTTTGTTATGGTTAGCGTTTGTTTGTTTTGTCGTACTAATTGTAAACATTTGTTCTTGTTAGACGGCTAACACATACTGGGAGCTGTCGCTAAAGGCCAGCACCAGCCTGGACAGCACTGCACTATTATTCACTAATAAATTGTATTTCACCACATATTAGCACTCACTGTAGACTTGTGATCGTGTTTGTGTTGTGTGTGTGGTCATACTGTGTTTATTATTTCGGGACTGAACCCTACGGTTTCACTGTGCAGTACACATTGCCAAGGATTATTATTTACGGTCGCCAAACGACCTGGATTATAAAACAAATAAAGGATTGTTTGGACCGCGAACTTTATTGTCTGTCATCTGTTTAAGCATTGCATCACATCTGCACACGCACCCTGCAAACCACTTTGCACCAGAAATGCAGTTAATTTCCCAGTGGAAATATGAACACATTTATACTGACTGAAATCTTGCCTGTCTAGAGAACTACAGTTCCCATCACCCCTGTTATTGCTGGAGCAAATGCATGCTGGGAGCTGTAGTTTGCATTCCGATTCTTAATGCCTAATCATTTTAGCAATATTTCTTCACTTGCCTGCACAAAGAAGTAGAGCTACCATCATCCCGCACTGTGTTTATCCTGATTCTGTCTCCAGCAGTGTTCCAGTGTAACACACAAGTCCACCGTCTGCATAACAATGTATTCATATCTGTCTGTATTTGCTGTTCATTAGGTACATGGACTCTCATGAAACACTCAATTTGGGATTCTTCCATATAATGGGATTTGTTTTTTGTTGTTAAAAATGTGTGATTTTTTAAACTTGGCTGAAGTCTTTACAATCTTAAAAGGAGCTGACAAACCCTATAGCCGATAGTTTAAGCACAGAAAGCAGGAGCAGAGGAACACAGTGTGGAAATGAACTTAGGAGACAGAGGGAAGGAGACACTTCTTCACACAGAGAGAGTGGTGAAGGGATGGGAAGGGTTACCAAGGGTTACCTAGCCTTGTTGATGCTGAATCACTGGGATCCTTTAAGACCTGACTTGACAAAAGTTTTGAGATCAATCACTATTAGGAACCGGTTGAGCTCTGATAGGCTGAATGGCCTCTCATTCGCCTCTCCCCCCTCTCTCTTTTACACATGTAAACAGGTGTCACCCAGTCCTTGGCTATTAGCCAGTAGAAACTGACTCTGCTAATTTTAGCCTAAAGTCTTGGCATAGCTCAGACAGAGCCATATAAAACCAGCAGTGCAGTTAGACTCTCCCCCTCCCCCAGTGAAATCTGAACTGTTCCAACCCCCCTCCCCCAAAGTATTTTTATAGACCACCCCGTCTCTCCCTCCCCCTACCTCTAGCTCTGTTTGTCTATTAAACCATTTAGCTTTTCTATAATGAGCAGAACAAATAGAATGGCTTATTTTGTATTGATCTGTATGTGTGTCTTTGTCTGTCACCTCACTAAACTAATAGCAGTGTCCAGTCGACTCCCCTTTCCCTGTCTCTTATGGCACAGCTTGTAGATATATTATTATTCTGTTGCAGTCAGACTGCAGTTACTTTGAACAGGCATGTTTTAGTGGGCTGGGGGTCTGTGTCTCTATTTCTGCTCATTGGAGAAGATTAAATTCAAGCTTACCAACACACACTTAGATTGGGTTACAAGAGAGAGGGGAGAGGGAGAAGAGAGAGGAGAGGAAAGAGGAGAAGGAGAGAAGATTGAGAGAGTGGGAGGATTTCTTTAAACATACACTAATATATATATATATATATGTGTGTGTGTATTAAAACCGCTATATTGACAGCATATACACACAGAGATAGATAAATAAATACAGGGAGACAGATAGATATATAGACAGACAGACAGATAGATAGACAGATATCACTGCAGATGTTTCTCCCGCTGATCCTCGCACACAGAGAGAACTTGTATAGAAAAGAGCGGAATTCCTGGCACCATAATTTCCCAAAGCTAATATTCCGTGAGCTCAATTCCAGATGTTGAAAGTATCCGAAAATATCCAGAGATTACTTTTCTAGAACCTGAATTCCGAGGTCCAGGCTTTTTTTTTAATGAAGTAACATTTCCAGTTTCATCTTTTTCCTCAATTCTTGATCTTGTCAGATGTCTGGGTGAAAATAACTGCAACTTACAGCAAAGCTGCACAGTTATTGGGATCGAGCTCTCCACTGAAACCAGGTGAGAGGCGCTGGTGTCGATCGGGCTGATTTCCCATTCAGAGTGAAGAGTGAAGAAACGGCTGCTTTGGTTTGTGATGATCGCTGCTTTCCCTGGACTCTGGAGAACCGCGATCCACACAAACATCTGCTAAATCAGCCCAGTCAACAGCAATGACACTCCCCTGTGGAGAGATCAATCTGTCTGTGCAGCTCTAATGTAAAGTATCTCTGTCTGTGCAGCTCTAATGGAAAGTCTCTCTGTCTGTGCAGCTCTAATGGAAGGTATCTCTGTCTGTGCAGCTCTAATGTAAAGTATCTCTGTCTGTGCAGCTCTAATGTAAAGTATCTCTGTCTGTGCAGCTCTAATGGAAGGTATCTCTGTGCAGCTCTAATGTAAATTATCTCTGTCTGTGCAGCTCTAATGGAAAGTATCTCTGTTTGTGCAGCTCTAATGGAAAGTATCTCTGTCTGTGCAGCTCTAATGGAAAGTATCTCTGTCTGTGCAGCTCTAATGGAAGGTATCTCTGTGCAGCTCTAATGTAAAGTATCTCTGTCTGTGCAGCTCTAATGGAAGGTATCTCTGTTTGTGCAGCTCTAATGGAAAGTATCTCTGTCTGTGCAGCTCTAATGTAAAGTATCTCTGTCTGTGCAGCTCTAATGTAAAGTATCTCTGTCTGTGCAGCTCTAATGTAAAGTATCTCTGTCTGTGCAGCTCTAATGTAAAGTATCTGTCTGTGCAGCTCTAATGTAAAGTATCTCTGTTTGCACAAGCCACGTTTTCAGATAGTGTTGCTACACAGGTCTGAAATGTGCAGTTTTTAAAGATGTTAGCGCAAACCTGGATTTCAATTGTATCTGCTGCTATACTGGGTTAAGAAAGTTCTCAGTTTGCATGCCTTACTTTAAGGTAGACCTGGGCAGTGCGGATGTTTTAGTACAGAATTCCAAATTGTATTCCAAGTCCAGTTGTTTTTTCAATGTTGTAAAAAATTAAATTCAAGTCAAAATCTGAAGGGTCAAAGCTCGAACTATAAATAGTTTCTAGAACAAGCAAAAATTAAATTCAACATTATTAAATCCATTTTCTTACCTCTTATTAGCTTTATAAACGTATATAATCCATGGTATTTAGGGTCTATTATATAAATTATATAGTCACCTCCAAAATGATTGGCACCCTTGATAAAGAATGGCAAAAAAGGCTGTATAATATAAACAACACAGGTAATGAGCTATATTTTATGCTCAAATATATGGGAAAAGCATATTCTTTTATTCTAATACAATTGCTCAGCGAAAAAGTTTTTTATTAACAAGTAATACCATTTTTTCTCAACAAGATAGGTGTCAAAATTATTGGCACCCCCAAAAGATTCTTATAAATAAAATCAAACAAAATTAAATCTCCATTAACATTCTACTTCTTTAAGTTCATCTCAGTCTTAAAGATCTGTATTGTGGCCTTCCATGGCTTCCTGTTTCACTGGGGTATAAAAATGAGGCAACACGCATATGAAATCCATTTGTCATCCATCACCATGTGGAAAAGCAAAGAACTCACAAATGAAAAGAGACAAATGGTTGTTGCCCTTCATAAATCAGGCAATGGGTACAAAACAATAGCTAAAAAACGAAATATACCACTTACCACTATTAGGGCAATAATTAAGAAGTTCAGAACCACTGGAACAGTGGTAAACTTCCCTGGTAGAGGACGTAAGTGTATCTTGCCCCCACGCACAGTGAGGCAGATGGTTCGGGAGGCAAAGGGAAATCCAAGGGCCACAGTTGGAGAATTACAGAACTTGGTTGCATCTTGGGGTCACCAAGTCTCCAAATCTACAATTAGACGCCACCTCCATGCCAATAGGCTATTTGGAAGGGTTGCCAGAAAAAAAGCCTTTATTGAGAGCAACCAACAAACCAATGTGCCTGGAGTTTGCTAAACGGCATTGGCACTTCAATTGGAACCGGGTGCTATGGTCAGATGAGGCGAAAATAGAGCTCTTTGGCCACGCACACCAGCGGTGGGTTTGGCGTCGAAAGAAGGATGCGTGTGCAGAAAAGAACCTCATACCTACTGTAAAATATGGTGGTGAATCTTTGATGTTATGGGGCTGTTTTGCTTCCACTTGTCCTGGGGCCCTTGTTAAGGTCAACAGCATTATGAACTCTACCCAGGACCAGAACCTGGTTGCCTCTGCCAGGAGGCTGAAACTTGGCTGCAAGTGGATCTTCCAGCAAGACAATGACCCCAAGCACACATCAAACTCCACAAAGAAATGGTTAATTGAACACAAATCAACATTTTGCAATGGCCATCTCAGTCTCCGGACTTGAACCCCATTGAAAACCTGTGGTTTCAATTGAAGAGGGCAGTCCATAAGCGCAGACCGAAGGATATCAAGGATCTGGAAAGATTCTGTGTGGAGGAATGGAAGGCAAGGGGAGGGTGCACAAAGTACTGAAAACAAGGGTGCCAATAATTGTGACACTTGATTTTTTTTTTGGAAATAAATTCATAATTTGAGAAATGTGTAATTTTGGTTGATTCCATTGAATCATTAATAAAGTCAAATATATTCCACATGTTGGAAAATTACAATATAGCTCAGTACTGGTATTACTTATTTTATACAGTCTTTTTTGCTCATCTTTATCAAGGGTGCCAATAATTTTGGAGGTGACTATATATATATATATATATATATATATATATATATATATATATATGAGAACATAAGAAAGTTTACAAACGGGAAAAGGCCATTCCGTTCATCTTGCTCGTTTGGTTGTTAGTAGCTTATTTATCCCAGAATCTCATCAAGCAGCGTCTTGAAGGATCCCTGGGTGTCCTTCAACAACATTACAGATACATAAAGTTTAAATACCCTTTCACAGCCTCCTTACTTCAATATCTAATTGCTTTTCCTTGGCAGTCACTCAAATATCTCACGAGTCGTCTCTCAAGACTCTGGTCCATCTTTGTTGAGGCACTTCTCCCAGGGGCTTGTGGGTAAGGAGAGGATGATGAAGCACACACCCCCGAAAATGAGGACCGCCCCCGCCACCCCCGCACAGGCGACAGACCAGGAGAACTCGTGATGGAGAGGGACAGTGTGATCAGAGGAGAGGAGAGCATAGACTGACTGTCTGAACACCTCAAGAGAGATGAGGACCAGCACACCTGCAGAGAGGAGACAGAGAGAGGAGATAGAAGAGAGGTAAGAGGAGAGTGAGGCGAGAAGAGGAGAGACAGAGAGGGAAAGGAGAGAGATGAGATAGAGAGCAATAGAGAGAGGAGAGAGGAGTGAAGAGAGTGATGGGGAGAGAGGAGAGATAGAGAGGAGAAACGAGAGTGAGGAGAGAAGAGTGGAGTGAGAGGACAGAGAAGAGAGGAGAGAGCAATGAGGAGAGAGGAGAGAGAGGAGAGCGATAGAGACAGAAGAGAGTGATAGAGAGAGGAGAGAAGAGTGGAGAGAGAGAGTGAGAGGAGAGAGAGCAGTGAGGAGAGAGGAGAGAGTGATAGAGAGAGAGGAGAGAGGAGAGTGGAGAGATAGAGAAAGGAGCGACCAAAGCAGGAATTACTTTCTCAGCATCAGATAATGATGGAAATGGCCTGAGTTTAGCAATGTTTCACAGATGGTAAAAATAGACTTTGGTGACCTTGCGAATACAGACAGAGACAGGCAGATAGACACACAGACGGGCAGACATGCGGACAGACAGACACACACACACAGAGACGGGCAGGCGGGTGTGTTTCTTGTTTACCTGCCAGGATGAAGAAGAAGGAGGCCGGCTTGAGGAGGAACTCGACCCCTTTACTGAGTGCCATGGTGATGCACATCGAACCCAAGATCATCATCGTGATACTGAGCAGACACAGCACTGCAGCAGCAATACTGAGCTCTGAGAGAGAGGGAGAGAGAGGAACATCATCGTGATAATGAGCAGACACAGCACTGCAGCAGCAATACTGAGCTCTGAGAGAGAGGGAGAGAGAGGAATGGGGGATAAAGAGAGGGGGAGCGAGAAGAGGGGGTGAGAAAGAGTGAGAAGAGGGGCTGAAAGAGGGGGAGGGAGAGAGAGAAGAGTGGGGAGAGGGAGAGAGAGAGCGAGGGGGAGGAAGAGAGAGATGGAGGGAGAAGGTATAGAGAGTGAGAGAGGGGTGTGTGAGCGAGAGAGGGGGTGAGAGAGATAGTGGGTGAGAGAGAAAGAGAGGGGGTCAGAGAGAGGAGGTAGGAGGATAAGAGAGGGGGTGAGAGAGTGACTATTTTAAATACATATTTCTGCTTGCCTTTCTTGGTAGTCTTCTGAAATATGACGGCATTTTCTCCCGTTGTGAAGAATTTAAAATAGGTGCAGTTCACCTCTGTGAAAGAAAAGAGAGAGAGAGATGGATGAGGCAATATTCAACACCATTTAACAATGAAATATCTTCCAAAATAATTTTGAATTTTCAAAATTAGTAAAAGAACGGTAAAGCACAGGGGAGCATTGTAAAGCACAGAGAGGTATGGTGAAACATTAAAAAAAACAAGCCAGGGTAAACTAATGTAAAGTATAACCATGGGAAAAGCATGGGGGCTTTACCATGCAAATCTACTGTGATGAGCTTTCATAATCTGGGATCAATTATAAATATAATTACAATTACAATTACAGCAGCATTGCCTGCTGAAATTACTGTTCCAATTCCAATGCTGTGTTGTTCAATTCCAATTCCAGTTACAATCATGCTGCAGTCATTACCAATATAATTACAACTATACTAAACAGTAACAAACAACTCCCCACATTAACACATCTACTCTATTTATTCTAAATAGCCAGCAGGTATCGCAGGTACAAATACACAAACATACTGTATCACTTTTGGGGTCACCAGAAGTGGTTGAAAATACAGGAATAATGAATGATCGCTCAGAGATAAAACACATGGAAATGTGAATGATTAAGCTTGGACAGGGGTGTCCGTATATAGAGCTCATAGCTAGCGGTTTACATATATATGAATTCAGGTGCAATCTGTGTGGACCGCTGGCCTCTGATCAAGGTTTAGTTCTTCTTGTGTTTGCTAAGTGCAATTGGATTTGATTTGCTTGAGTTGCTTCTAATATCAAGCGAACAATGCTGCTGTGACTGTGATTGCCATTCTGGAAAATGTTCCTGATGGTGCAGTGGATCCACATGTTTATCAAACAATGCTGCTGTGACTGTGATTGCCATTCTGGAAAATGTTCCTGATGGTGCAGTGGATCCACATGTTTTTCAAACAATGCTGCTGTGACTGTGATTGCCATTCTGGAAAATGTTCCTGATGGTGCAGTGGATCCACATGTTTATCAAACAATGCTGCTGTGACTGTGATTGCCATTCTGGAAAATGTTCCTGATGGTGCAGTGGATCCACATGTTTATCAAACAATGCTGCTGTGACTGTGATTGCCATTCTGGAAAATGTTCCTGATGGTGCAGTGGATCCACATGTTTATCAAACAATGCTGCTGTGACTGTGATTGCCATTCTGGAAAATGTTCCTGATGGTGCAGTGGATCACATGTTTATCAAACAATGCTGCTGTGACTGTGATTGCCATTCTGGAAAATGTTCCTGATGGTGCAGTGGATCCACATGTTTATCAAACAATGCTACTGTGACTGTGATTGCCATTCTGGAAAATGTTCCTGATGGTGCAGTGGATCCACATGTTTTTCAAACAATGCTGCTGTGACTGTGATTGCCATTCTGGAAAATGTTCCTGATGGTGCAGTGGATCCACATGTTTATCAAACAATGCTGCTGTGACTGTGATTGCCATTCTGGAAAATGTTCCTGATGGTGCAGTGGATCCACATGTTTATCAAACAATGCTGCTGTGACTGTGATTGCCATTCTGAAAAATGTTCCTGATGGTGCAGTGGATCCACATGTTTATCAAACAATGCTGCTGTGACTGTGATTGCCATTCTGGAAAATGTTCCTGATGGTGCAGTGGATCCACATGTTTATCAAACAATGCTGCTGTGACTGTGATTGCCATTCTGGAAAATGTTCCTGATGGTGCAGTGGATCCACATGTTTATCAAACAATGCTGCTGTGACTGTGATTGCCATTCTGGAAAATGTTCCTGATGGTGCAGTGGATCCACATGTTTATCAAACAATGCTGCTGTGACTGTGATTGCCATTCTGGAAAATGTTCCTGATGGTGCAGTGGATCACATGTTTATCAAACAATGCTGCTGTGACTGTGATTGCCATTCTGGAAAATGTTCCTGATGGTGCAGTGGATCACATGTTTATCAAACAATGCTGCTGTGACTGTGATTGCCATTCTGGAAAATGTTCCTGATGGTGCAGTGGATCCACATGTTTATCAAACAATGCTGCTGTGACTGTGATTGCCATTCTGGAAAATGTTCCTGATGGTGCAGTGGATCCACATGTTTATCAAACAATGCTGCTGTGACTGTGATTGCCATTCTGAAAAATGTTCCTGATGGTGCAGTGGATCCACATGTTTATCAAACAATGCTGCTGTGACTGTGATTGCCACTCTGGAAAATGTTCCTGATGGTGCAGTGGATCCACATGTTTATCAAATCAGGAAATTCTGAAAAAAATAAGTACGATATCTAAATGTGTATTTAAAGTGTAATTGATCAATTACATGGTACAATTACATTTAAGCAGGTGTGCCAAGGTTCACTACAGTTACAATTACATTAAATAAGAATGACACAATTAGAATTGCAATAGACCCCAGGTCTGGTGTTTATTATCCATATCTAACCCAACAGCCTGTAATCAGCTGTCCTCTCCCCCTCCCTTACAGCTCCTGTTTGGCTGTGCGTGGAGTGATATGTAGAGAGAGAGAGCGAGAGAGTGTCTAGGCCAGGAAGCCGTTGCACATTCTTTGCAGATTTGAACTTGTAGACACAGCCGGGCTGTTGAAAGAGAGACATTAGCCCGTATTGAATTCATAATAACGAAATGATCACAGCCAGGCTGGGATTTAAAAACTTGGAAGGAGGTGGAGGGGGGTGAGGGGCTTCACCTGAGACGTGATAATTTTTTGTTTAAATATGACTGTCCAAAAATAGAGCAACATCCAGCCCCATTCCTTACAAAAGGCTTACCACAGTGCATCTGCACAGTCATTTTGCAGTTTTCCGCCACATGCGTTTCCCATGGTTATACTCTGCATTTACCGTAGTTTACCCTAGTTTGTTTTTCAATATGCTTTACCAGACCTCTCTGTGCTTTACAATGCTTTCATTGTGCTTCATACACATTGCTGTGCTTTCACTGTGGGACACTTATAAGGGAATTGCCACAATTCACAATCAGAGCTATCGGTGTGATGAAAAAGCAGATAACCATGATGTATACTAACAGCATGTACAGAGCACTGTAGAATAAGACATGCCAATGAAGAGTTTAATGGAAATTGGGTAAGTGGCACTGAAGACCTTCACTAGGTAAGCGAATGAGGTGTCCTGGTAAAGTCTATTAAAATGATTTACAGTGTGTGGAATAACGTCTTGTGTTCTCAAGATGTGAAAATGTGACACAGACAGATGTACAGACAGACAGACAGACAGACAGAATCTGATACTCAATAACTCACGCTAAACAACGTTAATACCACGTTTCATGACAATGTGATAAGCAGTTATCCAGATATATGGAAATGTGTGAAGTGTGACAGACAGATGGGCAGACAGAGAGACACCCCCATATATCCCTCAAGTAGCAGACAAAAGTTTTAATGCCTTCAATCCAGAACTTCAATCAGAAACTTAAACCAGAAGAAACCAAGATAGTCAAGTAGCAGACAAAAGTTTTAATGCCTTCAGCATCCAGAACTTCAATCAATCAAAAAAATCAGAACCAGAATAAACTAAGGAGGTCAAGTAGCCGACAAACATATCTTTTATGTATGGACTTCAATAGTTCTTCAAAGTGTTCAAATAGTTTGTCATTTACAGCTTTATTTAGGTACAGCATTAGAGCACAACACCACAGGATAGCTCTGTGCAAGGCCAGTAATTCTTTGAATTGTTCATGCAGGTTTATAAACAGACTTTCTCTTACACACGTTGTTAAATCCCCTTCAGTCATGATTTTTTAATTACATTTTTAGAAGTTTATGTGAACTGTATGGAGTTTGGGAAGTTGCCCTGCCAAAACTTTGGGGAAAACAAAAAACATTAAGCATTATGAAATAGACACATGGATAGGAAGCTTAACGTGGTATACTTATACACACATAACTACAAGACTGCAGGATTGTTCAGGGGTACCCCTCTATTAGAATAACTACAGGATCGTTCAGGGGTACCCCTCTATTAGAATAACTACAGGATCATTCAGGGGTACCCCTCTATTAGAATAACTACAGGATCGTTCAGGGGTACCCCTCTATTAGAATAACTACAGGATCGTTCAGGGGTACCCCTCTATTAGAATAACTACAGGATCGTTCAGGGGTACCCCCCTATTAGAATAACTACAGGACTGCAGGATCGCTCAGGATGTATCCTCGATATCAGTGGTTTTCAGCCTGTGCTACTGGTACTGGTATGTGACAGGTTCTTTATGATGATATGATTCCTCACCCACAATACTCCTTCAAATCGCACCATCGTAATGTATCAGTCTGTACCACTGAATCACAGAGAAATGATAAATGATGATGAGAGGTATTTGTTGTGAACTGTCAAAGTTAGTGATGGGGAATCAAAGCAGCCACTATGTGTTGTTGATTGTCAATGATTGATTGTCAATAATTAGATGATGCTGTCACATTTTCAGTGAGAAAAAACAGCTGTATGAGGTAGGTCTCTGTTTTACAACAGCTGTTTAAGATTGCACATTGTCACTGGTACACCTGGTGGTCCCTGCTGGAAACACTGGTCATGAGATGAAAAGATTGAAAAGCACTGCTCTATGTAAGTGAGCTGCCTGCCTCTTGATAAGTGATACTGAGAGACTCTCACCTCCAGGCAGCTCGGCCGGCCCGCAGCTCTCCCTCTCCGGGTCGATGTCGGACACCCAGAGCAGCTTGAAGCACTTCTTCCAGAGCCCGAAGTGCACGGCGGGGCAGGTGTGGTTGTTGTAGAGGGATTTGGGGGGGCTGAGCTCCACCCAGAACTCCGTCCCCACAGCGAGCATGGTGAGGGTCACCCCCACGATAGCCACAAAGAAAGCCAGCTTCACTTTCCCCTCCTGGCTGTCGCTCCAGGCCCCTCCCTTGCCCCCTCTCTTCACCCCGCCCCTGGCCCCGCCCCTGGTCCCGCCTGCCACACCGCGCACCCCTCCTGAGTCCTCCTCCTGCATGAAGTAGTTGGACCACATCGCCACTTCAACAAAGTTCGCCAACGGGCCGCAGAGAGGGGGGGGGGCGCGGAAGGAGGGGGTCTGTGAGGGGGGAGCGGAAGGAGGGGGTCTATGATGGGGAACAGAAAGGGGGTCTGTAAGGTGGAGAGAGGAAAGGGGGTTTGTGAGAGGGAGCGGAAAGGGGGTCTGTAAGGTGGAGAGAGGAAAGGGGGTTTATGAGAGGGAGCGGAAAGGGGGTCTGTAAGGTGGAGAGAGGAAAGGGGGGTCTGTGAGAGGGAGCAGAAAGGGGGTCTGTAAGGTGGAGAGAGGAAAGGGGGTCTGTGAGAGGGAGCAGAAAGGGGGTCTGTAAGGTGGAGAGAGGAAAGGGGGGGTCTGTGAGAGGGAGCAGAAAGGGGGGTCTGTAAGGTGGAGAGAGGAAAGGGGGGGTCTGTGAGAGGGAGCAGAAAGGGGGGTCTGTAAGGTGGAGAGAGGAAAGGGGGGGGTCTGTGAGAGGGAGCGGAAAGGAGGGTCTGTAAGGTGGAGAGCAGAAAGGGGAGCTCTGTGAGGGGGAGAATAAAAGGGGGTCTGTGAGGGGGAGGGGGCAGCAAGGGGGACTTGAATTATAGTTGATATTAGAAGAGATTGTGAGGGCAGGAAATGAGGGGGTGATCTTGAAAAGAGGGATTTGTAACTGATTTGTAACTGATCTTAAGCTCTGATTTTAAAACAGAATAAAAAAATATAGAAATTGAACCAAAAAAAATTGAAGATTAAAACATAAATAAAAACACATGAAGAAAAGTCAAATGAAATCTCTGCTTTAAAATAAATTTTACAGCCTAGAAAAAAATGGTGTTGACTTTTTTTTTACGCTTTAAATGTTGCCACAAATTTTTATGCTTTCAGTAAAAAAATTGAACGCATCTAGCTGACTTTTCTAGTGTAGATAAATCAAGAGCTTTTATTAATTTAAATAAATATTACATCAAATGGTTGTTGTCTTAATGTTTGAGATACAACTAAAGATCCAATTTACATAATTCCTCCTTTATGTTTTTATTCATTCAATTAAACCCCCTCCAACAATTCCGAAAAAGTGTAAAGTATTTTTAAAAAATCATTTTTTCTTTAAAAAAAAAAATCCACAATTATTTTTAGTGTTGTTAAGATACTCCCAAAAATGTGTTCAACACTATATTGAAGAATTGATTCAGTTCCTGTCAATAAAAACAAAAAATTTCTTCGGTTTCTTCAGAAATGTTTTTGTGTCCCTTTGTTTCAAATACTTTCATGAGAATATAGCTTTTTTTTGTTTTGTTTTGTTTTGTTTTTTAACAAGTATAACCAGGTTCACAAAATGTCCAACTGTCCAACTGTCCCCCTTTGTGGAAATATGTCTCTATGAAGCCCAGAAATCTCTCAGGCTCCAAATTTCTCCCACAAAAAAGTTTAGAATTCCATCCCCCTTCCTTTCTGCAGAGAGCTGAAAATGAAACAAAAACAAAATTGAAAAAAAAAAAACATTTTCCTATGAAGAATGGTGTTTACAATCATCCTGAGTGGTTCTGAGTTCTGTCGCTCCTCCAATATGGAGTTCATATTATTTTAAATCTGCCTTTACCTAATTTTGAGCTGCTTTGAGCTTGTCTGAGGAATCCTACCTGCTGAGGTGACCTGGAAGTGCGAGTGTAACAGCTCACCCGAGAGTAAGGCATGGAGGGAGACGGAGAACTGTGATTGGTAACTGGGTTTGGATTGGGCTCTTTTGTCAAGCTTAGTTCAAACAGTTAAAATGTGTGTCTCTCACACTGCAGGGATGTTGACATGAGTTTCCCTGAATTTGAGTTTGAAATCCCACTTACACAGGGAAAGGGTGTTTGTTGTAAGTGGATATAGTATTACATCTCTTTTTCTCTGTCTCTCCCATCTCTCCCTGCTCCTCCTACCCCCACTGTCACCTCTCGCAGTAACCTTCTCACAACACTCTATAGACTCTGCTACCTCCACCCTCTTCTCCTCCCTCACCTCCTCCCTCGACTCCCTCACCTCCCGACCTGCTCACCCCTCCCCTCCCCAACCCTGGCTCTCCTCTGCGCTCCGCTCAGCAAGAATCGCACTGCGATCTGCTGAAAAGAAATGGAAGAGAACCAAACTCCCTGCTGCCCTAGACCTTTACCGCACTCTCCTCTCCTCCTTCTCCTCTACTCTCTCCTCTGTTCTTATTTCCAATCTATAATCCAAGCCTCCACTAACAACCCACGTACACTATTCTCTACCTTCTCCTCCCTCCTAAACCCTCCCCCCCCTCTATCTCCCCTGATGACTTTGTCTCTTTCTTCTCTTCTAAAATCTCAGATATCCACAAACTATTTAACACCTCTCCCTCCCCCACCCCCTCCCGCTCCAACCCCTACACTCAATGTGTCCCCTACTAACTCACCCTCCTTCTCCACCTTCCCTCCCCTCTCAGACTCTGACCTCTCCTCCCTGCTCCAGGGTCACAAACCCACCACGTGTGCCCTGGACCCCCTCCCCACTCACCTCTTTCAAGCTGCTGCTCCTGCTCTACTTACCTTCATCTCCTCCCTTAACACCTCTCTCATTTCTGGTCTCTTTCCCTCTGCCTTCAAACAAGCCTCTATCACTCCCCTCCTCAAAAAACCTACCCTCGACCCCACCTCCCTCCAGAGCTACCATCCTGTCTCCCTCCTACCAGCTCTCTGCTTTCCTGTCCAACCACTCTCTGCTCGACCCTCTCCAATCTGGCTTCCGCTCTGCTCACTCCACTGAAACCGCCCTCCTGTCTGTCACTAACTCCTGCTGCCTCTCTCTCCTCTGTCCTAATTCTCCTCGACCTCTCTGCTGCCTTTGACACTGATGCTCACTCTATTCTACTATCCTCTCTCACTGACCTGGGAATCTTTGGCACTGCTCTGGCCTGGTTCTCCTCCTACCTCTCCAACCACACTTACCAGGTAACCTGGCGTGAAGCAACCTCCACACCTCGCCCTCTCTCAACAGGAATCCCCCAAGGGTCAGCCTTGGCTCCTGTTCTCTCTCTACACTCGCTCCCTCATCGCATGCTATGGTTTCTCATACCATTTACTGATGCCATTTACTGATCCTATGGTTTCTCATACCTATGCTGATGATGCTCAGATTTTCCTCTCCTTCCCCCCTGACTCCACCATCCCCTCCCGTATCTCTACCTGTCTGTCTGCTATTTTCTCCTGGATGCACTTGCATCACCTCAAACTCATCCTCTCTAAATCTTTTCTTTCCCTCCTCCTCCTCCCCCTCCTCTGATCTCTCTATCTCCATTCCTCTGGAATCTACCACACTATCTCCCTCCTCCACAGCTAAGAACCTCGGAGTCACCCTGGACCCCTGCCTCTCTTATTCCTAGCACATCTTCACTCTGGCACGCACTTGCCGATTCTTCCTGAGCAACATACGAAGAATCCGACCCTTCCTCACCAACTACGCCACCCAGCTCCTTGTCCATGCCCTGGTACTCTCCCGCCTAGACTACTGCAACTCCCTCCTGGCTGGCCTCCCTGCGTCTGCCACCTGTCCGCTCCAGCTCATCCAGAACTGTGCTGCTCGCCTGGGGTTCTCTCTGCCTCGCTTCTCCCATGCAACTCCACTGCTCTGCTCACTACACTGGCTCCCGATCACCGCTCGCATCCAGTTAAAGACTCTTGTACTCGCCTACAGATGCTTGGACCAGACTGCGCCCAGCTACCTCCAGACCCTCATCTCTCCCTATACACCCACTCGACCTCTCCGCTCCTCCTGCACTAGAAGACTGGCTCTACCTCCTCTATGCTACCCTGCCTCCAGAGCCCGCTCCTTCTCCACCCTCGCCCCGCAGTGGTGGAACGACCTTCCTACAGATGTCAGGACTGCCCAGTCCCTTTGTTTGTTTTTTTTCCTCAAGCTAGGGCAGCTGGGATATCAAAATCGACACTGTACTACAGATACAGGATTTACTTCCATTTCAATGTCATTGGAGGAGACGATGCTTGGCTGGTTTAACATCAATTCTTCCGATCTGAGCCCCCCATACCGCTGCAGGAGGCAGGAGGCAGCCGACGAAAACTCAGAATCCTTATCGCTCATTCCCTTGCCTGGAACATCCTCTTCACAATTTCTACATTTATTCGAATTGCTGTTATTTATACAAACAGCTTGATCCGAATCTGATTTTACAGAACTTGTGGCAAAATATTTTCGTAGCATACCGTCTGTTTTCACGCACCACCGTTTTGTGAGAATGTTAACTGTGACGCTACAGTCAGAACATACTTCCTTCGACTGTTTGAACAAATGCCACCTTTCAGAACACTGTTGTGGTGCCAGGTTATGAATGATTTTTCTTTTGATTTTTCCATTTTCAGTGAAAGCGGAGTCTTTTGAACTTCTGAAAAGGTGTCTGCAAGGAAAGCAGAGAACCGCATCTGCCTGCTTTACTGTACTCTAAATATGAAAACGTATCACCAGGGTCCAAAGTACAGGATTTAGTTGCATTTCAATGTCATTCGAGGAGACAATGCTCGAATGACATGATTGGCTGGTTTAACGTCCATTCTTCCCCTCGATCTGAGCCCCATATAGATATTGGAAGCTTTATGGTAAGAGTGTAGTTACTTTTTTTGCAAACATACCTTATGAATTATGTTGAATGCCCCTTGATTATAAGTATGATAGTAAGTGTGTGTTTAGAAGCTTAATAGACAGTATTAATAATTGATTAAAATTGGTGTGAAGTGATGGAAATGGTGTTCGAAATTTGTGTAGGTACTGTAAACAGGTTAACGAATTTAAAGGTTTAAAAAAAACAGTGCACCTTGTTATCCTGACTGTTTTTCTAATTTGCTAACATGTTTTAAAGTACAAGCTAGTGCTATGTTAAACTTAATTTATTTGGCCACCTTATGTTGGAGAGGGGGGAAGCCAAATACATATGTAGCATCCCCGAGTGGTCTCGGGGTCTGTTTTGTGCTATAAATTATTATACAGTACCAGTTCTCAAAAAGACGCAGGAGAATGAATCCGGTTTACAGCTTTTATTTGTGTCCCTCAGTCCGACTATTTTTCAAACGCAACACAATGAGACTCACTTGTAATTCAGATTCACTTGTAACAGAGTTATTAAAAAAAAAAATAATGCAAGTCTTATATATAATGTGTGTGTCTCTTACTGAACATCGTTGGGTTCAATAAATGCAGGGGGGAAAGTGTGGAATAGCCTCCCCAAACGAAAGACTCACGCGCCGCCTATGGAGAGGAAAGTTATTGATTGTTTTGCCGAACCTAAAACAGACAGAGTCCGAAATATCATTGCCAGCGATCAGCTTCCGAGAGCATGTGGGCTGTGAGCTTGTTTGAACAATGGTTAAAGCCATGAAAGAAATGCAGCAGCTGAGTGCAAATCTAGTGTCTGTATAAATGATGGTGATGAAATTGCTGTTGTTCGGGAAGCTGTCCAGAAGATATGTGAAATACATATCTTCTGGAGGAGGCTGTGTGGTTAAAGAAAAGGGCTTGTAACCAGGAGGTCCCCGGTTCAAATCCCACCTCATCCACTGACTCATTGTGTGACCCTGAGCAAGTCACTTAACCTCCTTGTGCTCCGTCTTTCGGGTGAGACGTAGTTGTAAGTGACTCTGCAGCTGATGCATAGTTCACACACCCTCTGTAAGTCGCCTTTGATAAAGGCGTCTGCTAAATAAGCAAAATTAGAAGGGGGTTGTTCATGTGGAGATGAATTTGTAATTATGAAAACTTTTTTTTTTTTTTATATTATGCAATAATTGTATTACTTTCAGCAAACAATATAAAATGATAAACTGAAATCGCAAGTCCTTTTGTAAGTGTTACTTTGAAATGTGTAACACTGGAATTACTCATTGTTGAAATGATGCGTAATAAAACGGTATTCGCTTTTCTGTTGAATTGTTCTGAGTGTGGTTTCGTTGACAAATCAGTACCACAAAGTAAACACAAACTACCACAAACAATCTTTCAATAGCATAAACAGCAATGCGTTTCTCTCATTTGAGCCGCTGTAATTGTTGCGTTTCAGTGCAGTACTCACAAGAACATTTGTTTTTAACATGTTTATAACTAAACTTAAATTAATTAATGGCTTTTTAAACAACACAGGTAATGGAAATACGGATTGAGAATGTATTATATCACGATCTCATCTATCCTTCTTACACGTAGTTCTTCTCTCTTCTCATCTGTATTTATTTGTTGTATTCATTTATTGTATTTTTTTAGCGCTTTTTATACAAAAGTATCGCAAAGCATGAATAAACTGTACCTCCCCTGCATGACAGGAACCCGCTGTAGCCCACCACCTGGAAGTTGGTTACTTATTCCCGGTTCCTTATTTGCGATGTAGTTGACAAAGCAGCGTGTCCTTTTTTCTGTGTGTTTTAACTCACTTACACATCTTGCTCATATTGCTACTGTTTAAAAAATAATCGCTCCTTCTTTAAAAAAAACCAAAAATATTAATAACAAATTTGTAACAGCAGCATAGCGGTACCCTATATTACCCGCTTGTTTTGCCCCATTTACCCCCTTAGACGCCTTGCTCACTAAATATCGAGGTATCCCTAGATAGGTTATCGTCTCCTCTTTGCAAAAACACTAACGGTTTTAGTGAGCAAGCCGTACCCCACAATCAGCAGCACCCCAAATTGTAGCCCATTATAACCAATACAGAACGCATGGGGGCACGTCTTTGGATGCCCTGTGTACCCCCTTAGACGGCTTGCTCACTAAATATCGAGGTATCCCTAGATAGGTTATCGTCTCCTCTTTGCAAAAACACTAACAATTTTAGTGAGCAAGCCGTACCCCACAGTCAAAAGCAGAAGAAGAAATGGAGGGAAAATTCAGCACGCTATTATGAGAAGAAAAAAAATCTAAATGCCATTCTAAATATTACGCCACCATCACCTGAAGATCTTCCACAGCCAGCAGTGGAAATCATCATACCTGCCAGTATGCAGCAACAACCTGCACATCTACAACCTGCCAATCAACATCTTTCTCCTGTTAGTGTGGAGTAGTGGTTAGGGCTCTGGACTCTCTGGACTCTTGACCGGAGGGTTGTGGGTTCAATCCCAGGTGGGGGACACTGCTGCTGTACCCTTGAGCAAGGTACGTTACCTAGATTGCTCCAGTAAAAACCCAACTGTATAAATGGGGAATTGCATGCAAAAATAATGTGATATCTTGTAACAATTGTAAGTCGCCCTGGATAAGGGCGTCTGCTAAGAAATAAACAATAATAATAACAGGTCCAGAGATGTTTTGCATAACTTCCACTCCTAAATCAACATCCAGCCAAACATATAAAAAAAGACCATATCAAATCTAAGGATGAAGCTAAAAAAGCAGAAGAAAAATGAAGAATGCCGAAATGAAGAAAATATGAAAAAAATTGATAGAATGCAAGAGAAGAGAAACTCTAAAACTACAACAGAAAGGGAAACACAAAGACATGTGATCCTTCAGAGAAAAACAAAACACAAACCAATTGGCTCATCAAACCGTCTTTCAAAAGGAAGCATTAGGAACAAGATGATCAATGCCGTTTCATGAATTCCTGCATCAAGACGATGCATCAACCATAATAAATGGGAAACATGGAGAAATAAGAAGAAAGGGACAAATATTTAGGAAGAGGTACTTAACAGACACACTGGAGAACCTTCACAAAAAGTTTATTTCTGAAAATCCAGCAATAAAACTCTCCAGGGCGCAGTTTGTAAACATCGACCCTTTGGATAGTGAGACCAAAAGTGACAGACAGAGAAACGTGTGCTTGTAAAATCCACGAGAACCTCGAACTAAAAATAAATAAGTTGTATCAGCTTGGTGTCATCGTTACAAGATCAACGAGCGAACTTGTGGAGACTGTTGTTTGCAACAAAGACAACATGGACTGCATGTACCAACGATGTCAGAAACGCAACAACAAAACACTTTCTGTCACAACAGATGAAAACACTAAACAAAACATTATTTCTTGGGAAGAGTGGGTTACAAAACCACATTGCTGAAGAAAAACATAAAGACGGGTTGTTTACAGATTTTGAATCAAAATACACTTGTCCAGAGAAAAGATTCAGCACTCTGGAGAAACTGGTTGACTTGGCCAATGATCATTTGCCAGGATTTTGCACTCATATATACAACATAAGCCACCAGTATGACAGGATGAAAGAACTTAAAGATCGATTGGCAGAAGATGAAGTGGTAGTGCATATAGATTACAGTGAAAATTATAGCTGCAAATACCACAAGGAGGTGAAGGAAACACATTTTGGTGGATCACATGCACAGATAACATGGAGCTATACTGAAGCATCCCATGGAAAGGGAGCCCCTGATGGTGTTGGTGGAGCGCTTAAGAACCTGGCTGACAGAATTGTTGCATATGGAACAAACATACATTGATGGAGCAACTGTCACAGCATTCTTCAGTTAAACTATACAGAGTAACAAAAGAAGATATTGAAATGAGTGCTGAACTTGTTCCTCCATCCCTTAAAACTATACCGGGAACCATGAAGTTTCACCAGGTAAAGTAGTTACAGTAATATGTAGCAGACTGATAATTATTTTTGTAATAGTTTTGAACAGGTTTAAGAGTTTACATTTCATAAATTTCTTTTTACAGCTGACATCACGTGAGCCTGGCAAAATCGGGACCAGAGAAGTTTCTTGCTTTTGTAGCATGTTGTGTGACTGCTTTAGACCGAAGGACTTTAATCTTGGCCCAAACAGCTTTGAAGAACAGCAAGAAGTGGAAGTTAGGCAGATTGAAGTTGGGATGTGGTTCCTTGTGAAATATGACAGTGAACTGTTTCCAGGGTGTTGTCACACAAGTATGGAAATTTAAATATATTTTAAATGTCTTAAATTGGTTCACATTGTTTCTTTGCGTACCATAATTTCATTATTCTATTCAATTTTTCAGTTGATGCAATGAGCCGGGCTGGAAATAACAGATTCTTCAATCCCAGTTTAAAATTTCCTATTGATAAAATCTGGTACTATAGAGAGGACATAACAGATATAATTCCTGAACCTTTACCTGCTACATCTGCAGCCAGGCACTTCTGTGTTTTACCTGAAATTTGGGCTAAACATCAACACAAGGCTCAGTGATCTGGAATTATATTGAACATGGGGATAGGAGGTCTCACAGTTAGATTTGGTGCTCTCTGTACTGCATTACTTCTGTCTTTAAACAGTTTTGTTTACAGTTAAATGAATGTTTGTTGCTTTGAGGAATAGGGGTGGTTTTCACATAGGTTATAGTGAAAGTAATTAGTACTAGATGTTCAAATACTGTATGACAAGAGAAAAGAACAAGCTATAACAACAGCATCAAAAATAAACATTAAAAGACAAATGTACTCAGGCTTGGGTAAATGCATTTGTGAATACTGTTCAAATACTTCTAAGATTGTATTTACCCCTATTTATCAAGGAAAGATCTTCAATTACACTTCCACCTATTAGCATCTATTTGAACTCAAACTCACCTGTTCATGATCTTCTCAGCCTCTTCAGAACTCACTTTTAAAGGTTGAAAAGATCATGAACAGGAGAGTTTGAATGGATAGTGCAGTAATTGGTTAAAGGTATGATTAGGTCTGACTTTGAATACGGTGAAAACAACCTTTTAAAGTATTTGAACAGTATTTTCAAATGTGTTTTAACCCAAGTCTGAGTACATTTGTCATTTTATGTGTTTATTTTTTATACTGTTATAACAGCTTGTTTTTATCTCTTGATTGTAATATCACTGAATAATTTAGAGATTTATTAAAATTACTAAAATAGTCAAATGTATATTGAACTCATTACCGTAATATACCATCTCATCCTCCGTCACATTTACATCATTACCGCAACAGGCTATTATTTTTAAAATGGAGTTAATGTTTTAAAAACTAATATGAAATTGGCAAGGAAAATGTATTATACAAATGATTTCCTCTACATCAGTATATGTGTATTTTAATATCCATAATTAAACAAGTAATTAAAACAAAAGAAGACATCTGAGAAATCTGTCATATTACGGTAATGAGACAAAAGTGTTGATGTTTTTTATATTTATTTAAAAATACATGAATAAGTGTTGATATGTTTAAGAAAATAACTTGTTATAAGCAATTTTATCACAAAATTCCCAAAGAAATAGATAATTCTATGTTTTTAATGTAAAAATGAATTGGTTACGGTAATGAGATTTTGTTTTGCTTAATCACATAAAATGTTAAAAAAAAATACAAAATTAAAGTATTTGAATTATAAAATGTACTTGCATAATATACTTGAGACTTTGTTCAAAGCATTTAACATAAATTGTTGGTGGAAAAAGTATTTTTCATTTTTGCACATGAACAACACAAACAGACAAGATTGGTTATAATGGGCTACACTTTGGGGTGCTGCTGATCGTGGGGTACGGCTTGCTCACTAAAATCTTTAGTGTTTTTGCAAAGAGGAGACGATAACCTATCTAGGGATACCTCGATATTTAGTGAGCAGGGCGTCTAAGGGGGTAAATGGGGCAAAACAAGCAGGTAATATTGCTGCTGTTACAGATTTGTTATTAATATTTTCGTTGTTTTTTTTTTTAAAGCAGCGATTATTTTTTAAATAGTAGCAATATATTCATTGAGCAAGATGTGTAAGTGAGTTAAAACACACAGAAAAAGGACACGCTGCTTTGACAACTACATCGCAAATAAGGAACCGGGAATAAGTAACCAACTTCAGCCCGGCCTTGTGGCTGTGTCGAGCCGTTGCTGTGAACTATGTGTACATGTATTTTATCATTGATTGAACACCTTTCTTTTCCTGTATAAATATATCAATGTTCTTTGGTTAATTAGTAGGACCAGTTTTCTATGGATTCGTTAATCGACAATTTACAAGCCCCGCATCCCCCTTCACTTCAAAGCCACACAGCCACTTCTAGATAAAAGATTTGTAGGATTGATCAATCAAAATGTCCAATGGCGACGTTACGGAAATGTTTTAAAACATTGTCCGTGTCCTCCTTGTAAAACCTGTGAAAAGTAATCATTTAATATATTTGCTATTTTTTTTCTTCGTCTATGATTTTGCCATTTGTGTCTCTTAGACATTTAACCTCCTCTTTGAATGTTCTCTTGCTGTTATAATATTGGAAAAACATTTTGGAATTGGTTTTAGCCCCCTTAGCAATATTGATTTCTATCTCTCTCTTGGCCTTTCTAACTTCCTTTTTGACTTGTGTTTGCAGTTCCAGGTACTCTTTCTGTGTACTTTGTTTTTGGTCCCTTTTAAACGCTTTGTAAAGTGCCTTTTTCGCTGAATATTTTTTTTAAATTGATCTATTAAACCATTTTGGCCATTTTGTTTTAGATTTAGATTTGTCTACTTTTGGGATGTAATTGTTTTGCGCCTCTAGTACTACATTTTTAAAAACAACCATCCTTTTTCTGTGGATGTTTTCTCTATGGTAAAGCATAATAAACTATGAAGTCTCCCACAATCTCAGCAAAGTGTAATAATGCGCAGTGAAAGGATGGTAACGCATCGGGAAAGAGAGGTATGGTAATGGTATGGTATGGTAAAGCATAGTACAAAAAAACATGGTAAACTAACTCTTATAAAAGTTTCCCATAGTACAACACTGATTAATAAAGCACAGTGAAAGCATGGTAAAGCAGAGAGAGAGAGGTATGGTAAATATTAAATAAATCAAATATTAAAAATCAAACCATGGTAAACTAAATGTTTCCTACAGTAAAAGCACAACACAGTGTAAGCACAGTGACCGCACGGTAAAGCATAGGCAAGCATTGTAAAATACAGAGAGGTATGGTGAAGTGTGTATATATATATATATATATATATATATATATATATATATATATATATATATATATATATATATATATATATATATATAAAATCTGTCACACTGTACGAGTTTTTACATATACAAAACTTCATTTTTTTTTTTTAAATTCATTGTACTCACCGTAATTCTTCGGTCGCTGGATTTGTTTTTCACCCAAGTTTAGTTTTTATTTGTTTTTTGTTTAACTTCCTAAGTTCCCCAGATTCGTTCCAAACAAATCTGACCGAGGCGAGCCGACAGAAGGGGTAGAGAGAGGAGCCAGACACCCCCTCACAGAAACACGCAGCACCTGTTAAGGGAATCAATTTCTTTTTGCTGCCAGTTACAAGATAGCCGGAGAGGGGGAGAGAGAGAGAGAGAGAGAGAGAGAGAGAGAGAGAGAGAGAGAGAGAGAGAGAGAGAGAGAGAGAGAGAGGAATTTGGTGAGAAACAGAGAGAGCGCGCGTGGCTCTGTACATTAAATTTAGACACACTAATTTGGGCGATACTGTTTTGGCTGATACATTCATTTTGAATTTGAATGAGAGAGAGAGGGGAATTGATGAGTGTGTGTTAGTAAAATAAACAGCCACTAGAAGTCTTTCTCAGTATCTTCAATGTAAATCCAATGTGCTCGTTACGTGCGCGCAAAACTCTAAGGGGTGCAAATTAGGGGTACCTCATGTAGCGCCATCAACATTAAATTCTGGCGCCAGGAGATATATTCAAAAATATATATATATTTTTTTATTCCTAAGCAATAGTTTCTCATTGGGTCTGGACTACTCTCATGACCCACCCACACTCATTCACATGCACAGGAGAGAAGGTTCGTGTCGTGTGGGAAAATGATAGCAAAGTCACAGCGCACTTTTACACAGTTATCAATCCATCTATTTGTTCAACAAGTTAAAAAGGTATGTGGGCAATAGTAGACTTAACAGGTAACAATACTGTAGCGTGCACGGGGCTGGGGGTCATGGCTGGTAGGTGACGCGATCTAAACATGAAGACATAACCCCGATACCAGCTCCTTCAAGGTTAAGCATAGTTCCTGTAACACAGATTAATTCTCACCCCGTGATTAACCTTGTTGGTACGTTAATTAACATTAAATTATTAAATATATATATATATATATATATATATATATATATATATATATATATATATATATATATATATATATATATATATATATAATAATTTATATATATGGACAGTATTCAACTTATTGTGTATTTCCATTGGAATATAATTTCCATTTTATATCCTCTCAATCAATGAACTTTAAGTATTTTTGGATGTGTCTGTCTTTGCATGGACTATGTAGTGTGCTTTCCCATTATTTAGGAATTTATATATATATATATATATATATATATATATATATATATATATACATATACATATATATCACATTATTTTTTCATACAATTACCCATTTATACAGTTGGGTTTTTACTGGAGCAATCTAAGTAAAGTACCTTGCTCAAGGGTACAACAACCGTGTCCCCCACCTGGGATTGAACCCACGACCCTCCAGTCAAGAGTCCAGAGCCCTAACCACTACTCCACCCTGCTGGAGAAGGGGTTGTAGCATTCTGAGGCCTGTGATTTAGACTCAGTCACAGTGGTCCGAACCACTCCAGCTGTCCCTGTTATGTTATGATTTCACAGTTTCCTTTTCATTTTCTTTATTGGCAGTTATGTTATTTTACAAATACGTATGTTACAGTAATACATGCCAGTGTTAAGGTTTATAATAATCAGTAAGGTTTAACTGAGTGGAACTGAGTGGTCCTAGTGGTCCGGACCTCTGTGACGTCACAGTGCTGAGTGGTCCTAGTGGTCCGGTCCACTGTGACGTCACAGTGCTGAGTGATCCGGACCATGGGCCACAGAATGCTACAACCCATTCTCCACTGCTGTCTCTTTAGTATAGTTTTCAAACTCTTACTTGTCAAACAGCTGCAGAGACAGGTTTGGAAGTACACTCGTCAGAAGCTGATTTTTATATGGTCATTTTACAGTTAAAGAAAGTGATCCAATCCATTTTTCATTTCGAATAAAAAAATTATCTTTCTTATTTAAAACATTGATGTTTATATTATGTCAAAAATGTTGTTGTGACAGAGACACTGTTGTTGTGTGTCAGCACTGCTGGGTTTTTCACGCTCAACAGTTTCCCGTGTGTATCAAGGATGGTCCACCACCCAAAGGACATCCAGCCAACGGCAGGCCAGTGGTCAAAAACGGCTCATTGATGAAAGAGGCCAAAGGAGGCTGACACGAATTGTGCAGATCAACAGACGGGCTACAATTAACTGACAGTCCAGTACAACATTGGTGCCGAAAGACCCATAAAAGAATGCACATCTCATCGTACCTTGACACGAATGGGGTATGGCAGCCGACGACCTAACAGAGTTCCACTTCTTTCAGCAAAACACAAGAAACTGCGGTTGCAGTGGGCTAAGGAACGAAAACACTGGACACTGGAGGATTGGAAAAACATTGCCTGGTCTGATGAATCCCGGTTCCTGCTGTTTCACGCTGATGGGAGGACTAGGGTATGGAGGAAACCACATGAGTACATGCATCCATCATGCCGCGTGTCAACATTGCAGGCTGGTGGTGGTGGTGTGATGGTGTGGGGTGTGTTTTCATGCCACACATTGGGCCCCTTGATAAAAAGGGAGCAACGTTTGAATGCCACAGGATATCTGAACATCATTGCCTATCAGGTGCATCCCTTCATGGCAGCAGTGTATCCATCTGCTAATGGATTTTTTCAGCAGGATAATGCCCCATGCCACAAGGCTAGGATTGTCCAGGAATGGTTCCACGAACATGACAGTGAATTCAGCTTACTGCAGTGGCCTGCCCAGTCACCAGATCTCAATCCAATTGAGCATCTGTGGGATGAGATGGAACGAGCTATTTGGAGTAGAGATCCACTACCAGCCAACTTGACACAACTGTGGGAAGCACTGGAGTCAACATGGGCCAGCATCCCTGTGGAACGCTTTGACACCTTGTAGAGTCCATGCCCGACGAATTGAGGCTGTTCTGAGGGCAAAAGGGGTGCAACTCAATATTAGGAAGGTGTTCCTAATGTTTTGTACACTCAGTGTATATATATATATATATATATATATATATATATATATATATATATATATATATATATATATATATATATATATATATACAGTACTGTGCAAAAGTTTTAGGCAGGTGTGAAAAAATGCTGTAAAGTAAGAATGCTTTCAAAAATAGACATGTTAATAGATTATATTTATCAATTAACTAAATGCAAAGTGAGTGAACAGAAGAAAAATCTAAATCAAATCCATATTTGGTGTGACCACCCTTTGCCTTCAAAACAGCATCAATTCTTCTAGGTACACTTGCACAAAGTCAGGGATTTTGTAGGCATATAGTCAGGTGTATGATTAAACAATTATACCAAACAGGTGCTAATGATCATCAATTCAATATGTAGGTTGAAACACAATCATTAACTGAAACAGAAACAGCTGTGTAGGAGGAATAAAACTGGGTGAGGAACAGCCAAACTCAGCTAACAAGGTGAGGTTGCTGAAGACAGTTTACTGTCAAAAGTCATACACCATGGCAAGACTGAGCACAGCAACAAGACACAAGGTAGTTATACTGCATCAGCAAGGTCTCTCCCAGGCAGAAATTTCAAGGCAGACAGGGGTTTCCAGATGTGCTGTCCAAGCTCTTTGAAGAAGCACAAAGAAACGGGCAACATTGAGGACCGTAGACGCAGTGGTCGGCCAAGGAAACTTACTGCAGCAGATGAAAGACACATCATGCTTACTTCCCTTCGCAATCGGAAGATGTCCAGCAGTGCCATCAGCTCAGAACTGACAGAAAACAGTGGGACCCTGGTACACCCATCTACTGTCCGGAGAAGTCTGGTCAGAAGTGGCCTTCATGGAAGACTTGCGGCCAAAAAGCCATACCTCCAACGTGGAAACAAGGCCAAGCGACTCAACTATGCACGAAAACACAGGAACTGGGGTGCAGAAAAATGGCAGCAGGTGCTCTGGACTGATGAGTCAAAATTTGAAATATTTGGCTGTAGCAGAAGGCAGTTTGTTCGCGAAGGGCTGGAGAGCATACATGAATGAGTGTCTGCAGGCAACAGTGAAGCATGGTGGAGGTTCCTTGCAAGTTTGGGGCTGCATTTCTGCAAATGGAGTTGGGGATTTGGTCAGAATTAATGGTCTCCTCAATGCTGAGAAGTACAGGCAGATACTTATCCATCATGCAATACCATCAGGGAGACATCTGATTGGCCCCAAATTTATTCTGCAGCATGACAACGACCCCAAACATACAGCGAAAGTCATTAAGAACTATCTTCAGTGTAAAGAAGAACAAGGAGTCCTGGAAGTGATGGTATGGCCCCACAGAGCCCTGATCTCAACATCATCGAGTCTGTCTGGGATTACATGAAGAGAGAGAAGCAACTGAGGCTGCCTAAATCCACAGAAGAACTGTGGTTAGTTCTCCAAGATGTTTGGGCCAACCTACCTGCCGAGTTCCTTCAAAAACTGTGTGCAAGTATACCTAGAAGAATTGATGCTTGATGCTGTTTTGAAGGCAAAGGGTGGTCACACCAAATATGGATTTGATTTAGATTTTTCTTCTGTTCACTCACTTTGCATTTAGTTAATTGATAAATATAATCTATTAACATGTCTATTTTGGAAAGCATTCTTACTTACAGCATGTTTTCACACCTGCTAAAACTTTGCACAGTACTGTATATATATATATATACTGAATGTACATATAGGGAAAAAGTTAATTTTAATTAATAGCTTGTTGAGGCACCTTTAGCAATAATGACCTCTTAAGCGATTAGGATATTTGTCAATGAGCTTTTGGCATGATTCTTTAGTGATTTTGACCATTCTTCAATGCAAATTGTTCCAGTTCATTCAAATTCGAGGACTTCTCTTGTGCACAGCCTTCTTCAACTCATACCAAAGATTCTCAATCGGATTTAGATTAGGACTTTGACTAGGCCATTCCAGAACCTTTGATTTTATTCTTCTTTAACCATTCTGAAGTAGATTTTGATGGGTGCTTTGGATTGTTGTCGTGTTGGAACGTCTAGTTGTGCTTTAAACCAGGTTTTGTTGTGGAGGGTTTCAGATGATTGGCCAATATCTTTTGCTTTGCTATGGAATCAATTTTGCCATGTATTGGAACTAAATTTCCTGTGCCATTATAGGAAAATCAGCCACATAGAAGGACATTGCCACCTCCATGCTTAAGAAACATAGCGCATAAGAAAGTTCACAAATGAGAGGAGGCCATTCAGTCCATCTTGCTCGTTTGGTTGTTAGTAGCTTATTGATCCCAGAATCTCATCAAGCAGCTTCTTGAAGGATCCCAGGGTGTCAGCTTCAACAACATTACTGGGGAGTTGGTTCCATACCTAACAATTCTCTGTGTAAAAAGTGCCTCCTATTTTCTGTTCTGAATGCCCCTTTATCTAATCTACATTTGTGACCCCTGGTCCTTGTTTCTTTTTTTCAGGTCAAAAGTCCCTGGGCCGACATTGTCAATACCTTCTAGAATTTTGAATGCTTGAATCAGATCACCACGTAGTCTTTTTTGTTCAAGACTGAATAGATTCAATTCTTTTAGCCTGTCTGCACATGACATGCCTTTTAAACCGGGATAATTCTGGTTGCCTCTTTGCACTCTTTCTAGAGCAGCAATATCCTTTTTGTAACAAGGTGACCAGAACTGAACACAATATTCTCGTAAGGTCTTACTAATGCATTGTAAAGTTTTAACTCTGCGGGCTGAAAAGAGGTATTACCCAACCATATTAAAACTGGGCACCTGTGCGGTGTTTCAAGTTCATCTGTGTCTCCCTTGTGTCAGTGAATTAGCCACCACCCTTCTACACCATGTCATATGCTTTGCAATTATTCATTGTCGATGTTGCATCCTCAAAAAAATCAAGCAGGTTAGTTAGACACGATCTCCCTTTCCTAAAACCACGCTGACTGTCTCCCAGGATACTGTTACTATATAGGTCATTTTCCATTTTGGATCTTGTTATAGTTTCTATAAGTTTCCATATAATAGAAGTCAGGCTTATTGGTCTGTAGTTACCTGGTTCGGTTTTGTCTCCCTTTTTGTGGATCGGTATTACGTTTGCAATTTTCCAGTCTGTCGGTACAACCCGTGTCAAGAGACTGTTGCATGATCTTGGTTAGCGGTTTGTAAATAACTTCTTTCATTTCTTTGAGTACTATTGGGAGGATCTCATCTGGCCCAGGGGATTTGTTTATTTTAAGAGCTCCTAGTCCCTTTAACACTTCTGCCTCTGTTATGCTGAAGTTATTTAAAACTGGATAGGAACAGGTCGACATGTGGGGCATGTTGTCCGTGTCCTCCTTTGTAAAAACCTGTGAAAAGTAATTATTTAATGTATTTGCTATTTTTTTTTTCTTCGTCTATGATTTTTCCATTTGTGTCTCTTAGACATTTAACCTCCTCTTTGAATGTTCTCTTGCTGTTATAATATTGGAAAAACATTTTGGAATTGGTTTTAGCCCCCTTAGCAATATTGATTTCTATCTCTCTCTTGGCCTTTCTAACTTCCTTTTTGACTTGCGTTTGCAGTTCCAAGTACTCTTTCTGTGAACTTTGTTTTGGGTCCCTTTTAAACGCTCTGTAAAGCCTTTTTTTCGCGGAATATTTTTTTTAATTGATCTATTAAACCATTTTGTTTTAGATTTATCTACTTATCTACTTAGATATATCTTCATGTTGTCCAGGCTAATATATTTCCTACTGCTGAGATTAGTTCTTGTAGAATGAAAACGATTATGCTATTTACAGATACTGTGGTGAGACTTGGCCCAGGCTAATATCCACCCTCTCAGAATAGTACTGGGGTGAGAATTAGCCTGGGGTGAGAATTAGCTTGTAACGCCAGCTCTTTTGTACCGCAGTATCTGCGCTATGCTTCAGCTAGGGAGGTCCTGGGTTCGTGTCCCACCTCTCCGCCTGTGAGCCGTGGTTCTCCACACTACATTGTAAAACATTTTTTCGTGTTCGCAAGCCTCTTAATTTACCACGAAAGGTAAGCTTTGCTAGTTTATAAACACATTTTGTTGATTAAAAAATGCTGATGCTTTGGTTAGATACATACCTATAATCACAGATTTATGTTAAAAACCAAATCAGTTGTTGCAGGTAATGTAAATCTAATCCATTAATACAATTCAAAGTAGCTGAATTCACAATCTATTTTTCTATTTTTCGTTTATATGTTGAATGTTTGGACTACTCAGATCTGCCGTCTTAGGTTTCTTAATATAGCAATTTTGGTTTATATATATATATATATATATATATATATATATATATATATATATATATATATATATATATATATATATATATATACTGCTGTGTAAAAGTCTTAGACGTGTTGCATTTTTCTACTCTGATGCATTATGAGCATCAACAATTTACTGAAAGCCTCCAATCGTGTTTTCTACTATTATAACAACCTTGCATAAAGAAGAAAAAACATTGAGTGAAATAGCTCGCATCACTCGATTTTCAAGGTGTGGTATCCGAACCATAATCAACAAGTACAGAGAAAAATCATCTAATTGACAAACCCAGGACTGGAAGACCCAAAAAGCTATCTAACAAGGATGAGCAATACTTGAAGATAATATCCTTAAGGAATAGAAAGATGACAAGTGTTGAATTGACAACAGAACTGGCAGAAGGCACAGGCGTCGTTGTCCATCCATCAACAGTCCAAAGCACCTTTGACCATTGTTCCATAGTCCAATTTCTGTGTTCTTGTGCATATTTTAGCCTTTTAGTTTTGTTCCCCTTTCTTCACAGAGGTATTCTTACTGCAACGCATCCTTTAAGTCCTGATTTCAAGAGTGATCTTCGTATTGTTGACTTGATGGACAACGACACCTGTGCCTTCTGCCAGTTCTGTTGTCAATTCAATGCTTGTCATCTTTCTATTCCTTCAGGATATTATCTTCAAGTATCATTACAGTATTTTTCAATTGGCCTATTGGGGCCTGTTGCGTCATTTTAAAAAAAGAATCGTGCTATGTTTGAAGTAGACTGGAATTCTGAGTGCTTGAAGTTGTGAATTATGTCAAATGATAAAGTCTAACAAACACATTGAAAGAAGTATTTATTAACATTTGAATATCATGAATATCATTGACCGTGTCTTAATGTTAGTATATGTCGGTGCATATGATTACATGATGCACCTATATACTCACTGTAAGATGCAGTTGCTACTGTAGCATTCATTTGATGTTCTGGACCCCGGACTTAATCATCACCACCTATGGCCCCACACAGCCTAAGGCTGGTCCTGGTCTAATAATGTAATGAGTTTATTTTGATATTTCTAAATTCAGCACAACTGAGTGTCTAGTTATGAAAGATGTGTTTTAAATTAGACGCACTAACTTTGGTGATATTTTCTGACAGATACATCTAAAATTGTAATGGAGAGAGATGGAAGAAAGGAAGAAAGAAATCTGAGTGCCCCTTTTATAAATGTCTGTTTTAGTTTTGCTTCCTGAGCTCTAGCAGAGCTGGAAGATGTCATTTCTAACCTCCTGTACTACTGCTGCAAGTAAGCAGGAGCGTGCCTGTCCTGTCCTGTCTTGCCTGATCTGTTCTGTTCTATTTCAGTCCATTCTAGTCTTGTGTTATATTCTATTCTATTCTGTGTGTGTGTGTGTGTGTGTGTGTGTGTGTGTGTCAGTGTGCATCTCATTGTGTTAGTATGTGCATCTCAGTGTGTTAGTATGTGCATCTCAGTGTGTTAGTATGTGCATCTCATTGTGTTTGTATGTGCATCTCAGTGTGTTAGTGTGTGCATCTCAGTGTGTTAGTGTGTGCATCTCAGTGTGTTAGTATGTGCATCTCAGTGTGTTAGTGTGTGCATCTCAGTGTGTTAGTGTGTGCATCTCAGTGTGTTAGTGTGTGCATCTCAGTGTGTTAGTATGTGCATCTCAGTGTGTTAGTGTGTGCATCTCAGTGTGTTAGTGTGTGCATCTCAGTGTGTTAGTATGTGCATCTCATTGTGTTAGTGTGTGCATCTCAGTGTGTTAGTATGTGCATCTCATTGTGTTAGTGTGTGCATCTCGGTGTGTTAGTATGTGCATCTCAGTGTGTTAGTATGTGCATCTCATTGTGTTAGTACGTGCATCTCAGTGTGTTAGTATGTGCCTCAGTGTCTCTCAGTTAATGTAGATACTTTAACCACCACAGTCCTCAAGATGTGCGACTGCTGCTAAAATACTGCAAAGAAATTTGCAAATCTTCAGCAGCGTTTGAAGGGATTACCAATACATTTTAAACCGAGTGTGAAATCAAAGCTGGCTTACTGCTTTAGTCAGCAAATGAGATATGATGCAACAAGAATACTAATTACAGGATATTCAATCTCCCTCCCCCTACTGACCACTAGAGCCATTCTCTCCACAGCCCTAACCACTAGAGCCAGCCTCCCTCCCTCCCAGTCCCTGATCACTAGAGCCAGCCTCCCTCCCTCCCAGTCCCTGATCACTAGAGCCAGCCTCCCTCCCTTCCAGTCCCTCATCAGCTCTAACCACTCGAGCCAGCCTCCCTCCCTACCAGTCCCTCATCAGCTCTAACCACTGGAACCAGCCTCCTCCCAGACCCTACTCAGCTCTAACCACTAGAGCCAGCCTCCCTCCCTACCTGTCCCTCATCACTAGAACCAGCCTCCCTCCCTCCCAGTCCCTAACTACTAGAGCCAGCCAGCCTCCCTTCCAGTCCCTCATCAGCTCTAACCACTAGAGCCAGCCTCCCTCCCTACCAGTCCCTGATCAGCTCTAACCATTAGAGCCAGTCAGCCTCTCTACCAGTCCCTAATCACTAGAGCCAGCCTCCCTGTCTACCAGTCCCTCATCAGCTCTAACCACTAGAACCAGCCTCCTCCCAGACCCTGCTCAGCTCTAACCACTAGAGCCAGCCTCCCTCCCTCCCAGTCCCTGATCACTAGAACCAGCCTCCCTGCCTAACAGTCCCTCATCAGCTCTAACCACTAGAGCCAGCCTCCCTCCCTCCCAGTCCCTTCCCAGCTCAGATCACTAGTTAGCCTCACTCCCTTCTCCCTCTTGTACCCCTCCCTCTCCCTTATCTTTAGCACACATGAATTTTAATGACATAAAACCTGCAGTAGCGTTTGTGACTTGCATAAAAATGGGTACTGCATTGGACTCAATAGCAATAGCAATACACTGTGTTCTAGCATAGCTGCCACAGCACTGTCAATAGAGTGTACACCATGGGACTGATTCACCTGTCACAGCACTGTCAATAGAGTGTACACCATGGGACTGATTCACCTGCCATAGCACTGTCAATAGAGTGTACACCATGGGACTGATTCACCTGCCATAGCACTGTCAATAGAGTGTACACCATGGGACTGATTCACCTGCCACAGCACTGTCAATAGAGTGTACACTATGGGACTGATTCACCTGCCATAGCACTGTCAATAGAGTGTACACCATGGGACTGATTCACCTGCCACAGCACTGTCAATAGAGTGTACACCATGGGACTGATTCACCTGCCATAGCACTGTCAATAGAGTGTACACCATGGGACTGATTCACCTGCCATAGCACTGTCAATAGAGTGTACACCATGGGACTGATTCACCTGCCATAGCACTGTCAATAGAGTGTACACCATGGGACTGATTCACCTGCCATAGCACTGTCAATAGAGTGTACACCATGGGACTGATTCACCTGCCATAGCACTGTCAATAGAGTGTACACCATGGGACTGATTCACCTGCCACAGCACTGTCAATAGAGTGTACACCATGGGACTGATTCACCTGCCATAGCACTGTCAATAGAGTGTACACCATGGGACTGATTCACCTGCCATAGCACTGTCAATAGAGTGTACACCATGGGACTGATTCACCTGCCATAGCACTGTCAATAGAGTGTACACCATGGGACTGATTCACCTGCCATAGCACTGTCAATAGAGTGTACACCATGGGACTGATTCACCTGCCATAGCACTGTCAATAGAGTGTACACCATGGGACTGATTCACCTGCCATAGCACTGTCAATAGAGTGTACACCATGGGACTGATTCACCTGCCATAGCACTGTCAATAGAGTGTACACCATGGGACTGATTCACCTGCCATAGCACTGTCAATAGAGTGTACACCATGGGACTGATTCACCTGCCATAGCACTGTCAATAGAGTGTACACCATGGGACTGATTCACCTGCCATAGCACTGTCAATAGAGTGTACACCATGGGACTGATTCACCTGCCATAGCACTGTCAATAGAGTGTACACCATGGGACTGATTCACCTGCCACAGCACTGTCAATAGAGTGTACACCATGGGACTGATTCACCTGCCACAGCACTGTCAATAGAGTGTACACCATGGGACTGATTCACCTGCCACAGCACTGTCAATAGAGTGTACACCATGGGACTGATTCACCTGCCACAGCACTGTCAATAGAGTGTACACCATGGGACTGATTCACCTGCCACAGCACTGTCAATAGAGTGTACACCATGGGACTGATTCACCTGCCACAGCACTGTCAATAGAGTGTACACCATGGGACTGATTCACCTGCCATAGCACTGTCAATAGAGTGTACACCATGGGACTGATTCACCTGCCATAGCACTGTCAATAGAGTGTACACCATGGGACTGATTCACCTGCCACAGCACTGTCAATAGAGTGTACACCATGGGACTGATTCACCTGCCACAGCACTGTCAATAGAGTGTACACCATGGGACTGATTCACCTGCCATAGCACTGTCAATAGAGTGTACACCATGGGACTGATTCACCTGCCATAGCACTGTCAATAGAGTGTACACCATGGGACTGATTCACCTGCCATAGCACTGTCAATAGAGTGTACACCATGGGACTGATTCACCTGCCACAGCACTGTCAATAGAGTGTACACCATGGGACTGATTCACCTGCCATAGCACTGTCAATAGAGTGTACACCATGGGACTGATTCACCTGCCATAGCACTGTCAATAGAGTGTACACCATGGGACTGATTCACCTGCCATAGCACTGTCAATAGAGTGTACACCATGGGACTGATTCACCTGCCATAGCACTGTCAATAGAGTGTACACCATGGGACTGATTCACCTGCCATAGCACTGTCAATAGAGTGTACACCATGGGACTGATTCACCTGCCATAGCACTGTCAATAGAGTGTACACCATGGGACTGATTCACCTGCCATAGCACTGTCAATAGAGTGTACACCATGGGACTGATTCACCTGCCATAGCACTGTCAATAGAGTGTACACCATGGGACTGATTCACCTGCCATAGCACTGTCAATAGAGTGTACACCATGGGACTGATTCACCTGCCATAGCACTGTCAATAGAGTGTACACCATGGGACTGATTCACCTGCCATAGCACTGTCAATAGAGTGTACACCATGGGACTGATTCACCTGCCATAGCACTGTCAATAGAGTGTACACCATGGGACTGATTCACCTGCCATAGCACTGTCAATAGAGTGTACACCATGGGACTGATTCACCTGCCATAGCACTGTCAATAGAGTGTACACCATGGGACTGATTCACCTGCCATAGCACTGTCAATAGAGTGTACACCATGGGACTGATTCACCTGCCATAGCACTGTCAATAGAGTGTACACCATGGGACTGATTCACCTGCCATAGCACTGTCAATAGAGTGTACACCATGGGACTGATTCACCTGCCATAGCACTGTCAATAGAGTGTACACCATGGGACTGATTCACCTGCCATAGCACTGTCAATAGAGTGTACACCATGGGACTGATTCACCTGCCATAGCACTGTCAATAGAGTGTACACCATGGGACTGATTCACCTGCCATAGCACTGTCAATAGAGTGTACACCATGGGACTGATTCACCTGCCATAGCACTGTCAATAGAGTGTACACCATGGGACTGATTCACCTGCCATAGCACTGTCAATAGAGTGTACACCATGGGACTGATTCACCTGCCATAGCACTGTCAATAGAGTGTACACCATGGGACTGATTCACCTGCCACAGCACTGTCAATAGAGTGTACACCATGGGACTGATTCACCTGCCATAGCACTGTCAATAGAGTGTACACCATGGGACTGATTCACCTGCCATAGCACTGTCAATAGAGTGTACACCATGGGACTGATTCACCTGCCATAGCACTGTCAATAGAGTGTACACCATGGGACTGATTCACCTGCCATAGCACTGTCAATAGAGTGTACACCATGGGACTGATTCACCTGCCATAGCACTGTCAATAGAGTGTACACCATGGGACTGATTCACCTGCCATAGCACTGTCAATAGAGTGTACACCATGGGACTGATTCACCTGCCATAGCACTGTCAATAGAGTGTACACCATGGGACTGATTCACCTGCCATAGCACTGTCAATAGAGTGTACACCATGGGACTGATTCACCTGCCATAGCACTGTCAATAGAGTGTACACCATGGGACTGATTCACCTGCCATAGCACTGTCAATAGAGTGTACACCATGGGACTGATTCACCTGCCATAGCACTGTCAATAGAGTGTACACCATGGGACTGATTCACCTGCCACAGCACTGTCAATAGAGTGTACACCATGGGACTGATTCACCTGCCATAGCACTGTCAATAGAGTGTACACCATGGGACTGATTCACCTGCCATAGCACTGTCAATAGAGTGTACACCATGGGACTGATTCACCTGCCATAGCACTGTCAATAGAGTGTACACCATGGGACTGATTCACCTGCCATAGCACTGTCAATAGAGTGTACACCATGGGACTGATTCACCTGCCATAGCACTGTCAATAGAGTGTACACCATGGGACTGATTCACCTGCCATAGCACTGTCAATAGAGTGTACACCATGGGACTGATTCACCTGCCATAGCACTGTCAATAGAGTGTACACCATGGGACTGATTCACCTGCCATAGCACTGTCAATAGAGTGTACACCATGGGACTGATTCACCTGCCACAGCACTGTCAATAGAGTGTACACCATGGGACTGATTCACCTGCCACAGCACTGTCAATAGCACACCATGGGACTGATTCACCTGCCATAGCACTGTCAATAGAGTGTACACCATGGAGTGATTCACCTGCCATAACACTGTCAACATCAATATCAAGGTCTACTATATACAGTATTTACTCAAATTGAAGTCGCCCCTTAATTCAAGTCACACCCCCAAATTCCAAGACCTAAAAAAAAAAAAAAAAAAAAAAAAATAATAATAATAATAATAATAATAATAATAATAATACGCTTCATGCAAGTCACATTTAACTCTAGTTCTGTATATTATAAAGACATTTCAGAGGGCTGGATCACATCAATATCAGGGTCTAGTGCTGTATATTATAAAGACATTTCAGAGGGCTGGATCGCATCAATATCAGGGTCTAGTGCTATATATTATAAAGACATTTCAGAGGGCTGGATCGCATCAATATCAGGGTCTAGTGCTATATATTATAAAGACATTTCAGAGGACTGTATCACATCAATATCAGGGTCTAGTGCTATATATTATAAAGACATTTCAGAGGGCTGGATCGCATCAATATCAGGGTCTAGTGCTGTATATTATAAAGACATTTCAGAGGGCTGGATCGCATCACTATCAGGGTCTAGTGCTGTATATTATAAAGACATTTCAGAGGGCTGGATCGCATCACTATCAGGGTCAACAATATATTATAAAGACATTTCAGGGTCTACTACAGCATATAATTTATACAGTATTGACATCTACTGGCTACTGTAAGCACTGCAGTGGAAATCTAAACTTACTTCTATGCTAGGAAACTTACGTGGACTGTCTGAATCATGTTTGGTGCTACTGGTGTATAATATATAAAACTATGGAGATTGAAACTCAGGGGGACTGTCTGAATCATGCTTGGTGTTGCTGTATAATATATAAAACTATGCAGATTGAAACTCAGGGGGACTGTCTGAATCATGCTTGGTGTTGCTGTATAATATGTAAAACTATGGAAATTGAAACTCAGGGGGACTGTCTGAATCATGTTTGGTGTTGCTGTATAGTATATAAAACTATGGCTATTGAAACTTAGGGGGACTGTCTGAATCGTGTTTTATGCCACTGCTGTATAATACTGTATAAAACTACAGCTATTGAAACCGAACGTGGTAATATTTAGAAAAATGTAAATAAATAAATAAAGCCAATCCCATTATACATCTTTTTTAGGTTTATTAAAGTTTGATCAAATATTTAGAAGATGACGGCAAATATTTACAAAAAAAAAGTGAAATCAATTGATTTTAATTTTTTAAAACAGTACATATTTTCAAATATAAAATATTATATTTTTGTATTTATTTTGTATCTTCCCCCTTCTGAAGACTCCAGGGCTGGACGATATTGAAAGTGCCAAGGGTTTATAACACAGGTATTAAAACAGGAGAGACACACTAAAGGATATTAAACAGGGGAGAGAGAGAGACACACACTGTAGGATATTAAATAGAGGAGAGAGAGAGACACACACACGCACACGCACACGCACACTATAGGATATTAAACAGGAGAGACACACTAAAGGATATTAAACAGGGGAGAGAGAGAGACACACACACGCACACGCACACGCACACTATAGGATATTAAACAGGAGAGACACACTAAAGGATATTAAACAGGGGAGAGAGAGAGACACACACTGTAGGATATTAAACAGAGGAGAGAGAGAGACACACACACGCACACGCACACGCACACTATAGGATATTAAACAGGAGAGACACACTAAAGGATATTAAACAGGGGAGAGAGAGACACACACACACTATAGGATATTAACACTCATAAGTAGGGGTCTACTTAAATCGCGGTAAATTTACATATTTTTCACAGGTAGTTTGTGGAATAAAATTAGGATTTCACAGACCTGTTTCAACATTAAATAAACCTAAGCAGACAGTATTTCAGAGCACTGTAAAGCCTTGCTGTCATTTGTTAAAGGCAAGCATGCAGCATCTCCCTGCAGTTGCTGCCGACACTCTGTCTGGTGTGGACTTGCCCACACATTGAGACTGCATGTCTGCATCCACTGAATTGGTTTGGAAGTTGAGGCAAAGCTTTGCCAAGTTATACAGCTGTGGACATCAATTAGAAACAGCCCCAAAACTCGTTCACCCTCAAGGGCATCTGGCATACTTTAATAAAGGCAATATATGCAGCATGTTCGTTGTCATGTTATTTGTCCCATCCAATAATTTATTTTATTAGTACCGAGTCAAAACAATGAAAACGTGGCTATTTGGGTCTAAAATTCCATCTGCGTTTAAAAAGTAAGCAGCAGGTTGTTTGAAGCGAGGTAGCTGTGCTGGATCGTACCTGTAGTGCTGATTTAACTTGGCTACAACCGAAAGGAATACTTCTTGTCTGCGCTGACTTTCCAGTTTGTTTTCTGAAAGCTGTTTATTTTATGTTCTGTTCAGCAGCTTCTGTAGTAGCCTTTCGTTTAATGTGTGATTCTGAAGCTAAATAGCGATTACCTCCATCTGCATGTACAGTTTCTTTGGGAAATATCTTGACACGATCAATCACCGAAATATACTTTGCTTTTTTTAGCTTTGTCGTCCATTTGTGGTATTTTACCTCCAATGCTGAAAAATAGATTTTAGCAACCTAACAAAACAATGCAACAAACTGACTAATGTTGTTGAAGCTGATATCTTGGGATCCTTCAAGAAGCTGCTTGATGAGATTCTGGGATCAATAAGCTGCTAACAACCAAACGAGCAAGATGGGCTGAATGGCCTCCTCTCGTTTGGAAACTTTCTTATGTTCTTATGACATTGTCCTCCCTTCCTACTACACAGTAGAGGTCACAGAAAAGCCAGTACAGATGCACTGATAGGCTGATTAAAACATCATTGTCATTTAAACAGTAAACAAGAAAGTGAACCGCTTTTTTGTAAATGTTATTTGTCAAAGGAGTGTTTTTTTTTGCCTAAGTGCAATGCACACAGGACGGCGAATAAATGAAAAAGGCTATCTACAGAAGGAAGATACGTAGTTTGCGTCGCTTGTGTTGTGCAGTAGTTCATTTCAACAAGGTTTCTTTTTTTTCTCTCTCTCTCTGTACTTGCCCGGTATGCATTGGCACCAAAAAGAGGTGAATTTCACCAGTGACCCCTCAATTTCACGATTTCCACGAAAACACGATTTGGGTAGACCCCTACTCATAAGGTAACCTGTGGTCCATTCGGACCCGATTGTGCTTTCGTATCAGTTATTATGTGGATCTAGTGACTTGATTTTTGTTTCCTTTTAGGTAGTTGTCAGGGAACCATCCTGTTACACTATGCAAACAATAATTCTAGTCCAGGTAGCCTGGTTGAATTTCCCTAATTGTTTTAGGTTTGGGGTCCGTATGGACCCCCAGCGTAGTGTATCAGCGGGCCTGACCTTCTCGCGGGAATATCTCAGGCACCGTAGCTTCCTATTATTATTATTATTATTATTATTATTATTATTTTACAGCCGCCAGTGTAAGGATTACTGCTCACACAGGTAACACAGCAATAACGACCTATGACGTCACACGAACATAAACCCAGAGCAGCTGTATTTGTTTTCTAATCGCTCTTCCTGCAGTGATCAAGGACACACCCCTGATCTGACACCCGAGTGCAGTAGAGCTGACATCTTGAAAATACCTTTGAAACAGACTACATTTAGAAGTGTCAAATGTTGTCAGGATGGTAACAATGAAAAGAAAAATTACAGGTATGTCATTTAAACAGTTGTAGCACCACGTGGAGACGTGGAACGCTAGATTATTCACAACCCTGCTACTTACTCTTTAAACGGGAGACACACACACACTATAAGAAATTAAACAGGGGAGAGAGAGGCACACACTATAGGATATTAAACAGGGGAGAGAGAGGCACACACTATAGAATATTAAACAGGGGAGAGAGGCACACACTATAGAATATTAAACAGGGGAGAGAGGAATGAAATGGGGTTTTGTTGTTTTAAAACAAGAGTTCACTTCTTTAAAAGGTCATATCTCTGTTTTTCAAAGTATTTTATTATTTTTCCTTGACCCCTCACCTTTTCATGTTTGCTATCACTGAGCGCTCATTATTATTACAATTAATCAAATACTGTGGGTTTTTTATAGGTCTGTGTTGCTTTGACTATGAGACCAAGAGCTGCTCTTCAGTTCTAGTTGCTTGCCACAGACATGTGTCCTTTTGTTTTGTTGGCAATACGCTAGATGGCGCTGGTGCTTCCTAATATAAAGATGATCTAGCGCAGGGATTCCCAAACTGCGGCCCACGGCCCACAGTTGCTCCGCAGGTATAATATAGCTACAAGTGTAATGTAAGCTAAAGGAATGTACCTTTGCAAGTTGTATTTGTTGTACTGGGTTGTAATGGAAACAAAGTTGCAAAGTGTGTCTCTCTCCTGCACGTGTGTCATGTGAGTTTGCAGGGGCGCTTCAGTGAAAGGTAATTTAGCAACAGAAGTACAGTCCATTTTACAACTCTACAAAGAGCTTGCAATTTGAATTTGTCACAATGGATCGATTTATTGTTCAAGAACGTTGTTCAAGAAGGTTGCACTGGTGGTGAAGATGAGCGTCTGGACCTTCTAAATCTATTCAGAACGAGCCATGAAAAAATGTGAGAAAGTGGTGAGAAAATATGATGATGATTTGTACTTAGTCTGAATTTTCCTTTAGCGGATCGAGCGAGTATCCTTTGCCTCAGTGTGTTACAGGCTATGAAACTAGCAAATGAGTGTTTAAACCATCAAAACGTGAGCGTCATCCAAAGCAAAAACAAAGTGCAGTGCACTGCAAAATAAAGCACAAGAGTTTATTTGAGAGGAAAGGCTAAACACTGAAGATGGAATCAGGTGGAGCATCAGTATGAGAAACTGTGCAAGGAGAAGCAGGCTCACCCGTCACATTAAGAACACTCCTGGACTGGAAGCTGTATTTATAGTTTCTATTTACATGACTTGTTATGGTGCAGGTTGCTCTGGTGTAACTCAATGTGACGCCTGTTCACGTATATATGAAAAAGCTTCAGGCTTGTCAAGGTTTTCTTTTGTATACTTTAGACGCTGACGTTTGTGATGAGGTCGTAGAAAAGGCTTCCTTCTGACAACTCTCCCAGGCAGATCCTTGTTGTGTAAGGTACGCTGTACTGTGGACCTGTGAACAACTACTCCAGTGTCAGCTACACTGTTCTGCAGGTCCTTTGCAGTGACCTGTGGGTTCTGTTGTGCAGATATGACCAGTTTTCAGGCAAGTCTATGTGATATTTTTCTTGGTCTTCCAGATCTTGCCTTGACTTTAATCGTTCCATTTAACTTCCATTTCTTGACAATGGTTCTGACAGTTGAAGTTGCTAGCTGGAAGCGTTGAGAGAGTTTTTTATAGCCTTCTCCTGTTTTGTGAAAGTCAGTTATCTTCATTTCAAAGTCCTCAGACATCTGCTTAGAGGAGCCCATGGTTGTTGAAACCAGGCAGAACAACCATCACAGTCTGACAGATTAGAAGGTATGAAGTTACTTCAGAGTAATAGTTCAACACTGGAAATGACTTCACCTGATTAATTGAAGCCCTAACGAGTGAGTCAACCTTTCTGGGTCTTAGTAATCATCTTTTTAAGTAATTCAGAATGGTCCAAAAGGGTGCCCAAACTTTTGCACGCGCCATGTTCACTTTTGTTTATTATTTTGAATCTGTAATAAATGCAAATAAATAGTAATCCTGTATTAAAATTTGCAGAAAGGTGTCATGTTTAACTTTGTACAATGTAGAGGTCAGGTCAGATTCATTGTAACATACATTTTTTCCAGGGGTGCCCAAACTATTGCATACAACTGTATACAGTACAATGTTTCGGTTCATTTTCTTCAAGAGGTGTTAATAGTGGGCTGCGGTGCCTAATGCAGCTGCACAGGTGGGCCTCAGGTATAAAAGTCTGGGAACCCCTGATCTAACCTACACTACACATGTCCATGGCCAGTATCTAGAACTGAAAGCAGCTGCTGAACTCAGAGTCAAAGCAACACAGACTTACCCATTTGTTTTTTTTTATTTTTTAAGCACAGTACTTGAGTGACGACAATAATAAGAAGCACTCAGAATGACTGCAAACATCATACAAAGGTAAAGGGGGCCAGGAAGAAAAGAAAGTCTAAAAATCAAGCAGAAGACGGGCGTCTTCATCAGTGTAATGTGTATCATCTATTTAAATCCAGAGTATATGAAAAAGAAAACTTAAAAAACTACAGTACAATTCCTGCCCTAATAAAATATAACTAAATTTCTATTATAAACAAACACAAACATTTCTCTTATATTTTGTTATCTCTAACTAGCAAATAGATTGGAGTGGCGTTTATCTTGTAATAACATTGAGAAGTGATGCACTCTGGGAGTTGTAGTTCTTAGGGGGCACAAACTCATTTTATATTGCAAATACAAGACCACATTTCCCAGAGGTTCTCCTCTCCAGCTGATTTCCAGATGTATGCAGGGATACTGGAGGTCCTAGGCTGGTAAACTCAACTTTTTCCCTTTTAAAACTGTGGAGAGAGAAAGGGAAGACATGAGAGGGAAGGGAGACGGAAAACCATTTTTTAAATGTTTATGTGGTAAGGACAGCATCACTGGCACAGCTGTTACTCCCAGGAAGCAGACCCAGAGACAGAAGCTGCAGTTTAAACGCCAGTGCTCACTTTTAATAACAAAACAACAATACCCAAAACACGCGGACAAACAAACAGGCACAGAGGCCAAAATAAACGATTCGAAACAAGACAACAAACACTACACTACTCATCACTATACTACACCAACACTATCCTTCACCAGCATTCACTCTAAAATGAACACCCGTGATCACCCTTTTTAAACACTTTATGGCTCCAGCCACATTCCCACGGGAATTTAACCCCCTCCCTGCCTGCCAACCCAACAGACAGACAGACAGACACACAGACAATGAGATCGACAGACACACACACACACACAGACAGACAGACAATGAGATCGACAGACACACACACACAGACAGACACAAAGAGACAGACAGACACACAGACAATGAGATCGACAGACACACACACAGACACACAGACAGACAGACAGACAGACAGACAGACAGACAGACAGACACACACACACAGACACACACACAGACACACTGACAATGAGATTGACAGACACACACACAGACAGACAGACACACACACAGACAACAAGATCGACAGACACACACACACACAGACACACACACACACAGACAATGAGATCGACAGACACACACACACACACACACACAGACACACAGACAATGAGATCGACAGACACACACACACAGACAGACACACAGACAATGAGATCGACAGACACACACACACACGACAGACACACAGACAATGAGATCGACAGACACACACACACACACACACAGACACACAGACACACACACACACAGACACACACACACAGACAATGAGATCGACAGACACACACACACAGAGACAGACACACAAAGACAGACAGACAGACACACAGACAATGAGATCGACAGACACACACACACAGACAGACACACAGACAATGAGATCGACAGACAGACACACACACACAGAGACAGACACACAGACACACAGACAATGAGATTGACAGACACACACACACACACACACACACACACACACACACACACAGACAATGAGATCGACAGACACACACACACAGAGACAGACACACAAAGACAGACAGACAGACACACAGATCGACAGACACACACACACAGACAGACACACAGACAATGAGATCGACAGACAGACACACACACAGACAGACACACAGACAATGAGATCGACAGACACACACAGACAGACACACAGACAATGAGATCGACAGACACACACAGACAGACACACAGAGACAATGAGATCGACAGACACACACACAGACACACAGACACACACACACACACAGACAGACACACAGACAATGAGATCGACAGACAGACACACACACACAGACAGACACGACACACAGACACACAGACAATGAGATCGACAGACACACACACACAGACACACAGACAATGAGATCGACAGACACACACACACACAGACAGACACACAGAGACAGACAGACACACACAGACAGACAGACAGACACACAGAGACAGACAGACAGACACACAGACAATGAGATCGACAGACACACACACAGACAGACACACACACACACAGACAGACACACAGACAATGAGATCGACAGACACACACACAAACAGACAGACACAGAGAGACAGACAGACAGGTAGATATTCACCCTTGGAGACGTAGAGGTAGAAGAAGTCGCAGTACAGCACTGTCTGCAGGACCCCCGAGAGGAGCGCGATCAGGTCGTAGAACCCCTGGCTGAAGAAGCGCCACATCCAGTTGAGCAGGTAGAGCAGCCGATACGAGCCGAGAGCAAACAGGTAGTGACTGGTGATAGACTCTGCCTCCCCAGTCTTACTGACCAGGAACAGCTGCGGCAGGATCGCCACAGACTCCAGATAGATCGAGAACGTCCACAGGATCTACAGCGGGGACAGAAACAGACTGGGGTTAGAGATCGAGAACACAGGACCTGGAGCAAAGGGTGGAGGAGGAGAAGGAGTTAGAGCTCAAGAGCAGGGTAAAAGATCTAGAGCAGGGGAGAGAGAGAGAGAGAGAGAGAGAGAGAGAGAGAGAGAGAGAGAGAAAGAGGGTAAACGGGGTTACAGTGATCTACGACAGCAGCAGCAGGATTGCAACAGACTAGAATCTAGAGCGGGGAGATGGTACAGGAACAATCAGTAGAGCCATCAAGAACAGTAGAGACTAGAAGTGTATCCGCACGTTACCTCGAGGGGGGTGAAGTCATGGTTGACCAGGAATGCCAGCAGCGCGCAGGGAGCGATCAGGAACTCGATCCGGAATGTGTCGTGATTCCCGTCGTACGACGCCTTGAACTTCCCGTAGATCAGGAACACAGTCGTGTAGGAGCACACAATATACACCACCTAGAACACACAGAACAGAGAGGATATAAAAACACATAACCTACAACACACAAAGAGAATACACAATCACAGGATATACACCACCTAGAACACACAGAACAGAGAGGATATACAAGCACATAACCTGGAACACAAAACACTTTGTTACCTTTGAGAGCTACTTGTGTGATTTACAGTCAGTTAACCTGTAAGGTGTCATTTCACACTGTTTGAACAGACAGAACCCAAACTACAAGAGAGAGATGACACCTCTTTTAACAATAAGAGACACCCTACACACCACAGATTCGTTTCTATAAGACACACCCTACACACCACGGATTAGTTTATATAAGAGACACCCTACACACCACGGATTAGTTTATATAAGAGACACCCTACACACCACAGATTTGTTTCTATAAGACACACCCTACACACCACGGATTAGTTTATATAAGAGACACCCTACACACCACAGATTAGTTTATATAAGAGACACCCTACACACCACGGATTAGTTTATATAAGAGACACCCTACACACCACGGATTAGTTTATATAAGAGACACCCTACACACCACAGATTAGTTTATATAAGAGACACCCTACACACCACAGATTAGTTTATATAAGAGACACCCTACACACCACGGATTAGTTTATATAAGAGACACCCTACACACCACGGACTCACTGTAAATCTGTTTCTTACCTTCATGCAGGAGTTGTACAGGGAGATGTAGTTTGTGAAAAGGTCAAGGTATCTTGCGGTGAAGACGATCGCAAAGAGAATCTGACTGCGCCCAGAGATACCTGTCAAATAATAAAGAAATGAATATAAAATACCCTTCAAATAATGAAGAAAGAAATTAATATAAAATACCTGTTGAACAATAAAGACATGAATGTAAAACACCTGTCCAACGCTTCATGTGATTGTAGCGGACATAATCCCCGAATCTGACCTGTGCTGCACTTCCATCTGCTGCACTCCTCAAATGTGCAGTTTAGGAAGACGTTGGAGCAAACATGGATTTTCATTGTATCTGCTACTACACCAGGGTAAAGAAACCTCTGTTTGCACAAAGCCATGCTTTCAGATCACGCTGCACTTCCTTGGTCACCTGGAGGGTTAAATTACACCCCTTCAATGGCTTCTTTCATTAACCAATCAGCTGCTGCTTACCCTATTGACTGACACGCTTTCAGACAGACGCTGCTCAGGTGAACTAGTAAGTGTGAGTGTAATGAGAGTAAGGCATAAAACTGATCACTTTCTTTCATCAGATGTTTAGAAATGTAAATTCATGTTTGCTGTAAGTATGTGTTTCTTTCTAAACTGCACGTTTGAGAGCTGTGTAGAGAGCGGAAGGGCAGGACAGGTCAGATTCAGGAAGTATTTGATCAGCTACAATCGTTTTTAACCAGGAATGCAACATGACTCTTGCGTCCATCCCTGAAGCTGCTCCTTATAACAGAGCTACGGGCTCACAGGTGAGACGCACTCATGTTGTGATGAGAATCAGTTCATTCACAGCAGATTTACCAGGGGTCTGATTGTTCAAACTCCTGGTACCTACCCGTCATTGAACTGTACCAAATGCCAGCGTCAAACAGGAGTCAGTGGGGACGAGACACTGATAATCATCATCATAATACTAAGAATATCACTTTGGTTATTATAATCACACTCCAGTTACTAGCACTCATATATCAGTGACACAGCTGATTCCCACTCACTTAATCTCTCTATTAAAAGCAGGTGGTCAGGACGCTTCCATGTCAGTAAGCTGCTGTGCAGTATTGAAATGTTCTGCCATATAAAGCAGCACAATCTACCACACAGAACAATGTTTACAGCTCTCTCCTGTGTGTTTAATGAATGTGTTGTTCAGGTACAGTAGACTGTATATTGAAATGTTATTAATGAGCTCTATTGGAATCAATGCATCTCAACACTTCTCTGTGTGTTTAATGAATGTGTTGTTCAGGTACAGTAGACTGTATATTGAAATGTTATTAATGAGCTCTATTGGAATCAACGCATCTCAACACTTCTCTGTGTGTTTAATGAATGTGTTGTTCAGGTACAGTAGACTGTATATTGAAATGTTATTAATGAGCTCTATTGGAATCAACGCATCTCAACACTTCTCTGTGTGTTTAATGAATGTGTTGTTCAGGTACAGTAGACTGTATATTGAAATGTTATTAATGAGCTCTATTGGAATCAACGCATCTCAACACTTCTCTGTGTGTTTAATGCTTGTTTTGATGGGTTACTGCACGTAAAGCAAATCACTGGTTTTTGCTGTCCCTTTGAAGTTATATTATCAGGGTTGAACTAACATAGTTATTAACTTAATTACATTATAACTGCAGATTATTATCGGTATGAATAACAGGTACAATTATTATTGCTATTGCTATTACCAGCTGTATTAGTATGCATATTATTAATAGTACTTACCAGCACATGACCGTGTTTTCCAAATTTTCAGAAGTAGAATGACAATTGCTATCAAGTGCGCAAGATCGCCAAAAAATCGAAAAATATTCATATTTCGACTTTAATAACGCCGTGTTTAAAATGTGTCTTAATATACAATACAGCGTCTGCCTGCCTCACCCACACACTCGAAAATCGAGTAATTAATGTTGTTATAAATTATCGTTCTGTAATATTTCGTCCGTCCTCCCTTCACTGTTTATTGTATTTATTTCTTTATTTATTTTGCTTGCTTTCTTTTGGTTTTTATTGCACTTTCCTCATCATATTCATTTATAAACATACACAGAGATTCGTTTCTAACTAGGAAGTTAGGCCCGTTCCAGCCCGCACTGAGGATGCTGGTATATCGGCGGAGTGAATGCGATCTCAAGCTGTGCGCGGTTTTAATTCTATGGTTTTACGTCTTTCGATATTGTGTGATATTGCGGTGTCCCGGCACACGGTGTTACTATTAACACGTCATACAGTCCTGAGCTAAAGTCCACTGATTACAGTACTTCAATGCTCCCGATTCATAATATATGAGTTTAAAATGTTGATATCAATTCTGCTTTAAAGATTATTTTCCTGAGCTCTAGCAGATATTGAAGATGTCATTTCTAACCTATGCTACTGCTGCAAGTAATAGCAAGAGCATGCATGTTCTGTCCTGTCCTGTCCTGTTCTGTCCAGTTCTGTTCTGTTCTATTCTGTTCTGTTCTGTCCAATTTTGTTCTGTTCTGTCCTGTTCTGTTCTGTTCTGTTCTGTTCTGTCCAATTCTGTTCTGTTCTGTTCTGTTCTGTCCTGTCCTGTTCTGTCCAGTTCTGTCCTGTCCTGTTCTGTTCTGTCCTGTTCTGTTGCGCTCACAGAGTGACGCTCATGTAGTGGCAAGCAGGTTTCATGGGGGCGGCCTGCGTCTCTACAGTTGAAAAAAAAACAAAAACATGTTCCTTTGAGGGAGGATGGAAACAAACTGGACTGTCTACTAGGCTGTTTCTGGGTCCCCGAGTGGCTCACCTGGTAAAAGCACAGCCACATGGTGTGCAGGGGGTCATACAGCACAAGTTTGCGTGCTGACTGTGTGAAGTTGCCAGTCTTTGCTGGGGATTACAAAGGGAGCGTCTCATTGGCTCTGGAGCTCCTGTGGTTTAGGGAGGCTGACTCGCAGGGAGTGTTTCTCCTCATCGCGCTACAGCAGACCCTGCTGGCCAGGCGTCCAGTGAGTTCAGAGCAGACACCTGCAGGGCTGGCCTTGGTCCTCCAGAGGCCGGTAGCTCTCTGACATCCGCTCTGGAGTTCCTGGGTGAAGAAGAGGAAGCTGGCTCGCTCGTGGGATCTGAGGACGCCCGCTGAACCTTCAGTTCTCCTGAGCTGCGCGGGGGAATTGCTGGGGTGAGGAGGGGGAAAGTAATTGGACATTCCAAATTGGGGAGAAAATCAGGGGTAAAATAATTGGGAACACAAATAAAAAAAACTAGGCTGTTTCTATACTTGAATATCTAATGATTTCTTCTTTATTCATACACAACATTATTTAATTATTTAACGATCAAGCCAGCAGTGCAAGTGGTACAAAAATCCATTTCTAGGAATGCAGAACGACAGGCGGTGGGGCTTTTATCATTCAGCTTTTCCCACTCAGGCCCCTCACTCACTAAAGAGCTTGGTATCCCTGAGTAGATAATCATTTAATATAAGCAAATAGCAATAACAGACCAGAGCAGGGGTACAATGCATTCACCCTTTATTGATCCTGCTTTAACTGTATTCAATTTCAAAATAGTGACCTTTTCAAAACAGTGACTCTTATTTTAGGAATTGTTTTCGAGAGAGACACCTACACATCATGAAGCACTTAAGGAAAGCGTCAGCATTGAAAACAGTATTTCTTAAATGTATTTCATTTTACATTTTCAATTGAACTCTACAAGGTGTCAAAAGCGTTCCACAGCGATGCTGGCCCATGTTGACTCCAATGCTTCCCACAGTTGTGTCAAGTTGGCTGGTAGTGGATCTCTACTCCGAATAGCTCGTTAATCTCATCCCACAGATGCTCAATTGGATTGAGATCTGGTGACTGGGCAGGCCACTGCAGTAAGCTGAATTCACTGTCATGTTCGTGGAACCATTCCTGGACAATCCTAGCCTTGTGGCATGGGGCATTATCCTGCTGAAAAAATCCATTAGCAGATGGATACACTGCTGCCATGAAGGGATGCACCTGATTGGCAATGATGTTCAGATATCCTGTGGCATTCAAACGCTGCTCCCCTTTTATCAAGGGGCCCAATGTGTGCCATGAAAACACACCCCACGCCATCACACCACCACCACCAGCCTGCAATGTTGACACGCGGCATGATGGATGCATGTACTCATGTGGTTTCCTCCATACCCTAGTCCTCCCATCAGCGTGAAACAGCAGGAACCGGGATTCATCAGACCAGGGATTGTTTTTCCAATCCTTCAGTGTCCAGTGTTTTCATTCCTTAGCCCACTGCAACCGCAGTTTCTTGTGTTTTGCTGAAAGAAGTGGAACTCTGTTAGGTCGTCGGCTGCCATACCCCATTCGTGTCAAGGTACGATGAGATGTGCATTCTTTTTTTTTAATAAATTTAGTCGTTGCCAATTATTTTTGTTATTTTCTCCCGATTTGGAATGGCCAATTATTATTTTTAGGCTCAGCTCACCGCTACCACCCCTGCGCTGACTCGGGAGGGAAAAGATGAACACACGCTGTCCTCCGAAGCGTGTGCCGTCAGCCAACCGCTTTTTTTCACACTGCAGACTCATCATGCAGCCACCCAAGAGCTACAGCGTCGGAGGACAACGCAGCTCTCGGGCAGCTGACAGGCAAGCCAGCAGGCGCCCGGCCAGACTACAGGGGTCGCTGGTGTGCGGTGAGCCGAGGACACCCTGGCCGACCTAACCCTCCCTCCCCGGACGACGCCGCCAATTGAGCGCCGCCCCCTGGGAGCTCCCGTCCACGGTCGGCTGTGGAATAGCCTGGATTTGAACTCGCGACATCCAGACTATAGAGCGCATCCTGCACTCCACGCGGAACGCCTTTACTGGATGCGCCACTCGGGAGCCCGAGTTGTGCATTCTTTTATGGATCTTTCAGCACCAATGTTGCACTGGACTGTCAGTTGACTAACTGTAGCCCGTCTGTTGCTCTGCACAATTTGTGTCAGCCTCCTTTGGCCTCTTTCATCAATGAGCCGTTTTTAACCACTGGCCTGCCATTGCAGTTTTTGACACACTCAAACCGGTGAGCCTGGCACCTACTACCATATCCCATTCAAAGGCACTTAAATCTTTTGTCTTGCCCATTTCCCCTCTGAATGGCACACATACACCATCCATGTCTCAGTTGTGTCAAGGCTTACAAATCCTTCTTTAACCTGTCTCCCCTTCATCTACACTGATTGAAGTGGATTTAACAGGTTACATCAATAAGGGATCATAGCTTTCACCTGGATTCCCCTCGTCAGTCTATTTCATGGAAAGAGCAGGTGTTCCTAATGTTTTGTACACTCAGTGTAAGTATATGCCCCATGTTGCAAAATAGAATGACTTTCTGAATATGGCTAATTACTGTAGATCTGTGAGGCAACTTTACCAAAATGAAACTAAGACTAAAAACATGAATTTTGAGGGGGGAAAAATGTCTGTGTCAGTCAGAAATGAGTTGACAGGAATGAGAAACGAGCATCACAACCTGTTTTGACTTGCTCCGACTTACCACCTTGCCAGAAGTTGGCAACAGTTTCTAAATTAGCAATTGTAAAAATAGCACAGAGTGGGAGTTCTATATCGATCAACACAGACACTCTTGGTCCTGTTTACTAGTCCTGATTAAACTGGGCATGCAAGACTTTTCTTTACCTGTAACGACTGCATGGCATCCTTCGTTTTGTAATCAATTCATTTTTCTACTTTACTATTTTTACATAGAATGACTTTGATAATGTTTTGCAAATTAACAAATTAACAAATATTCAAATACGTATCTGAATCCTGAAGAGCTATCTGAACATGAAATGACCATGTTACTATAATAAACATTATGCATTTCATGTAACGGTCTGTGTGTCACACACGACATTGTGAACAGGAGAACTGCCTTGATTTTGTACTGATCTTCATCAAGCTTTTTTTTTTTTTAGGGCAGCAGTGTGGAGTAGTGGTTAAGGCTCTGGACTTTTGACCGGAGGGTCGTGGGTTCAATCCCAGGTGGGGGACACTGCTGCTGTACCCTTGAGCAAGGTACTTTACCTAGATTGCTCCAGTAAAAAAAAAAACTGTATAAAAAAAACTGTATAAATGGGTATTTGTATGTAAAAATGTAATTGTTTGTAAAAGTAATGTGATATCTTGTAACAATTGTAAGTCGCCCTGGATAAGGGCGTCTGCTAAGAAATAAATAATAATAATTGTATTATTCAATCCTGGCCTCCTGTGTGTGTTTCGGGTTGCATTTGACTATAATCTTTCACTCCCTGTCCTCTTACTGTGTGATTATGAAGACCGTCTCTATCAGCCTGCATTGGGTTTCATAAAAGGTAATGTTGGAGAAAACAGGATACATGATTCTAGTTGATAATTTTGGACAACTCCTTATATCAACAGAAATATTATATACATTAAAGTACTTCTGTAGTCACGTTTATTTATTTTATGTACTTATTTATTTCATTCATTCAAATGTTTGCCAGAAAACTGTCAAGCTCTGCTCCAGCTTCAGTCCCCGGAGCTGGCTCCAGGGCTCCGGAGCATGGCCAACCCTAGATTGGATATTAATAGAATATAAATATAATAAATAACACAATTAACTTAGGTGGCACAAGCAGTATTCATGTTTTATTGCACTTTGCTATGCTTATAACTATGGGAAACAGTTATAGGGTTATAACGAATGGATGTGCACACCTAGTAAGATCTATGAATTCTTTAGTAGTCTGAGTCACTTGATTTTCCCTCCACTCATTATCATGACCAGAGCAGCACTCCTCTCTCACTGTGCGTCTGTGCATGCATGGGTCTGATTCATTTCACAGACACGGAGTGGGAAGTAATTACCAAACTTGTTATTAACATGACTAATTACAAAACATACGCAGACATGCCAGTTATTATTATTATTATTATTATTATTATTATTATTATTATTATTATTATTATTGCATGTTATCAACATTCCGTTTCAATGGCAAATAAATAAACTGTCAATTTAAAAGCGTTCATTATTAATAATAATAAAAAAATGTGTACAGCATTGGATAGCAATGGAATAACAGGAATTAATATAAACAACAAAATTAACTTATGCGCGCAAGCAATATTCTTCCTTTAACTAACCGAGCAAGTGTAGTATTCTAGTTTAAAAATATAAACAAGTCTAAACATTTCTGGTTATTTAATTTATTTTAATTTTACATTTTAATTAAATTCTCAAACACTTTCCAGAGCGTCTCCGAGAAACGGGTCCGACGGGGAAACAACGAACCGCAAAACGGAAATGAACTCTGTTCAGTTACTCAAAATAATTCGAACTTGTCGGGGGGGGGCATTATTTTACACCCCGTTTTACCCCATGCTCAGTTCAGATCCCCTCGTTTCCTTTACTTTTTATCCCAACAGATCAAAGCTCCTCCTGTTTGAAATACAAGGCTAAAGATTTACACGAGCAAGCAAGTGAATCGGTCCCCCCCCCCTGATTATCTAAATGATAATAATATATAGATGGGTAAATGTTTTAAAAGATAATTTTATGACGCTCCCTAAAAAATAAAATCATAATCATTCAAAAATAAAACATTCAACACAACGACCCCTCTCCCAAATTCTCTTCTCTCAAGTATTTGTAGCCGGTCCCTGGATTGCCAGGAAGTGAGTCAGAGAGAGAGAGGGAGGAGAGGGAGAGACACTCACATAATTGTTATTGTCTGCATTTAAATCGACGGGGTGAGGGGAATCAAAAATTAAAAAAAAATAAAAACACGCGTGGGCTCTCCTGAAACACGGCTGTGTGTGGGTGTCCGCGTTTTTAGGAGTCTTTCGCGGATGCAGAATAGTCTTTCTCTCGGCTCCTGTAGTCTTAAAAACAGAGATCTGTGCAGAAATCCTGGAGGAGACTCTCCGCCATGCAGTAATAATTACACGATAGAGGCGGCACTTCATTATAATTACAGTGTGTGTGTGTTTCTGCTGAGGACTCGCTCAGGAATAACACAAAGGGGGGAAACGGGAAGAGGCAGAAAAAAAAAAGAACTTGGGAAGATTGTAATTCTAGGAGGAAAAACGTGAAAAACAATCATGAACGAGGAACGCAACAGTGCTCTTAAACCTACAGGTAACATTGTTTTTTTGTTGTTGTTTTTTCTTCATGTATAATCGTTGTTTTCACGCACGGTTGTTGTATAGTGTATATACAATGCGAGTGTGCGTGCGGTTTTGTATTGGACTTCTTAAAAAAATTTTGACTTTGTAGTGTGGTTGGTGCGTGCTTTATGTGTGTGTGTGTGTGTGTGTGTTGGAGCAGTGGTGTCGAGTTAATATGGTGTTTTGTATTATGCTGTCCTGTTTATATTTTAATCGGTTTCAGTATATATATATAATGTGTGTGTAGTATAGCGGCTTTTACTACTTTTTTTTGGGGAGGCAGACAGACACACGCGTTGTCTTTTCCATTGTACGCCTTGGAAAGCGCCTCACTGAGATACATGAAGACTTGAACTGCAGCAACATAATATCGATGGTGTTGCTTTCGTTCCATTGAGGTTATTCTAACCACACTCCAGTTTATATATCACTCATATATCCGTCATATAACTCATTCCCACCTCGTTTACTCTCTGTTAATAAAAGCAGGAGATTAGGAAGTTTCCATGTCAGTAAAGCCCGGAACGCATTGCCCGATGCGCCCGTCCATCTCTATGGAGGAGGTCGCGTCGCAAAATAAAAAAAAATCTTTACGAGCTGGCATCGCACACTGCCCAATGAAACCGCAGGAAGGGGCGCATAGTTTGTGAGTTTTTTAAAATGTTGTTTTACCTGCCCTGGATGCATAAAGTACAGCGGCAATGGGGCGAATCCATAAGCCTATGTCGGCACTAATATCTACAATTTTGGGTAGAAGGCGACCTGATCGTAAACAACATGTGAGACTGGAGACATGCATAACGATGCCGGTCTCTGGTAGAAAAACACCGTGGTCACTAAGGTTATGGTATAGCCGCGCCCTTGTGATGTTTGCTTTCGCTTGAAATGTCTTCTAAGCACCACATGTCGATGTCGCTCTTGCTCAAAGAACAGCGTTTTTCCTACAAGTACTTGACACTGTTTCGGTATGTTGTGTTTCTTCGGCAATGCTTTTGATGTTGTAAGCTCTAAAAGAACACGGACAACAGCACAGCCACAGCCCCTAAACTGTTCTCCAAGCTGGAAAAGTGCAATGTGAAACCAATTGAACTCTAGTGTGGATGAAGCTGCAAGTGAACCAAACAAACACATTTTAATTTACTTTAAAAGAAACCCTAATTCACCTGGTGTGAAATGAACTGAAGCAAACCTGAAAAAAAATCAGTTAGTTTTATTATTATTATTATTATTTGTTTATTTAGCAGACGCCTTTATCCAAGGCGACTTACAGAGACTAGGGTGTGTGAGCTATGCATCAGCTGCAGAGTCACTTACAACTACATCTCACCTGAAAGACGGAGCACAAGGAGGTTAAGTGACTTGCTCAGGGTCACACAATGAGTCAGTGGCTAAGGTGGGATTTGAACCGGGGACCTCCTGGTACAAGCCCTTTTCTTTAACCACTGGACCGCACAGCTTCCTTAGTTTGCAAGTGAACCACGATTCGAATCACTTGCAAGTCAAATAGGTGTGAAAGTGTCTCAAGTGTGAAGAGCAAGCAAATTGATACATTGGGGGTCGGTCGTCTGTCTGTCTGTCTGCCTGCCTGCCTGTCTGTACATCCGTCTCTGTCACACCTTTACATCTTGAGAACACAAGAAGTTATTCCACACACTGTAAATCACTTTAATAGACTTTACCAGGACACCTCATTCGCTTAACTAATGAAGGTCTTCCACTTCTCCAATTTCCATTAAACTCTTCACTGGCATTTCTTCTTCTGTCCATGCTGTTATTATTTATTTCTTAGCAGACGTCCTTATCCAGGGCGACTTACAGCTGTGAACAAAAAATACATTTCAAGAATCACGTCACGTCGTGGGCTTTTCATCGCCCTGATCGCTCTGATTGTGAATGTGCAGCCGTGGCGATGGGGGATGGATGTCACTGACAGGCTGGTTGTTTTTGTTTTTTCAGTGAAACGTGATGATGAGGAGTATGAGATTTCAATTCCCTTTGAAGAAAATAATTTTGAGCAGCCTGATTATTACAGCCAATCAGAGAACACTTTTGACGGTGAGAACAAGAGACCCTAATATTGATGCGATCCAGCCCTCTGAAATGTCTTTATAATATACAGCACTAGACCCTGATATTGATGCGATCCAGCCCTCTGAAATGTCTTTATAATATATAGCACTAGACCCTGATATTGATGCGATCCAGCCCTCTGAAATGTCTTTATAATATACAGCACTAGACCCTGATATTGATGCGATCCAGCCCTCTGAAATGTCTTTATAATATACAGCACTAGACCCTGATATTGATGTGATACAGCCCTCTGAAATGTCTTTATAATATACAGCACTAGACCCTGATATTGATGCGATCTAGCCCTCTGAAATGTCTTTATAATATATAGCACTAGACCCTGATATTGATGCGATCCAGCCCTCTGAAATGTCTTTATAATATACAGCACTAGACCCTGATATTGATGCGATCCAGCCCTCTGAAATGTCTTTATAATATACAGCACTAGACCCTGATATTGATGCGATCCAGCCCTCTGAAATGTCTTTATAATATACAGCACTAGACCCTGATATTGATGCGATCCAGCCCTCTGAAATGTCTTTATAATATATAGCACTAGACCCTGATATTGATGCGATCCAGCCCTCTGAAATGTCTTTATAATATACAGCACTAGACCCTGATATTGATGCGATCCAGCCCTCTGAAATGTCTTTATAATATATAGCACTAGACCCTGATATTGATGCGATCCAGCCCTCTGAAATGTCTTTATAATATACAGCACTAGACCCTGATATTGATGCGATCCAGCCCTCTGAAATGTCTTTATAATATACAGCACTAGACCCTGATATTGATGCGATCCAGCCCTCTGAAATGTCTTTATAATATACAGCACTAGACCCTGATATTGATGCGATCCAGCCCTCTGAAATGTCTTTATAATATATAGCACTAGACCCTGATATTGATGCGATCCAGCCCTCTGAAATGTCTTTACAATATACAGCACTAGACCCTGATATTGATGCGATCCAGCCCTCTGAAATGTCTTTATAATATATAGGACTAGACCCTGATATTGATGCGATCCAGCCCTCTGAAATGTCTTTATAATATATAGCACTAGACCCTGATATTGATGTGATCCAGCCCTCTGAAATGTCTTTATAATATATAGCACTAGACCCTGATATTGATGTGATCCAGCCCTCTGAAATGTCTTTATAATATATAGGACTAGACCCTGATATTGATGCGATCCAGCCCTCTGAAATGTCTTTATAATATATAGCACTAGACCCTGATATTGATGTGATCCAGCCCTCTGAAATGTCTTTATAATATATAGGACTAGACCCTGATATTGATGCGATCCAGCCCTCTGAAATGTCTTTATAATATATAGCACTAGACCCTGATATTGATGTGATCCAGCCCTCTGAAATGTCTTTATAATATATAGCACTAGACCCTGATATTGATGTGATCCAGCCCTCTGAAATGTCTTTATAATATATAGGACTAGACCCTGATATTGATGCGATCCAGCCCTCTGAAATGCCTTTATAATATACAGCACTAGACCCTGATATTGATGCGATCCAGCCCTCTGAAATGTCTTTATAATATATAGCACTAGACCCTGATATTGATGCGATCCAGCCCTCTGAAATGTCTTTATAATATATAGGACTAGACCCTGATATTGATGCGATCCAGCCCTCTGAAATGTCTTTATAATATATAGCACTAGACCCTGATATTGATGCGATCCAGCCCTCTGAAATGCCTTTGTATCAGATGGGGGAATGGCCTCACATTAAAATGAGATACGCTGCTTAATTGTTTTTATTGTACTGTATATTGTAATGAATTGGTGTTGTGTGTGTGTGTGTGTGATACAAGCTGACTGACACACACTGAAGGTCGGTCAGAACGACCAGTCAGCCACTCTGACCTGTCCATGGTGAGTGGATAGCAGCTTGCACCATACAGCGCCCTGTACCATAGTCTCTATGTGTATACAAGTGTGTGTGTGTGTGTGTGTGTGTGTCTTTGCTCAAAAAGTCCCCACAAGGCAGGAAGACCTGACAAAACCTACCTTATGAGGACACAGGCCATGCTGTCTAATCTTTTAAAAAATGAAGTGAGAAATCCTGTGTGAGCATTATTGTGGGTTGTAAAGGGGATATCTTAGACCCCATTCACACTTGCGAACTTCTCATATGTGAATGTTCTTAAAAAAAAAAAAAAAAAAAAAAAAGGGCCGTCCAGGGCTGACCTGGATTTAGGCCCCGGGGCCTGCAATCCAGGACCAGGGCCGGCCTTTACATCTCTATAAACGCAAAGCAGACTTGGGGGCCGCCTTTTTGTATCACATGACCAGTTTGGTTATGTCGCTCAGTACTCCCGTACTCCCAGGCAAACACGAAAGGTCACTAGAAAGGGGAGTGCTCTGCTAGCCAAGACTGCATTTCTACATCAATCAGCTTCAATCATAAAAATATGAAATAAAACCAAATCTAGCGGGTTATCGTTCAGGTTTTTTCTTTCACATAATACAGTGCTCACCCGTTATAACACGCCTCGTTACAGTGTGGAATCGGTTATAACACGGTAGGGTCGTGGCTTCCATTTGCGTCATAATGCCATTACAGGAGCTCTTTTATACTCGTTATAAGGCAGAACACAAATAGCACGTAACTGTCTTATAAAGGGTGACTGTAGTGTATGAGCTGCAGTGCCTTCATAATTAAGCTTCATTTGCCACAATTCCCTTTCCTTCCTGTTATTTAGTAACTAAGCGATTAAATATAAATGTTGCAGGATTGTGGCTCTCAATGCGGCGACTTGCATGCAACGATATACACAGCGACAGAAGTGTGCGTCTTTACATTAAAATGCACATCATTTCTTTTACTGCTTGCTTTTACACACACGTAAAATACTGACAATGCGTAACCTGCCTCGTTTGGAGAGATGCTTGTTTTGTTTCATGAAATATTTTACATTCATTTTTTTCATTTTTTTTTTTTTAATCTTAGAATTAGTACTGTAATTTACAAAACAAAAACGGTCTATACCACACACACACACACACACACACACACACACACACAGAGTCAGTCGAACTGGGTACTGTGTGTGCAGCCCACGCGAGTGTGTGCTGGGAGGGAGTGAATCTGAATGCTGTGTAAATGACACCTGAAATAGATTTCAAACAGAATGCAATCACACTCTTAACTGCAACTTAAAAAAACAAAAATTAAACATAAATGAAATCAGTTTTGCTGTGGACACGTTTCTCAGTTGTGATTGAGGTACAAGAATGGCTTAACAGGTATCAATCGAATTGTTACAGAAGAGTAACAGACAACACCTTTCAAACAACGTTGTTGACTGTTATTCTGAGTGGAAAAAAAATCTTTATAAAGAATAAGCAGTATCGGGACAGTAAATATGACACTGAATAAAATAACATGATTTATATAAGTATAAATGAATGGGAGAAGTACAAACGGGAGTCTGCATTGCCTTTACGCACAAGATAAATAAACTAGCTGATCGTGGGAATTATGCATTTAAAATACTGTGTTTATAATTGAGAACTTTTGATGGAACTAATATATAGAAAGGTGTAACGCGTGTAGCCAAATACCCACCATCTCGTCTCATTTCTTTTTTACAATAATCTCATTTCACCCTCTGATGACTTGGAGGTGGCATTTTAATATAAAAATGAGAATCTTACCAAAATCTGAATAAAAAGAAATGTAACAAAATAGCAAAAAGCTTGTATTCCCAGGATGCTGTGTTACTGTATCACTGCGGTTAGGTGTTGTTTGCAAGCACACAGCATGCAGGGTGAAACATGACATCATGCTTTGATATCTTGCTTATGTAAATACACCCCAAACAGAGCACGGCATGAGAATTTAAAGTGAAAAGTGTGCATTTGTTTTTGAGTGACAACGTGTCCAATATGAGCCCGATAATAACGGTTCCAGGGGGCGGAAATAATCTTCGGGTCACTTTGTGTGAGAACATTCTGCAGCCCTGCTCTGTGTGTGTGTGTCTTTGTCTGTCTGTGCGCGTGTGTTTGTCTCTGTCTCTGTGCTTGTGTTTCTCTGTCTCTCTGTGTGAACTGTTAATTCTGCACACTGTCTTCTAATTGGCTGTTTCCTCTGCCCTGTTGCGTCCTGATTAGCAGAGATCTCAGAGCCCACCCCCAGCTCATACATGGTGGTGACAAATCTTCGAACCCAGCTCCAGATCTCCCTGGAGAAGAACTCCTGGCTTCAGAAGAGGATCGAGGATCTGGAGGAGGAGAGAGACTTCCTGAGGTGTCAGCTGGACCGTTTCATCGCATTTACCAAGGGGGACCAAGGTGAGGGGGGAGGGGGGAGAGGAGAGGGTGGTGCCGGGATGATCAAGGGGTGAGGAGAATAGTATTTGTTTATTTAGCAGACGCCTTTATCCAAGGCAACTTACAGAGACTAGGGTGTGTGAACTATGCATCAGCTGCAGAGTCACTTAAAACTACGTCTCACCCGAAAGACGGAGCACAAGGAGGTGAAGTGACTTGCTCAGGGTCACACAGTGAGTCAATGGCTGAGGTGGGATTTGAACCAGGGACCTCCTGGTTACAAGCCCTTTTCTTTAACCACTGGACCACACAGCCTCCTAGTAGAATGGTATGAATTTGTTCCATGCCATTCTCTTCAGTAGTGAGGCTGCTTATCCTCCCTGTTGCTCACTCAGATCTCTAAAGCTCAGTCTCATCTCTTTCAGAAGGTGATTCCCGATCCTACTCATGGGAGAGACGCAGAGACAATGGTAAGTCTGTCTGCCTGCATGTCCGTGTATCAGTGTGTGTCTCTCTCTCTCCCTCTCATATTAATGTCTCTCTGTCTCTCCTGACCCTCCCTCTGCAGACCCCCCCTCCTCCTCCTCCTCCTCTCGCAGGTCTGGTTCCTCCACGTTCTCTCGTCGCTCGTCTCAGCCTGCTGCTCCCAGCCAGCCCCCGCAGCCCCCCCCACCCCCCCGGCACCACCCCAGCTCCCAGCACGGCTCCAGAACCCAGTCCTCCCAGCAGCACCACGGGGCCAGCAACACCAGTAACAGTGCCACCTCCAACACGGCTTCCTACCAGCAGCAGAGCACAGCGGGAAACCAGTTAAACCAGCTGCCAGGACTGCAGGGTGAGAGGCGAGCTGGCAAATTACGTCAAATTAAGTCAAATGCATCAGATTTACAGTGTTTTCCTGTTAAATGCCCGTCTCTGTGAAAAAAAAAAAAAATAAAATATATATATATATATAAATTCAATCCCTCCCCTATATGCGTTTACAGCCTGCAAGTATGGTGGCCCAGTAAGTTAAAGAAACGGGGTGCGTTTACCCGATCACAGAATGACACTTCAGTGTGATCATGTTACATCATCACCTCCTTAAAGGGTTAAACTATTAAAGCCTTTAATGTCCAAAAATAAGCTCATTATTTAACTGTAAGTCAATCTTGGATTTACTGTGCACGCTGAGCTAACTTTGAGTTTCAAGAGGTAAAAACGATTTTAAATGATTTATATTAAAATAACCTCACAATTCAACTGTGAAGATGTACGCGTGCTGCGTTTTTTTGGTTAAAATGGCAAATCGCTGACTTTGTTGTATAATAAGTGCCTCTAGAAACACCGTCTCTTACTGTAAACCACCTGTCAAAATAGAGAGGCACCCACTGAGCAGCTGCCCCAGTGCACTAAGCCTGGACTGCAGGAAAACACATAGGAGTCATATCAAAATGTGATCTTTAAATGCTTATGTTAAAGTGAGTTAATTTGTCTTAAGTGCAACACTGTAAATGCTGTATCGTTTTTACTAATATTTATTTGGCAGTTACAAAGGCACGGTAGCACAAATGAGTTCAGAGGCAGAACAGCATCCACTGCCGAGACGAGTCGATCTAACATGAAAGCACATCCCTTACTCCCACCCTGGAACTCTGAAACCACACCTGACATGTAATCATGAAATGTACTGTGTCTTCCTGACACACAGCACTAACCAATTATAGGAGGCTGTGTGGTCCAGTGGTTAAAGAAAAGGGCTTGTAACCAGGAGGTCCCCGGTTCAAATCCCCCCTCAGCCACTGACTCACTGTGTGACTCTGAGCAAGTCACTTAACCTCCTTGTGCTCCGTCTTTCGGGTGAGACGTAGTTGTAAGTGACTCTGCAGCTGATGTATAGTTCACACACCCTAGTCTCTGTAAGTTGCCTTGGATAAAGGCGTCTGCTAAATAAACAAACAAACAAATGTGCCTTTTGAGTGATAGCTGTGGTTAAGGCTTCGAAATACGGAAATTATTATATATATATATATATATATATATATATATAATGTATGTATATATATATACTGTATTTTTTTATTTTTTTTTTTCATGTTCTGATTGGCAGATTTTCTACCTCTGTCGGGTCTGCAGAAAGCTTACAGGATATTGAATTTATTTTAGTGATTTGTTCATGTAATATGGTCGGGCCCTGTGGCCAGGTCGAAATAGGGAGAACGCAACCGAAAAAGGCAGTGCCACCTACAAGGCACTGAGGCTAAGTCACAAAATTGACTGACGTTTGCCTTTAAAAACAATTATATAATAAAAAAAAACACTTCGAAAAATATGATTTTGTTACGAGTGTAATCTAGGTGAACCATACCATTAAAAGAATATTTTGTGGGATTGATATTATGTTTTGAGAACTTATTATACAACTAATATAACAGGTTTTGTTGTATTTTACGATATGTAGTGACTTTAGAGCTCTGTTAAACTGTTACACAAGTGAATGGATAAGCACATATTGTCATTCATACAGGATGAACCCAATCACGCTCTGTGAACCCACCCTACTTCTAGTGCGAACGTTAATCTTTGAATTTTTAGTTTTTTAGTATTTAAGTTATTGTAGTTGGGTCTCCCTTGTTGATTTCTAATATAATCTCATTCTGTCTCAAGCAGCTCTGAAGGGTGATGGAATGGGAGGACTGGGGTTTGGGGTGAATGGAGATGAAGATCTACTGGGAGAGGAAGAGGAGGGGCTGTGGGAGGAAGAGGAAGTGATGTCGGGAGAGGAGGCCATGTCGGACCGAGGGAGTGGGGCCTCCAAGAGGGGCATGACCTCGGCTAACGGTCACCATGGTGTCAAGAGGAGGCGTGTCATCAGAATCTCCAGAGAGAGGCAGAGAGGTGAGCGGCGAATCGGAGGGGAGAGGGGCAGGGGCAGGGTTTTGTGATACTCAAAGGGAGTGCCAGAGAGATCAATGGTTAACCCTTTGCAGTCCATTTATTAAGTGCGCGTCAGGCTCAATTTATTTTCACACGCGCTGTTTAAAAGTATTTTTTTCCACAGTCAAACGGGTTTAAATGGCCCTGCATATCAACAAAGCACTCACTAGGCATCTCCAGCCATGCCCCACCCTTTTGTTCGCTATAGCTTTCACCAATGCTAATAAATAAATAATAATTGTCGTACATACCGATCAATCGTCTCCTGATCACTCGTTTTATCACCAAACGTTTCATATATGCGATCCAAGTCATTATTTTATTACTATAACATCTGAAAAAAGCTCTGCAAATGTCCGTGATATTCTCTGAGCGCTGATGCAGTCAGTCAGCTTGTTTCCTTATGGCCGTCATTATCTGATGCCAGGGGCAAGTATGACTATTCATGAGACACGCCTTTTTTTTTTTCGGCTTCTCTCGGCTCCTGTCGCTCCCACTTCGCCATTGAATGGTTTTCTCAGCTTTTTCCGGAGAAAAAACGACTAGAAACCTGTTTTTTGCGTTTTTTTGATGATGTCGGACAGGGTCCCACAATGGACTGGATAGAAATAATCGCAATGTCGGACCAGGTCCCACATAGGACCGCAGAGGGTTAATACTTAATTGAGGCAAAATAAAAGCTGCAGTAATCCATGAATGGATTAATTGAGGAAATGAACTGAGGAGACAGAGGGAATGAGATACTACTTCACAGAGTGGTGAGGGGATGGAATGGGTTACCTAGCCATGTTGTTAAGGCAGAATCACTGCTATCCTTTAAAACCCAACTTGTTTTACTACTAGAAACCAGACCGGATATTATGTTTCGACTCTATCCCCTTCGCTCTCAGTTAAAAAAAACATTCCTCTACAGTAAGATCTTCTAATCCATGTTTAACAGAGACACTGGTCTTGAGTAACTCTCTCCTCTGAGTTAAAGCCTATTCATTCTACAGTAAGATAAGAGTTGACTGCAGTATGACTCTGACCCCTCTCTCCTCAGTCAAAGATCCAGCAGGCGTGCTGTTCCGCTACAGGAAGATCCTCCTGACCTATCAGAAGCTGAAGAACATGACAAAGGCGTTTCAGCACCACGGCGTGGACCGGAACACCGTGGCCTCGACCACACCCATCGCCGAGCTGCTGCTCGTGGCGCCCGAGAAGATCGCAGAGGTGGGAGAGTTCGACCCGGCCAAGGAGCGGCTGCTGGACTACGCGCGCCGCTGCTACACCTCGCTCGACGAGGAGACCGCACTCAAAGTGCAGGCCTTCAAGAAGAACAACCTGCTGCTGCCCATCTCCTACCGGTTCAAACGCTAGAGAGAGGGGGAGGGAGAGAGAGGAAACAACCTGCTATTCTCATACTGTTTCAAACACGAGAGGAGGGGAGAACAAGCTGCTGCTGCTGCCCATCTCCTACCGGTTCAAACGCTAGAGAGAGAGAGAGAGAGAGATAAAAACACACACACACAACCTGGACAACCTGCTGCTGCCCATCTTCTACTGCGCCAGACACTAGAGAGAGGAGGCGAAAGAAAAGAGAGAGATCTTCTACAGATTCAAACACTAGAGGGAGAGGGAGGGAGGGAGTGGGTAGTAAGAGAGCTTCCTTGTGATTTTCATAGCGTTTGAAGCGCAAGAGGGAGGTTAATGCAGATTGGAGAGAAGGAAAGGAGCTTCAAACGCCACGCTTCAGTTTATTTCTACAATTGAAATACACGGTTCAGAAAGTGCGCTAAATATATTCAGGAAAGCGAGGGGGCTTCAAACAACATATATATTTTTTTATTTAAAAATATATTTAAGAAAATAAATTAAGTTAAGTTTTGCTGTGAAATATATTTTAAGAAAATATCTCAATATATTTTTACATTTTTAAATTAAGTCACTACATTTATTGCAAATCCGTATGAGGCGCAATCGATAACCATCGCATCGTGGACGAGGTGAAAAAACCCCATATATTCAAATCTAGGGACCAGTTCAAATATATAAATACTAATTCAAAACGGCATTTTAACTTGTATACAGTCCTTAAAGCTAAAAAGTATTAAGACAAATATATCACAAATCTACAGCAGTTATTTCTGAAACACTAAAAATGTTAAATGTCTAAAGCTCTGAACCTGTAACTTTTAGTCGGTATATCTAGGCTCTATTTTCAACGTTTATTTTTTTCACCAGAGACCCTAATAAATCACTCTGATGTTTCAAAGTAATATTTCTTTTAGAGCCGGGTTCTTTATCGACTCGTCCTGAATCCTGTTACTGTGCACCGGGTTGCAGGGGTTTTCTGCTCAATGTCATCGTTCTCAGCTTATTGTGCTTCGGACCAGCAGCCGGGGCTGAGTTATCCAAGCTGAGCAAAATCGATTGCAACAGGCGTCAATCAAACCTGACGCTTTCCTATTGGTGACTCTGGATAGCTCCGCCCCACCCAATCACAGCTCAGCTGGTAAGAAACGCCTCCTAAACTGAAAGCGGTGAAACCTGTTGTGCAATTAACAAGATGTTCCACTGAAGAAGCCGTCAAACACTCTGAAAGGGGAGGGTTTTATTAAACTAAACGAGCTCTAGCAGAGCTTGATGTTATTTCTCAACCTATACTACTGCCGCAAGTAATAGAAGGAGCTGTCACTAAACAATATTGTAAACCAACTTTTTTTGTGTGTTGGACTGTGAGGTGCTTCAGGTTCAAAATATAATATTTTCTTTTTTAAAACGCATTACATTGTAATAGAAGGGGGATGTATCCAGACACCCTTGTATCTTTAAAACACTAACTGCAGCAAAAAGCTAATTGTGGCCTTAGCACTTGTTGGTCACTTTATTAGGACCCGTCCCTGCTATCGGGTCACCGTTTGACCTCAGCCTTGACGTGGCCTCGACTCCACAAGGTGTTGGAAGGTGTCTCTGTTGATCCGCTCCCTCATTAATATTGCCTCTCCGACCCTCTTCTTCCCCCTCGCTCTCTCTCTCTTCACACCCCATTCCCTTTGCCATTGCTGATGAAACTCAAGAGCAGCCGAACCAACAGAACTGTCCTTCCTACTGATTGCAATTCCCTCAACGGAGCTCTCTGAGTCATTTTTGAACTACATCGGGTACAGCAGAGTGGAACCATGATTAGCCTGCCCCCTCCCTGCAAATACATCAGTAAGACATGTACACACAGTATCCACACAGTATACACACACAGCAGTCGCTGGCTAAGAGACCACCCCTCAGGAAGCAAGCAAAGTGTTCTCCTGACAGTGACACAGAATGACCACAGACCGAGGCCAATCACAATATGAATCAAATGCAAATGTATTTATTACTTATGTCGTGTCGCACGTGCATTAACAGAACAAGAGAAAAGCAAGAGGCAAGCTTATATTAAGAAACTCTAATAATAAACTAACTGAAAAACTCAATTAACAAAACCCCTACATACGGTAAAAATGCAGCAACGGCTGTAGAGTACTCTCGCGATGACAAGTCAGTTTTGAAAAGGTTGAATAAACCATTTGAATTTGGTTTTTTGATGATGATGAGTTACCAGGTTACAAAACAGTCCTGTATCGGTCAGCAATGAATCGCTAGCTAGAGAAAGGGTTTCTTTTAAGAGGAGTTCCGGTTCCATTAGGCAGAGCTTTTACAATGGGAAAATTCCATAAGTGTTCTCTTAGGAGGTGTTCCTATATGCAAAGACTACTATATCTATCTCTATATCTACCTATATATATATATATATATATATATATATATATATATATATATATATATATATATATATATATATGTATCTTACTGCTGTGTTTTGTTTTGTTTTATTCACTAGGGGGCAGGGTGTTTGCAGGGTAAAGATGCTTAAACTTTGGGGTGTATCTTACATAAATATGAAACTAAATAGCGCTGAATTTAGAAATACTAAAAGAAACGTCATAAGTTCAACGGCGAGCAGTTTCGAATTTGTTACATTTGAATTCCCACTCTGGTATACCTGATATTGATTCTGAGAGCTCTGTTGAGGCCACAGAAAATTATACAAAGTGAATCTAAACTACAAGAGCAGTCCGTTGCTTAAGATGACTGTGAGGTTTCACTGCTGTACCAAGTTGCTGTTTCAAATGTAGTTTAATGTAATTGTAGCTGACAAAATAATTCCCTGAATCTGACCTGTCCTGCACTTCCATTCACTGCACACGCCTCAAACGTGCAGCTTGGAAAGATGGTAGAGCAAACATTGATTTTCATGTTATATCTGCTCCTACACTGGGTTAAGAAAGTTCCCACTTTCCATGCCTTACTCACAGGAAATGTGTTGCACTCTGTCTGAAAGCGTGTCAGTCAACAGGGGAAGCAGCAGCTGATTGGTTAATGAAAGAAGCCGTTGAAGGGGTGGAATTTCACCCTGCAGGTGATCAAGGAAGTGCAGCACGATCTGAAAGCATGGCTTGTGCAAACAGATTTCTTTAACCTGGCGTCGTAGCGGTTGCATGAAAATCCATGTGTGCTGTAACATCTTTCTAAGCTGCCTATTTGAGGTTTGTGTAGCGGATGGAAGTGCAGGACAGGTCAGACTCAGGGAATGTGTTTGTTAGTTACGATCAGTTTTTAATAAAGTTATATGAGGAAGTGCAGAAAGTGATCTATAATAATGATACTGATGCAAAAAAAGTCTTCTATTTTGTTTTGGTTTTTTTACATTTTGAACTGATTGAATTACTTCAGTAATTTAAAGCTGTAATCAATAGTTATGAAAAGTATGTTTATAAAAAAAAAAAAAAATGTTGATATTCATACTGAGAAATTGATAATAAACATTTGTTGTTGTTCTGGGAAAACCTTGTTTTGATTTTAATATTTTGTCTAGTCCACCCCCCCTTTCCTGCTCTTATGGTACAAGACTGCTGTCTGTCTCGTCACTAAATTAACAGACGTGAATCTGTCCAGTCGATTCCCCTCCCCCTAAATATACACACTTTCCCCGTCTCATATAGTACAAAGAAGTGGAGGAAAGTGAACATTTCTGAAACAAATACATAAAAGAAAAATATATCTAAACAGGTGAGAAAATAAAAACTCAAATCAAGGTCATTTTTAGCAATAAAACTATTTAATCACTCATGGAGAAGTCTCCATTACTGACATAGCTGTTAGTATACAAGCTTTTAAAAAAAACACACCTCACTATGTTTTTTGCTGCAGATCCTTGAGGTCAAGCCAACGCAGGCAATGCTGTCCAGAAATTCTTCAACGTTTTCTTTTTAACACAACAGCTCAGGAGAAGGTCAGTGGCCATCCTCCGATCCTCAAGCCACAGCTGTGTGAGCTACCGCCCCCTGGAGGACAAAGCCCAGCCTTGCAGTTGTGTTTGCTTGCCTGGCCAGTAGGGGCAGCTGTAGCACAGTGAGGTGACTCAGTAGATTTTGCCTTCCCTAACGTTGCACAAGAGCCAATGCTCTGCTCTTCACTTCTAGTTGCCTGCAGTAGACATGTGTAACACAGGCTGGATCAGCTGCAGTGTCTTTATAGGAGTAAGAGCCAGCGCCATCTGGTGTCCCTTTGTAAACTCATGCTTCTCGAACCAGTAGCAATTCCGGCACGGTGGACGAGGGTGTTATCGGGGGGGGGAGTAATTAAGTTATTGTCAGTCAACAGGAGAAGCTGTTGAAGGGAGGGGGGGAGGACACAAAAACTTCACTCTCCGTGTGACCAGGAGAGTGCTGCTCTGTCTGACAGCATGGCTTGGGCATGCAGAATTCTGTCACCCAGTGTAGTAGCAGATCTCATGTTTAAAAATGAGAATAAATGTTTCCTATAATGTTTCTTTGAAAACTGCACATTTGCGACCTAAGTAGCAAATATAATGTAAGTGCAGGACAGGCCAGATTTCGGGTATTGTTGTGTCAGATACAATCCCTTTATCCAGGGGTGAAATTCTGCCGGTACTCAGTACCAGGACTTATTTGATCTGCTTTTCATGCAACACACATGCATTCCATCCACTCTTACTCAGTTCACTGGCGTTGGTTAATGATTCAGAAGTTGATTGACCATTCCACGAGTGAAAAACATGCCAGTTTAAGATTCATTATATTATTCATTAAATTACGAGCAGCTGTTCAACTGGTAACGAGCAGCTACTGCACTGGTAATCACTATTGAGTCATTTTTAATCTGCTTTTACATGACTTTGAGCTTGTCTGAAGAATACGAACGGCCAGGCACTGAACAGCATTCATCATTTCGTTCAAGTCATGTGAAAGACTTTTGAACTCTGCCTACTCTCTGTCTGTATTAATGTAGAGTAGGCGGGGCTGGCAGAGTTGAATGATCACACTGTCACATGACTGAATGAAATGAGGAAGGCTGTTCTGCTTACCCTAACCCAGGTGCAGCACAGAAACCAGAACCAGAGAAGACGCAGGCCACAGCGGGGGAAGAGACATTTCTTCACACAGAGTGGTGAGTGGATGGGATGGGTTACCAAAACCCAGTTTCCACTGCCAGTCCAGCCTGCCCCAGCCCTAGAAAAGGGTGTTTCCACTGCTGGCCACATGAGCCCTGGTCGAACGTGGTTTGCTGTATCCTACCCGATGTGGCCAGACCTGTTCACAAAGGAACTACACCATCACATAGCAGGGAGGTGTGTGCTGGATAAGAAGCCGACAGGGGGACAGAGCGACACATTTCAAGCTTCTTTCACTATGGCTGTCACAGTTTGAGTTTGTGGCGGCACTTGGGAGAACGAAGAAACAAAAATTCTTTAAGAATTGGGCTGGCTCTGACATCCAGAAAGTTCTTTCAATTGCAGCATCCGTTGCTCAGGCAGTTTTTTTTCTGAGCGTAGCACTGTTACAGGTGTCTTTAATACACAGCACAATACTATCCCACAATCCCCAGTGACCCTTTGACATAGGACAAGAACTTCTGATGTTGGCCACGTTTGGAAAAAGCACTGGTGCGTTTTTCTGGACGTAGGGCGAGCCGCGGCCCGCAGTAGAAATGAGGCACAAGGTTTACCGAACCACGTTGTGGAAGCTGAATCACTGGCATCCTTTAAGACAAAGTTTTGAGATCAATCAGCTACTCTGAGTCGGATAAGCACTGATGGGCTGAATGGCCTCCTCTTGTTCAGGAAATTATTTTAGAATACACAGTAAAATAAGATAATTGTCTCATTTTAATTTAAATATATTTTTAATAATGCAGTTATGTTGTTGAAGCTGACACCCTGGGATCCTTCAAGAAGCTGCTTGATGAGATTCTGGGATCAATAAGCTACTAACAACCAAACGAGCAAGATGGGCTGAATGGCCTCCTCTCGTTTGGACACTTTCTTTTGTTCTTATGTTCTTCTGATTAATATACTGGTTGGCCCTGGGGAAAAAAACTATTACTGGAGTGTGTTCAATAAGCAGAGTGCCCAGGGTGTTGCGTGGCTTTTTCTACTGAACTATGCGCACGCCACGATATTCCTTACATAGCGAGCCAAGCTCTGAGCTGCCTGGCTGGAAGTTCAAAATGGCTGACCTGCATTATCAGTGCGATGGCTGCAAATAGTTTTTTTTCCAAATATGGACTTGTTTGACCCACACATGTCTGGGAAGTATTATTTTTGTTGTCATTTTGTTTTTAAACAGATTATGATATATTTTTTAAAAGAAACATGACCTATTTATAAAACTTGACAAATCAGGCCTCGAGATGATAAATCAAAAGAAGTCTGTCAGTAACTTCACAAAAACACAGCAGCACAGTCAACAGCGCTTCATCAAGGACGCCTTGGGAGATGTAAAAATATCCCATTTAAACAAGGACCTTAGTCACACTTACAACATGCATACGAGAAGTATTTTTACAGTACTGTTATTACTAAAGAAAAAGAATGAAATCACATCACATTAAGAATAAATGTTAAACGCATAATTTGAAATACAAGTTTTTTTTATTCCTAAACAAAATTAATCATTGTTTTTTTATTTCTAAATGAACAAGGCGTGATGGTGACATGCCTGATTTCCTTCCACAGCAGCCTGAGAAATTACAGGAGACTCCAGCTCCTTCAAGAGTTCAACCTGGTTTACTCAAGTCACAGCGTAATCATGTAATTACTGCACTGCGCTGACCTTGAAAAGCGATCTCCGTTCATCATTTTAAAAGACAGTATCCCAATTAAACAAAGTGAAGTCCCAATTAAATGACAGAAACAGCACTGGGAAAACCAACTCCCGTTTAAGCAGACATTCAGATTATCAGTGTCCCGATTAGGCGGTGCTGACTGGTAATTACATTTTAAAAAATGAATTAAACACATTGTGATATCTTGCCTGGCATTTTGAAACTGCTCGCTCCGAACACAGCTTTGCATGACTGCGTCCGTCGATACGGGGCTCCAGGGGAGAGAGCTCTGCTTATTGAACGCACCCCTGCCGGCCAATCCACAGTTAAGGAGTTAGGTGCTACAGGTGGGAGAGACTCAGAAGGTGGGGCAATCAGGAGAGTTGGTGGGGAGGGGGGGGTCTTTCTATCCTTTAGTTTTTTTCATCTCATTGTTTTTTAGATTTACCACTTATTTGTGAGTTTGAGGGAGCAGTTTGGATTATGTTTTTCTGTATTCATTACACAGCCTGAAGTGGTTTAATCTGTTCATTACACTACTGCTTGGATTCAACACTGGAGGAGGACTGCGTGCCCTGCTTGAGAAGAGGAACCCGGCTTATTTCAGCTTTGTCAGGGTTTTCTGTTCAAGTGAAAGAGCTGGACTGCACTCTTCTTTTACCTTGGTTCAATACTTTCAGTGCTGCATTTGGTAAGACTGTTCCTTTTTTTCTACAGTGCTGGACTAACTTTGGGTTGTGCGGGACATTATCAAGCGTGTATATAGATAGATAGATATATCGATCGATAGATAGATAGATATACACACTGTAGGGAGAATGGGGCTCCAACAGAGATGGATTTAACTTCTGTTGTATAGCAGTTTGATCCATTCTGGTTTTACTATGAGTTTAATAACACACACACACCTGAGCTTGTTATCTATACACACTGTAGCTTGTCAAGCACATAGTAAAACCTGGAGTGGGTGAAACTGATATGCAACAGCAGTCGTATTTTCATCCCTGTCTAATACATATAAACTCATGAACTATACAAGTTTCATTAAATAAATAAAGGAATCTTCTTTTTATTTTATTTTTTAACCAAATGTGATACTCAGATCAGTCAGGCAGTTTCACCTCTTACTGATGTGTTGGTTGAGATTATGGTTTGTGCTTAATTTTTATTAGTTTTTTTCTTTATTTTTTGATTGTTAAAGGGTCTACTATATATTATACAGACATTTTAGATGGCTGTATCACATCGATACCGGGGTGTAATATGTATTATAAAGACATTTCAGATGGCTGTCAAATCGGACACTGTTCCTGCCTCGGGCTCGTATTTCTGCCCCTGCTCCTCTGCGGAGTGTTTCCTCTGGCAGTGTCGTCTCAGAGTGGTTCTCTCGGTGAACCTCATCCGGCACACCTGGCACTGGTACGGCCGCTCCCCGGTGTGCACTCTCTGGTGCTGAAGCAGCTCCCCCGGCTCTCGGAACCCCTTCTGACAGACGGCGCACTGGAAGGGCTTGCCAGCGTCGGAGTGGACGTGCCGGTGGCGGGCGAGGTGCGAGGAGCGCTTGAAGGCCTTGCCGCAGTCGGTGCACACATAGGGCTTCATCTCCAGGTGACTGATGCGGTGCCTCTCCAGGTAGGAGCGGTAGGGGAAGGCCCTGGAACACACTGTGCACACGTAGGCTTTGATGTGGGTAGGCTGAGGGCTGCCGGTGGCTCGCGACAGCTCCATGTCGCTCTGGAGCTCCCCGCTTTTGGGAGTCAGTATCGGCCGCATGCACAGGGTGTAGGGGACCCCCATGGCGTCAATCAACAGGACCCCCCTCGCGCTGTACAGGTCCCCGGGGTCGGAAGTTTCAGGGGGTGCCGGCAGCAGGCTTTGTGGGCAGTCCGGTTTGTGGGCCTGCTTGTGTTTGGTTCCTCTTTGCGCTTTCTGTTTTGTATCTCGTATTGCATCTTGACACCTGGGTCCAGGATCAAAGTCTAAATCTGTTTCTGAATCTGTCTTCTGTGAATTCCTGGCTGCTTTTGCATTGACATGCGTCAGATTTTCTTCTTGCATTTTCTTTTGCATCACTTTTAGTTTTGTACCTTGCTCTGTATCCAAATCTAACTCTGATCCTGAATCTGTGTTCTGTGAATTTCCAGCTGCGTTCAAACCGACATGCGTCAGAATGTCTTGTCGCGTTTCTTTAGTTCGTTTGGCTTTCCGTTTCTTATCTTGACACCTGGGTTTGGAATCAAAGTCTAATTCTGATTCTGAATCTGTGTTTTGTAGATTCCCCGCTGCGTTCTGCAGTTCCTGTTTTGTGACCTGACAGCTTGCTCCATGTTCTGTGTGTAATCCAATATTGAGTCTGGCTTTCGTGTTCCTAATTCCGTGGTTTTGGCGTTGCGATCTCTGCATTCCCTCGCGGTTCAGTTTCGTGTTGCGCCGTGGCGATGCAGTTTCTAAATTTAAATCTGAAAAAAGCCCGTAACAAACCAACTTGGTGTCTGCAGCGACATTTAAACCCTGGTCCGATCCCGTGGTCTCCGAGAAATCCAGCCTCAGCTGCTGCTTCCTCTCATGTCGTTTCGATTCACAATTGAGTCCCCGATCCGATCCTAATTCCAAACTCCTGATAGTGCTGTCACCACTTTTGGGAATTGCAGTAGGATTTGTGGTTTCCGTGTTCAAGGCATGTTTCCCAATGGGATTTGTCCCACTCCGTTTCCTTTTCTGAGATTTATTTCCGGAATCTGACTCCAAATTCAAGTCCGTTCTCACATCCTGCTGCGTTTTGTTGTGGATCTGAGAATCTGGAGTAAGAGCATTCTCACCAGTGTTTGTGTTTGAATTTGAGGTCGTACCTGAGTCCATATTGATTTCTTGTTGTCTTTTACTACCGATTTGTAAATCTGGAGTAAGTGTGTTCACATCTGAACTCATATTGGAATATGAATTTGCACTAAAGTCCATTTTCATGTCTTGCAGTGATTTGCTCCAGATTGTTCGTTCACGCAGGTGTTTCTATCTCAATGTGAAGTTGTACCCGACTCCATGCTGGCTTCTTCTTGTGTCTTATTGAATGTGGATGAAGTTCGATCGCAGCTGCATTTCCATTCCAATCTTGTGTTTGTTTCATATTGTCTATTCTCGGTTGCTGGGTTTTCCTGGAGTGTTAGTTAACATCTGAACTCGTGTTGGAATTTGGATTGGTATTGGAGCCTTTTGTACAGACTGTCTGAATCGGGCGGGTTTAATCTCTCTGCACTCGTGTTGAGATCAAGCTGCTTTCTTGTTTGCATTCTTCCCTCTATCTTTCTCTCCCTTTCCAAAGAAATAATTTCTGTTTATTTCATGAATGCTTGCAACACAATCAATCTTTCTTTCTTTCTTTCTTTCTTTCTTTCTTTCTTTCTTTTTTCTGTTTATAGTCAGGGAATTTCAAGTAAACTAAACACTGTAAAGAGAAAAAAAAATATATTATTTGCAAAATACAATACAAAACTCTAGATTTCTGCTAAAGAATGTCCTAACAAGTTTCACCAAACATGACTCAGACAGTTCCCCAAAGTTTCAATAGCCATAGTTTTACATATTTAACAGCACCAAACATGATTCAGACAGTCAGGGCTCCAGATGAACATTTTGCCCTAGGCCTATGATCTTGGGTTCCAAATCAAATTGTTGGGTGCCACTTCTTTATGAGCAAGTTGTTGCTTCCATATTCAACTGCTTAAAATACAAGAAAAACACTGAAATGATACAAAAACAGAAGTGTGATGCTTGTGCCTCTTGTTTGCTGCCTCATTGTTCATCTCTGCTGCCTGGCCTGTCCTCCTTGTGATCTGCTGTCCTGCACCACACCTGTCCTCAATGCTGCTGCTGTCCTGCACCACACCTGTCCTCAATGCTGCTGCTGTCCTGCACCACACCTGTCCTCAATGCTGCTGCTGTCCTGCACCACACCTGTCCTCAATGCTGCTGCTGTCCTGCACCACACCTGTCCTCAATGCTGCTGTCCTGCACCACACCTGTCCTCAATGCTGCTGTCCTGTACCACACCTGTCCTCAATGCTGCTGTCCTGCACCACACCTGTCCTCAATGCTGCTGTCCTGCACCACACCTGTCCTCAATGTTGCTGCTGTCCTGCACCACACCTGTCCTCAATGCTGCTGTCCTGCACCACACCTGTCCTCAATGCTGCTGTCCTGCACCACACCTGTCCTCAATGCTGCTGCTGTCCTGCACCACACCTGTCCTCAATGCTGCTGCTGTCCTGCACCACACCTGTCCTCAATGCTGCTGCTGTCCTGCACCACACCTGTCCTCAATGCTGCTGCTGTCCTGCACCACACCTGTCCTCAATGCTGCTGCTGTCCTGCACCACACCTGTCCTCAATGCTGCTGTCCTGCACCACACCTGTCCTCAATGCTGCTGTCCTGTACCACACCTGTCCTCAATGCTGCTGTCCTGCACCACACCTGTCCTCAATGCTGCTGCTGTCCTGCACCACACCTGTCCTCAATGCTGCTGCTGTCCTGCACCGCACCTGTCCTCAATGCTGCTGCTGTCCTGCACCGCACCTGTCCTCAATGCTGCTGCTGTCCTGCACCGCACCTGTCCTCAATGCTGCTGCTGTCCTGCACCGCACCTGTCCTCAATGCTGCTGTCCTGCACCACACCTGTCCTCAATGCTGCTGCTGTCCTGCACCACACCTGTCCTCAATGCTGCTGCTGTCCTGCACCACACCTGTCCTCAATGCTGCTGCTATTCCTGCTTTTCTTCCTGCCTGTTATTGTCCACCTTTGGTGCTTTAAAACTGAACTTCAAATTTCCTTGAGCTCTACCTTTTGGAAACTAATTGGAATTTGGTCTAAACTTAAGCCTGTGCACTTGTACAACTATCAAATCGTTCTTGTTCTTCAGGGTTGGTGTCACCAAGAGTTAAAATATCTGCATCACTTGGCCAGGAAGTGAAATTTGGTCTTCATTTCCTTTTACCTGAGGAAAGCCAGCACTTAACACAAGGCTTTGGGTCAAACATTTCAAGGTAGGGGCTTTCTGCACTGACTCACACAGCAGCCACATTAAGTGAGTTGCTGTGACAGAGAGCGAATGAATCTGAATCCACAATCTCCCTCTCGACCGGTAAGGGCACTGCACAGCAGGAACTGCAGGCTTCGTACTGAATGGTTGGGTAGTGGCACTGTACAGCAGGAACTGCGGGCTTCGTACTGAATGGTTGGGTAGTGGCACTGTACAGCAGGAACTGCGGGCTTCGTACTGAATGGTTGGGCAGTTCATTCCGGGGGCAGTCGGAAGCCATTCAGGAAGAGGGCGGCGTCACAGTACCTGGAGTCCCCGCCCTAGTACGGTGAGCAAAGTTTCAGTCATGAATTGGAGGAGACGTGATTGAACTAGCTATCGGAGGAGGCGGGGCTGAGGGTACTTTAGGGGGACGTGACGCTGTAATCAGCTCCTTTGTTGTGGTGAATGGGAGGAAACAAGGACTATTAAACAGTGAGTGAAGTGTTGCTTTTGTTTAACTGTGTGTTTATCTTTGCCAGACGGCAAAATACGGATCTGGGAGCTGCCGCTTTTACACCAGCGATACACCTGGACTGCACTGCTCCTGAACACACACCAGCACCACTGTTTATAGCACTGCACCTGAACACACACCAGCACCACTGTTTATAGCACTGCACCTGAACACACACCAGCACCACTGTTTATAGCACTGCACCTGAACACACACCAGCACCACTGTTTATAGCACTGCACCTGAACACACACCAGCACCACTGTTTATAGCACTGCACTTGAACACACACCAGCACCACTGTTTATAGCACTGTACCTGAACACACACCAGTACCACTGTTTATAGCACTGCACCTGAACACACACCAGCACCACTGTTTATAGCACTGCACCTGAACACACACCAGCACCACTGTTTATAGCTGGGTAGAGCCTGCATTATTATTTAAGCGGTCAAGGAGACCAAACAGGAAAATAAACTTGAACTGTGAACTTTGTGTTTGTCGTTGTCTGGAGCACCTGCATCACCCCTACACCTATGCACAGCAACCCACACGTTCACAGTTGCGTAGCTTGAATTTAATTCTGTTTCGTGCAGAATATCCACGATCACACTGGGCGGTTGCTGTCAACACTATCTGAGGCTTGCTACAGTAGATGCAGACTCTGCAGTTCTAGTGCTGGATGCAGCAGAGAACTACAGAAAATCGGATATTTTTCTATCCAAATTGACTCTCAAATTCGTCTTCGTACTATACCAGCAAAGTCTGCATTGATTTGTTGATGGCGGCACAACTCACAAACTTTCACCAGCTTGAGATGGTCAGCTTTTCAATTGCTTTGTTGTTTAATCCACAACCGTTTTGTTCTTAAGAACCTTATTAAAGCTGTATTATTTTCACGGATGTCTTGATTTCCGTGAAATGTACCCATTGCCGTGTAATACGAAGATCCCCCTGAAAATTCCCATTTCTGAAAGAATTGTAGAAATATACATATTATTTATCACTTAAATAAATACAGCAAACGTTTGCTTTATTGACACACTACCTATTAGAGTGGGCGAACAGAGGGTTCCTCCCCTAGAGAAGGACAGTCTATGTGTATCATCAATGCGAGTGATTGAGTTCATCTCCTATGAGAAGGACAGTGTGTGTGTGTATCATCAATGCGAGTGATTGAGTTAATCTCCTATGAGAAGGACAGTGTGTGTGTATCATCAATGCGAGTGATTGAGTTCATCCACTATGAGAAGGACAGTGTGTGTGTATCATCAATGCGAGTGATTGAGTTCATCCCCTATGAGGACAGTCTGCGTATCATCAATGCGAGTGATTGAGTTCATCTCCTATGTGAAAGACAGTGTGTGTGTATCATCAATGCGAGTGATTGAGTTCATCTCCTATGAGGACAGTGTGTGTGTATCATCAATGCGAGTGATTGAGTTCATCTCCTATGAGAAGGACAGTGTGTGTGTATCATCAATGCGAGTGATTGAGTTCATCTCCTATGAGAAGGACAGTGTGTGTGTATCATCAATGTGAGTGATTGAGTTCATCTCCTATGAGAAGGACAGTGTGTGTGTATCATCAATGCGAGTGATTGAGTTCATCTCCTATGAGAAGGACAGTGTGTGTGTATCATCAATGCGAGTGATTGAGTTCATCTCCTATGAGAAGGACAGTGTGTGTGTATCATCAATGCGAGTGATTGAGTTCATCTCCTATGAGAAGGACAGTGTGTGTGTATCATCAATGCGAGTGATTGAGTTCATCTCCTATGAGAAGGACAGTGTGTGTGTATCATCAATGCGAGTGATTGAGTTCATCTCCTATGAGAAGGACAGTGTGTGTGTATCATCAATGCGAGTGATTGAGTTCATCTCCTATGAGAAGGACAGTGTGTGTGTATCATCAATGCGAGTGATTGAGTTCATCTCCTATGAGAAGGACAGTGTGTGTGTATCATCAATGCGAGTGATTGAGTTCATCTCCTATGAGAAGGACAGTGTGTGTGTATCATCAATGCGAGTGATTGAGTTCATCTCCTATGAGAAGGACAGTGTGTGTGTATCATCAATGCGAGTGATTGAGTTCATCTCCTATGAGAAGGACAGTGTGTGTGTATCATCAATGCGAGTGATTGAGTTCATCTCCTATGAGAAGGACAGTGTGTGTGTATCATCAATGCGAGTGATTGAGTTCATCTCCTATGAGAAGGACAGTGTGTGTGTATCATCAATGCGAGTGATTGAGTTCATCTCCTATGAGAAGGACAGTGTGTGTGTATCATCAATGCGAGTGATTGAGTTCATCTCCTATGAGAAGGACAGTGTGTGTGTATCATCAATGCGAGTGATTGAGTTCATCTCCTATGAGAAGGGCAGTGTGTGTGTATCATCAATGCGAGTGATTGAGTTCATCTCCTATGAGAAGGACAGTGTGTGTGTATCATCAATGCGAGTGATTGAGTTCATCTCCTATGAGAAGGACAGTGTGTGTGTATCATCAATGCGAGTGATTGAGTTCATCTCCTATGAGAAGGACAGTGTGTGTGTATCATCAATGCGAGTGATTGAGTTCATCTCCTATGAGGACAGTCTGAGTATCATCAATGCGAGTGATTGAGTTCATCTCCTATGAGGACAGTCTGAGTATCATCAATGCGAGTGATTGAGTTCATCTCCTATGAGAAGGACAGTGTGTGTGTATCATCAATGCGAGTGATTGAGTTCATCTCCTATGAGAAGGACAGTGTGTGTGTATCATCAATGCAAGTGATTGAGTTCATCTCCTATGAGAAGGGCAGTGTGTGTGTATCATCAATGCGAGTGATTGAGTTCATCTCCTATGAGAAGGACAGTGTGTGTGTATCATCAATGCGAGTGATTGAGTTCATCTCCTATGAGAAGGACAGTGTGTGTGTATCATCAATGCGAGTGATTGAGTTCATCTCCTATGAGAAGGACAGTGTGTGTGTATCATCAATGCGAGTGATTGAGTTCATCTCCTATGAGGACAGTCTGAGTATCATCAATGCAGCAGTTTTGAAAGTTCTGATATATCTTTTTTTCTGCTACATGCCTGTCCTAAAATATTTAAGTATGTTTGTGTGGTCATGTGTTTAACAGAGCTCTAAATCCAAATTGTAAAACCTGTTGTATTTATAGTATATAACAATTTCTCAAAATAGACTATAAATCTCACAAAACATGGTTCTTTTGATTGTGCAATTCACCTAGATTACATTCAGCACAAAAAATAAATTATAAATTCTCAGTGGCTTTTATTGTACAACAGTTTGTTTTTAAGACAAGTGACTCTATCAATTTTGTGACAGTATTATACTTTACAAAACTACTGATACTGAAACTTTGGTAAACGATCTAAGTCTGCTACGGGCCAGCTGTATTTAAACTGTTAGTTATAAAGTTGAGTTTTTTTGTGCTTTTTCGTCGTTTGTAATTAAATGAATGAGATTTTTTTAAAAAAATCATTTTCATAACAATAATCAAACCGCTGATGATGATAAAATAACGTCTATAGACATACTCTTTCTTTACAAATGTTTAAAATTTTACATTTTAAATTCACACGTTGCCAACGATAACTTGTTGTGACTGAACAGACATTCTCAAAATAATATTTATTGTCTCGCATTATTATTAAAAAAAACTACGACGAACGCGCGCAAGAGCATGTTTTACGTAAATCGGAAACTCTTCAATTAACGTGTTGTTTTGTTTATCTCGCTCATTATGAAGTTAATTCAATTGAAATGTTTAAACTGAAACGCCGCTGTCTACTCACCCCAAAACATTTCAGACTCTCGTTGAAAACCCCCTCGGTCAAAACGGGGTCCCGCACCAAAACAGTGCCGGGGCGACACAAGGAGAAGGCGCCGGTACTTTGTGGTTCCCATTACACATTTTCAACTTAGTTGAAGAGATACTTCGTTGTGGTGATTGTTATTATTTTTTTTTAAACGTAGAGTTAATGTGAAAATGCATTCCTTACGATTTGTTTTCGCCTATTAGAAGAGAGGACGAATATATCGCGAGGCAAAAACTATATTAATTTTAGGCAGAGTAATCAACATATCCTAGTTGGTGTATTTTTTATTTTTTATTTCAACTTTCTAAACATGTTTTTAAAGCGTTTATAAAAAAAAAAAAAAATGTAAGATGCTTTTAAAACGAGAACACCCCCTTCGAGGTACCGGTAGAGTTCCCGGATGAAGCGGTATTTGTAGTCCGTCAAAGAGGCTCCATTTCTTGAATTTGTAGTTCTCTAACCATTTGATGGTGTGTGCTCGTCTGGGATTTGTAGTTATTGTTTTGTCAGTTTATTTACAATATTGATAGTGTAATACACTTACAAGATACGGATAGTGCTAGTGGCCTGGGCCGTGGCACATTACAATACATTATTATTTATTTCTTAGCAGACGCTCTTACCCAGGGCGGCTTACAGTTGTATACAAAATAAAATACATATCAAGAATTACAGTACAATTAAGAGCAAGATACAAAATACAATGACTTCAGTCCTAATAAGAGCAAATACAAAACACAGTACGATTTGATATCGGAGCAGTTCAAGAGCAGGTAACAGTGTTGATAGTTACATCAGGGTTAGATACAAGTGCAAGTGAATTACAAGATACGACAGATTGGGTTGAGTGCAGGATTAAATACAGTAAAATAGGGAGCAAATAAGTGCAGGTTAAAGTGCATTAAAGGCAGAGTGCTATATATAGTCCAGAAGGGGAGACTTGAGTTTTACAGGTGCTGTCTGAAGAGGTGTGTCTTGAGGAGGCGCCGGAAGGTGTGTTTTTCATATAAAAAACACAGAGCAAGGAAAAGCATCTATAACAATATATACACTTCTATAACAAGGTACTTGTTCATAATATCCAAGAAGTACTGAGATGTCCTAGATTTTAATAGAGAAGGGGGCTTGATTACTCTGATGCAGCCTTTAAAAAGGAGTTAACAGATGGTTTCGTAAAAAGACATTAGTTACATTTCTGAATTAAATACTTTCCAAGTAGCGAGATAAGGATGATAACATCTTTGGCTTCAGTGTTTTCTATTGTATTAAAATACCCACGTCAGTATATAGATAGTACGTTTGGAATTTTCAAAGACCATAATGTATAAACACCATTCCAAAAAAGCTTTGTAAAGGAGTTTAAAAAAATATGCGCGTCGTTGTTTCTATATCAGTCGCAGGAATACAAAAAGTCTCTCAAAGCATTGTACAATACACACAATAAAATACATTTGTATCAGGATCCTAAGGCGTGCCAACAATTACACCATTAAATTAAAAACAGTCTGATAAAGAATATGCAGTTTAGACTGTAAAATAGGAACACAAAGATAGAAAAGCTAATATATATATATATATATATATATATATATATATATATATATATATATATATATATATATATATATAATCTACATGTTGTCCAGGCTTGCTCTAAACAAGATTATTGGTTTGTAGTGTGTGAAACATTTGTGTTCTATTACAATAATACTAATGTTCACCCTCCCAGAAGAGTACTGGGGTGAGAATTGGTCTTACAGGGTGAGGATTAGCCTAGGACAGAACTCACCCGGGGTGAGATTTAGCCTGTAACACCAGACAGTGCTGATGGCCTCTTCTCGTTCGGGAGTTTTTCTTATGCTCTTATTTATTATCACCACGTTGAAATGTTCTGGATGCTGCAATATAATAGGAGTCAATGGAGACAAGCTTTTGATAATAATAATAATCTCACTTTGGATTTGTGTTTAATGAATGTGTTGTTCAGGTACAGTAGACTGTATATTGAAATGTTATTAATGAGCTCTATTGGAATCAATGCATCTCAACACTTCTCTGTGTGTTTAATGAATGTGATGTTCAGGTACAGTAGACTGTATATTGAAATGTTATTAATGAGCTCTATTGGAATCAATGCATCTCAACACTTCTCTGTGTGTTTAATGAATGTGTTGTTCAGGTACAGTAGACTGTATATTGAAATGTTATTAATGAGCTCTATTGGAATCAACGCATCTCAACACGTCTCTGTGTGTTTAATGGATGTGTTGTTCAGGTACAGTAGACTGTATATTGAAATGTTATTAATGAGCTCTATCGTAATCAGTGCAATGCCTGGTACTAGATTTTGAGTTTCATAGCATTAAAGTCAGAACCTACCTCGGTCAGGACCCAGTGTCGGGTACACGATTTTGTCTCGTTCAACCCGGGTCAAAGCGTGTTGACCCACATCCTGAGGTGGGTCGCTGGGACCCGGTTCAAACTGGATATGACCCAGGTACTTGGTTTCACACTACGCGAGATTGTGACCCGGGCAGGAGTGCCAGTGTGAAAGGGGCTTTAGACTTGCCCACTGCCCCCTTGCCTTTCTATGTTTGCAATCATTGAGCGCTTCTTATTAATGGACTTACTCAAATACTGAGAAACGCTGTCTAGTGAGCTGTCATTTTGAATCGTTTCCTTTTGTTTTGCTGCTGATACACTAGCTGTGCACTAGATGGCACTGGTGCTTACTAATATAAATACACTTTGGCTGATCTAGCCTGTGTAACATATGTATTAGAACACAATTTATAAAACTCAGAGTCTGCTGTATAATATATCTGAAACAAAAACACATTGGAAATGTGAAAAAAGAAGTTATCAAAAGTGCCCAGCCATTTAAAGTGGAGATATCAAAACACAAGCCAAGTTTTTCATGCATTTGATCCACTTTTATTGTGCCTGAAAAACACAAGCCAAATTAGCAGAAACAACTGGGGCAACCTTAACCCCACCGCTTTTACAGTTGTGCCTATTTGCTTTGTGCTGGGCAAGGCTGCCTCATGGTTTCTTGAAACTTGGCTTGTGTTTTTGATATCTCCACTTTAAATGGCTGGGCACTTTTGATAACTTGACATTTATGGATAATAACACACACACACACATTACGGGAATAGCAAAATTGTTCAGCCTATATTGAGGCAATCTATTGCCCTTTGGATAGGGTAAATGTAAATAGTAGCCTAGTCTGTTGAAAGGGTTAAGATGTGAATCTGTGTCGTGTAGCGGTTATGTAGTTGGAGTGACAGTATGACTGGTTAGGGTTCAAATCCTGCCATAGATAGATAGATAGATAGATATGCACGTTAAAGATTAATTCCGTGTAGGAGACACCTGAGCCGGAGCACAAGGAATGCTCTGCGAAGGGCTCCCAGCAACGCAGACGGCTCAGCCGTGCTAGCAGGGGACGCTGCACAAATAGAGCAGAACGTCTCATCTCCAAGGGCGGAGGAGGCGTGTTGCATGCCCAGGCACCGGACACAGAGGAGGTGCTTGTCCTCTGAAGGGAGCTTCACCTTGCAGGACGTGCAAGCGTGGTATTTAGCTATGCTTGATGTCTCTATTTGCATTGAGAACCCCAGAGGCGTGAAGCGGATGATATCGATGTGTTTGGGCACTGAAGCACGGAGTATCCAAGCACCGAGGCTCTGAGGCACCGAGCACTGAGGGCACGTGCACCAGGGGGTGCTGAAGCACCGAGGCTCTGAGGCACCGAGCACTGAGGGCACGTGCAACAGGGGTGCTGAAGCACCGAGGCTCTGAGGCACCGAGCACTGAGGGCACGTGCACCAGGGGGTGCTGAAGCATCGAGCACTGAGGCACCGAGCACTGAGGGCACGTGCACCAGGGGTGCTGAAGCACCGAGGCTCTGAGGCACCGAGCATTGAGGGCACGTGCACCAGGGGTGCTGAAGCACCGAGGCTGAGGCACCGAGCACTGAGGGCACGTGCACCAGGAGTGCTGAAGCACCGAGGCTCTGAGGCACCGAGCACTGAGGGCACGTGCACCAGGGGTGCTAAAGCACCGAGGCACCGAGCATTGAGGGCACATGCACCAGGGGTGCTGAAGCACTGAGGCTCTGAGGCACCGAGCACTGAGGACACGTGCACCAGGGGGTGCTGAAGCACCGAGGCATGAGGCACTGAGGGCACGTGCACCAGGGGGTGCTGAAGCACCGAGGCATGAGGCACAGAGCACTGAAGGCACGTGCACCAGGGGGTGCTGAAGCACAGAGGCTCTGAGACACCGAGCACTGAGGGCACGTGCACCAGGGGGTGCTGAAGCACCGAGGCATGAGGCACAGAGCACTGAGGGCACGTGCACCAGGGGGTGCTGAAGCACCGAGGCTCTGAGGCACCGAGCGCTGAGGGCACGTGCACCAGGGGGTGCTGAAGCACCGAGGCTCTGAGGCACCGTGCACTGAGGGCACGTGCACCAGGGGGTGCTGAAGCACCGAGGCTCTGAGGCACCGAGCACTGAGGGCATGTGCACCAGGGGGTGCTGAAGCACCGAGCACTGAGGTACCGAGCACTGAGGGCACGTGCACCAGGGGTGCTGAAGCACCGAGGCTCTGAGGCACCGAGCACTGAGGGCACGTGCACCAGGGGGTGCTGAAGCGCCGAGGCTCTGAGGCACAGAGCACTGAAGGCACATGCACCAGGGGGTGCTGAAGCACCGAGGCATGAGGCACAGACCACTGAAGGCACGTGCACCAGGGGGTGCTGAAGCACTGAGGCTCTGAGGCACCGAGCACTGAGGGCACGTGCACCAGGGGGTGCTGAAGCACCGAGGCTCTGAGGCACCGAGCACTGAGGGCACGTGCACCAGGGGGTGCTGAAGCATCGAGCCGCGGTGGAGCACAGGCTGAAGAGCTGCGGTAGCAGAGTGTACTGCTTGTGACTTTCTTATTATTATTATTTAACTGGAACAGCAGTAAGATAAAAACACATGTATACACACACAACAGCAAGCTGCAGTTAGAACAGGATGAGACAATCCGGCAGAGTCAACTCAACAGCGGGGCGTGGCAGAGCCGGGTCCTGGTGGAGAAATCGCGCTTTATTATTTTATTTTTTTTAGCTGCAATAGCATAGATACAGATGCTGCGGAGTTAGAAAGCAGACTACAATCGCAAAGCGATGCAGGCTGTTGAAAAAGAGAGAAATATTAAAACGCTGTTGCGCAGTGTTTATAGCTCAATCTACAGGTGCCGAGTTTCTGATTCCGGGGAAGTGGCAAGCCGACTTCCAGCAATCCTCCTCTACGCTCCCCTGCCTCCAGAGCCCGCTCCTTCTCCACCCTCGCTCCACAGTGGTGGAATGACCTACCTACAGATGTCAGGACCGCCCAGTCCCTGACCACATTCCGGCGCCTCCTCACCTCTTCAGACAGCACCTGTAGAACTCCTGTTTCTCCCCTGGGACACTTTCACCCTTCCTTTAAATGTGCTTTACTTACTCTAATCTGCCCCCTATTTTACTGCATTTAATCCTGTACTGCAGAGTACTGTAATCTGCTAAGTGTTTAATCTGTAGTATTTGGTATTTAATCATATCTTGATGCAACTATCACTGTCACTTTTATCTGCTGTATTATTGAATTGTATTTTGTCACACTTGTACTTGCTTGAACTAGTCATTGTATTTATCTTGCTCTTATTGTATTATTACTTGTACTGTAACACTTGAAATGTATTTGCTTACGATTGTAAGTCGCCCTGGATAAGGGCGTCTGCTAAGAAATAAATAATAATAATAATAATAAATATTGCAGGGGAACCCCTGAAAAACAAGTGAGAGCTCTTTCACACAGACTCAATCACAGCAACTGGAGAGGTTAGTATACCTACCTTACCTACCTGATGTGAGAAGCCAAAGAGGAAGTGAGCTCTGTGGAGCAACTGTTTGTTCCCTCGGGAGGCGGGACCGAGGACATCACTCCCCGGAGGGGCCTATCGGCAGCTCTGACATAAAATGCTTAGTAAATACCTGACCTGTGGCAGGCATATCCCAAAAATATTGGTTGGTGGTCGTCTTCGAATTGAAAGGGAACTGCTATTCCACATTTAAAGTACAGATACTGAGATTGTTTCCCCTGATTGTTACCAATGTTATCAATTATCCCTATTTTAATATATGTAAAAATTCCTGGGATTTTTTTTTCAAGTAAAAAACTGAAAATGCAGAACACTACGTATAATATATACCGATCATAAAAAATAACCTTATCGCTATTATAATTTATTTTTGAAAACAAATAAGCTATATAAATGATGGACGTTGACAAAATGTTTTTGGTTTCTTTTTAATCACTCGATCATTCATCCTTGACCATGACACGCTTGAGTGACTATGACTGAAGCAGATGCACTTAATCACCTAATTAGTGAGACAGTTGTTTGGACACTGGATATGGAGTGATTTCAGCTGTTGCATTGCAAGCTTGAATAAAAGCAATAAAGAAAATCCCAGAAAAAAATCAATATGCCACATCTGTCAAGAGAGCAGCTCCTTCGTGCGATTGGCATGTTGGAGGCTGGACGAGGGCAGCGTGCTGTGGCTCGCCATCTTGGGTGCGCACAGCCAGCAGTTTCAAACCTGGCGAGACGGTATAATATAAGTGCTAAGTTTCTTTTGATGCTCAAATATAAGTGATACCTTTCTTTCAATGCGCATCTGGTAAAGGCACTCCGCGTGTCTGGACGTCGCCGGTTCGAGTCCAGGCTATTCCACAGCCGACTGAGGACAGGAGCTCCCAGGGGGCGGGAAGGTTAGGTTGGCCAGGGTGTCCTCAGCTCACCGCGCACCAGCGACCCCTGTAGTCTGGCCGGGTGCCTGCGGGCTTGCCTGTAAGCTGCCCGAGAGCTGCGTTGTCCTCCGACGCTGTAGCTCTTGGGTGGCTGCATGGTGAGTCCGCAGTTTGAAAAAAAGCAATCGGCTGACGGCACACGCTTCGGAGGACAGCGTGTGTTCATCTTCGCCGCTCCTGAGTCAGCGCAGGGCTGGTAGTGGTGAGCTGAGCCTAAAAATAATTGCCCATTCTAAATTGGGAGAAAATAATAAAAAAATAATTAGCAACGACTAAATTAAAAAAAAAAAAAAGACAGACAATGTAACAGATAAGATATTACACAGTAAAGTTGGGAATCATCATTTTTAATACATATATATATATATTTCTTTAGTATTTAAACCTGTTCAATGTTCAAACAGTTAAACATTTCTCCATGTATTAACAACTTATTTTCCTCCCTCCTGTGGAAAATAATATATATTAAATTGTAATAAAAAAATTAAATATTAACAAAAAACACAGTAAAAGCATATAAAATACAGACTGATATTTAAGAAAAAGAACCGTTTTTCCAAACTGCAGAAAAATCCTGATATCTGGGTAAAACAGCCTGTTAGAAGATGTGCTAGCTAAGCTCTTTGAAATACTTTCTCACAAATTGTTCCTGTCTTCTTCACAAGTTCTTCTATACAATACTGAGGGGGGGAAGTGAAAATGGTATTGAAGCTATTAAAGGGGAGGGAAATGGATTTGAAAACCTTAGAGGCTACACCTTTAAGAGAAATTATTACAACTGAAGTTAAACTATACAATATCGAGGGCCAGTGAAAATGGCACGTACGTTTTTAAAGGGGAGGGGATGCATTTTAATCCTTAATTACAACTGAAGCTATTAAAGGGAAGGTGAAGGAATCTGATCATTGTGGGGGCTTTTTTTTGTCTCCTTTATTTTTTTATGTTTGCAATCATTTTGAGTGCTTCTCATTATTCCAATTACTCAAGCATTACATTTTTTTTTAAAGCTGTTTTTCCGTTTCAGTTGCCTGCCATATATATAAGTGATACCTTTCTTTTGATGCTCAGACAGACAGAGAGACAGACAGAAAGACAGACAATGTATGGTGGCTTCCGAGTGGTGCATCTGGTAAAGGCGCTCCGCGTGGAGTGCAGGATGCGCTCTAATAGTCTGGACGTCGCCGGTTCGAGTCCAGGCTATTCCACAGCGAACCGAGGACAGGAGCTCCCAGCGGGCGATGCACAATTGGCTGAGCGCCGCCCTGGGGGATGGAGGGTTAGGTCGGCCAGGGTGTCCTTGGCTCACCGCGCACCAGCGACCCCTGTAGTCTGGCCGGGCGCCTGCGGGCTTGCCTGTAAGCTGCCCGAGAGCTGCGTTGTCCTCCGACGCTGTAGCTCTTGGGTGGCTGCATGGTGAGTCCGCAGTGTGAAAAAAAGCGGTCGGCTGACGGCACATGCTTCGGAGGACAGCGTGTGTTCATCTTCGCCGCTCCCGAGTCAGCGCAGGGGTGGTAGCGGTGAGCTGAGCCTAAAAATAATTGTCCATTTCAAATTGGGGAGCAAATAATACAAAATAATTGCCAACGACTAAATTATTTTAAAAAAAAAAAAAAAAAAAAGATATTACACAGTAAAGTTGGGAATCATCATTTTTAATACATATATATATATATATTTCTTTAGTATTTAAACCTGTTCAATGTTCAAACAGTTAAACATTTCTCCATGTATTAACAACTTATTTTCCTCCCTCCTGTGGAAAATAATATATATATATATATATATATATATATATATATATATATATATATATATATATATATATATATATATATATATATTTAAATCGTAATAAAAAATTAAATATTAACAAAAACACAGTAAAAGCATATAAAATACAGACTGATATTTAAGAAAAAGAACCGTTTTTCCAAACTGCAGAAAAATCCTGATATCTGGGTAAAACAGCCTGTTAGAAGATGTGCTAGCTAAGCTCTTTGAAATACTTTCTCACAAATTGTTCCTGTCTTCTTCACAAGTTCTTCTATACAATACTGACGGGGGGAAGTGAAAATGGTATTGAAGCTATTAAAGGGGAGGGAAATGGATTTGAAAACCTTAGAGGCTACACCTTTAAGAGAAATTATTACAACTGAAGTTAAACTATACAATATCGAGGGCCAGTGAAAATGGCACGGACGTTATTAAAGGGGAGGGGATGCATTTTAATCCTTAATTACAACTGAAGCTATTAAAGGGAAGGGGAAGGAATCTGATCATCGTGGGGGCTTTTTTTTGTCTCCTTTATTTTTTTTATGATGTTTGCAAATCATTTTGAGTGCTTCTCATTATTCCAATTACTCAAGCATTACGTTTTTTTTAAAAGCTGTTTTTCCATTTCAGTTGCCTGCCATATATATATATATATATATATATATATATATATATATATATATATATATATATATATATATATAAACACAGGCTAGATTAGCACAGTCTTTATATTCTTGATATGCCACTTTGGATTTCCTTTTGTTTTGTTGCTAATGCACTAGCTGTGCAATAGATGGCGCTGGCTTACTGATATGAAGGCACTTTGGCTGATGTAGCCTGTGTTACATTTGTCTGTGGCAGGCAACTAGAACTGAAGAGCAGCTCCTCAACTCCTTAGTTAATACACCTCCGTACAGAAAACATAAACGCAGTATTGAGTGATTGCAATATGAAGCAGCAGCACATAATAGAATGGTAAGGGGAGGTACTTATTGTGAAAAATGATTACCATGGATGTTCAACTATACAATGATCAGGGAGTCAGTGAAAATGATAGTGAAGCTAATCAAGGAGAGGAGTGGATTGTAAAACCTCAACGAATGCATCTTCAGCTTCACAATAATAAAGTAACTATAGCTAACAAAATAGTTCCATTCATTTTCTCCTCCCTGCAAATCCACTCGCTGCACGGGTCTTAAACGTGCAGTTTTGAAAGGTTTTACAGCAAACCTGGATTTTCATGGGTTAAAGAAATCTGTTTGCACAAGCCATGCTTTCAGATCATGCTGCACTTCCTTGATCACCTGCAGGGTGAAATTCCACCCCTTCAACGGCTTCTTTCATTAAACAATCAGCTGCTGCTTCCCCTATTGACTGACACACTCTCAGACAGCGACCCAAAGACACTGCTGAGGTGACCTAGGAAGTAAAGCACTAACTTCCTGGAAGGCCATGCAAGCAAACTGCAAACTTCTTAAATGTCTGTTTTAAAATGAAAATGTTTTGCTTTAACATCTTTCAAAACTGCACATTTGAGGCCTGTGTAGTGAATGCAAGTGGAGGACAGGTCAGACTTATGGAATTATTTTGTCAGCTACAAACATATTTAAATGGTTATTATTATAACCATTTTTTCCCCATTTAATTTTGTTTAAAGTGATTTCACGTTCTGCAAAAAATGAACTATTTTCAAGAAATGGCTTTGCTTGAATCATCCCTATGGGTAGCGCTCTGTGTTAGTTTCAGTGTGCCATACATAACCAAGTATTAACAACTAGTCAATAAAAACTACAATGAAAGCACAAGGGGTCTATAGGATGAGAATTCTGTCTGCAAGCAACGATCAGAAGTGAAATATTTCCTCTGGAAGTTGCTTCTCCTTCTCTACCTTAGGAGGGATATCTGCAGAGCTTGTCTATTGCCTTGCTTTCCCCGTGTGTATCGAATCCTCTGCAGCCCTGCTTGTGCAATTCTGATCATTTTAAGGTTCCTGCTCTGCATGGTTTTTAATGTGAGCGCCATCTTTAAACAGCTTCAGTCTTCAGTGAGCTGTTTAGTATCATGGATCAATTACATTGTTTAAAGATGCCATTAAAAACCATGCAAGGTACCCCCCCACCATGATAGTTCCATTAAAGGAGAATCAACCTCCAGAGGAAACGGTTCAATTCTCATTTTTTAGAGGCTTAGTGCTAGAACAGTAATGTCATTTTTCTGACATTTTCTTAAAGAAAAAACTTAAAAAATCCTCCATAGCTGTGATAACAGACCTCAAACAAAGCCCCCCCCCCACCCGCCGTCTGTTTCAAGTTTTATTCCTCTCCCCCTCCCCTCTCCTGTCCTCTCCGTTCCCCCTCCCCCTCAGTCTCCTGCGCTGCTTTCCCATGCACATCTCCCTGTGTCTCTCCAGCAGCCGTCGGTTCCAGAACTTCCTCTGGCACTTGCCGCAGCCATGGTTGCCTTGCTTCACGTGCCAGCCGCGGTGCCCCAGGAGGCGCAGGAAGCTGCTGAACCCGCGCCGGCACCCCTGGCACCCCCACCTCCGCCCGGCAGCTCCCCGCCCCAGCCGCCCGTCCTGCGGCTCGGAGTGGCGGGAGGAGCGGTGCACCAGGAGCTGGGAGAGCCGTGGGAAGCTGGCCCTGGCACAGACGGTGCAGGGGAAGCGCTTGTCGGTGTGGCTCCTCCTGTTCCTCCTCCTCTTCCTCTTGGCCTTTCTCTTCTTCACCCGCAGCGCTTTCTTCTTCCCCTGCGAGGCGAAACCGGGGTCGTAGCTCAGCAATGAGGGGTCGGGGTTCGGGGTTGGGGCGTAAGAGTGGCCAGATGGGGTCCTGATCAAGGGGTCACCCCCGACCTGGTTCGGGACTGGCTCCCTCAGGGTCGACGGGACGAAGAAAGGGATGCCGGTCGGGTTCGGGGGAGAGAGCTGCAGCAGGGTGTCGGTGGCAGCCTGGCTTTCGGAGATTGCAGAGCCACCGGTGCCGTCGCTGGCGGGGCCAGCACTCTTGCCCCGGGCATGCTGAGCTGCCCTGTGCCTCGCCAGGCTGTTGGCGTAACCGAAAGACTTCCCGCAGACCTCGCAGCAGAACAGCCTCTCTCTGGTGTGCACGGCCTGGTGCGCAGTCAGGTGGAAAGAGTGCTTGAAACTCTTCCAGCAAATCTGGCAGGTGAAGGCCCGGGTTTTGGTTAAATCCTGAAGGGAGGCAGGATTAGCGGAGGAGCAGACAGGGGCTGCGACAGACGGGTAGGGGAAATAGCCCTGCAGACCTAGACTAGCAGTGGTAGGAGCCGAAGCAGCAGTGTGATTGTTGTTGTTGTTGTTGTTGTTGTTGTTGTTGGGAGCGGCGTAGTCGGTCCTCGTGTGCAGCTTGGAGTGTCTCTTCAGGCTCTGTGCGTAGCCGAAGTCCTTCCCACAGGAGGAGCACTTGTAGTTCTTCTCCCCGGTGTGCACGGTGCGGTGCTTGGACAGGTGGAACGCCTCCCGGAAGTACTTCCCACAAACCGGGCAGCGGTAAGGCTTCTCTCCTGTGTGGATCCTGTCGTGGCGTCTCAGTGTTTCCCTTCTGCTGAACCCCCTCCCACACACGCTGCACAGGAACAACTTCTCCTTGCCCCCGCTGCCCCCCTCCCCTTCCACCTTCACCTTCCTCCCGCCCCCTTCCTTTCGCCTCGATTTCTTCTTCACCCTCAAGTCCTCTCCCCTGTACCCCTTCTCGGCTCCCAGCCCGAGCCCCCCCAGGGCTCCCAGTCCGCTGAGCCCCAGCCCTCCCAGCAGCCCTCCGATAATGTCCCTCCTCTCCTCTCCCCCGGCCCCCCCTCTTCCTGGTACCTCGTCCCCGGGAGGCAGGAGGGAGATGGCGGCCGCCACTGCGTTGTTGGTGCTGCTGTCGTCATCCTCCTGGTCCGAGTCCTCAAGGAGGGAAGAGAGGGGGAGGTGGGGGTGGAGGTTGGGGGCTAGGGGCACTTTTCTTAGGTACTGCTGCTGCTGCTGCTGCTGCTGTTGTTGTTGAGGGTTGGGGTTTAGGTTTGTGTCTCGGAAGTACTGCACAGGAGCTCTGGTGCCTCTCCCTATTTCTCCCCCACTTTCCTTGCCCTCCTCTGGGCCGGGCTGGGAGGTCTGCTGCCGGAATCTCTCGGCTTCCTCCACTATCACCCCGTCTCGAAAGGCGAACGCAGAGCGTCTCGCGTCTCGGGGCTGCTGCTGGGCCGAGGGGTAGTGCAGGGAATCGGGCCTGAAGACAGAGTTGTCGATTTGGGAGGAAGACTGCGAGGTTCTGGTTTGGAACAAGCCGGCAGAGGAGGATGAAGAACAGGAGGAGGAGGAGGAGGAGGAGGAGGACGAGGAGGAGGAAGAGGAAACAGCCCCTCCAGCTTTCCCGCTCCCCTCCTGCTGCCTGTAAAGCTGCTGGCCGTTGTCTTCGACTTTCCTTTCGCTGGCGTTCTCATTCATCCCTCTGCTCGCCTCCGAAGCTCCTCTATAAAGAACCAAAGGGCTGACGCTGGAGGAGGAAGGGACAGCGAAGGACTCCCTGTCCAAACCGCCTTTTATAATAAACACCCTCCCTGTCCTTCCTTCTCCCCGTCGCCCGCTCCCCTCGCTGCCCCTGGCCCTGCCATAGCGCCCGTCAGTCCCGATGGTGAGGGGCGTCCGGGGGGGCTGCTCCGGCTGGGTCCGGGCTCCCCCTGCACTTCTCCGGGGAGGCTTGCCGCAGTTGCCCGAAGCCCGATGGTTGAGCAGTGACGTGGCCTCCCGGTAGCAGCGGCCACAGGCCTGGCAGCGGAAGGGCTTGTCCTCGTGGATCTTCTCGTGGCGGGTAAGGCTCTCGCGACGGTTGAAGGCCCGCTGGCACACCGCACAGGCAAAGGGCCGGGCCCCTGAGTGGATGACCCGGTGCTGGAGCAGGTGCCCACGCTTCTTGAACCCCTTCCCGCACTCCGAGCACTTGTGGCACTTTTCCGATTCCCCTTCCGCGGAGATGGGAGCCGTTGCTCCAGCCTGACCATCTTCCATGGGGAGGCTGGGAGCGGGAGCCGGCGCCGTCGTCGTGGCGACCAAACCGTGACTCCGCAGGTGCCTCCGCAGGCTGGACAGGTGTGTGAAACTCTTCCCGCACTCTCCGCACTGGTAGAAGCGCTCCTTTTCCGGGTCTGGGACATCCTCCCGGGGGAGAAGCTCTTGGGAAGCTTTGCCAGCAGGGCTGGAGGAGCCTGTGTGCGGGCTGCCATTAGCAGCGGTGTCGTTAGTAGTATTACTATTATTGTTGTTGCCGTTGCTACTGCTGTCGGCCTTTCTCTGAGGCAGGTAGCCGGCCATGGCTTTCTTCCTCCGACCCCCGCTCCCCCCACCTCCGCCACAGACCCCTTCCGATTTGGAGGCCTCGTCCTTGGGCACGGCGACGAGCGGTGGGGGCAGCAGGCTGGGGTGGCACACGGCATTAGACTCCTGCATCAGGGCAGCGGCGAGCTGGTTAGAGGACAGCACCGGGATCCCGTGCAAGCCCTGGAATTCAAAGCCTGCATTGGAGGAGGCAGTTATGAGCTGGGGGTTGGGGTGTGAGTGCATGGCAGAGGGATGATGGTGCTGCTGGTGCTGCTGCTGCTGGTGCTGGTGCTGCTGGGAGTCAGGGTGGTGGTTCTGGGAGTGCTGGGGGTTCAGATGGGGGCTGTGCTGGTTCAGCCCCAAGCCCAGTGAAGAGCTCTGCTGCTGGGCAACCAGGAACTGCTCCAGGTTGGAATTGGGAGCTGACAGGAAATACTGATTGGCCGCCAGCATGCAGCTGAACTGCTGGTGCAGGTTCCGTGGGTCCATGTTGTTCTGCCCGCTGAGCTGGTGCTGGGCACCCCCCGCAGCCAGGCCAGGCTGGTGGAGGGCCAGACTTGGGTGCAGCGGGGGTGGGCCAGAGCCAAACAGGTCCGCGCCGGCCCCAGTAGAGCCCCCGGCATTGGGGAACCTCTGAAGGGAGGAGTCCTGGTTCAGCCCAGGGTCCGAGGGGTGAAAGGGGGCCACAGACTTCAGAAACTGCTGGTAACGCGAATCCCCCGCTTTCGATTTGCGGGGTGGCTGCTGCTGCGTCACAGGCTGCATTTTAGGGAACCCCGCACCGCCGGCCTGTGGCTGCTCAGAGAAAATGGGGCGCACGTTCGTCAGGTTCCCTAGTCCCAGCCCTGTCAGGTTAGCCAATCCGCCTGGGTCCTGTCTGTCGAGCCCAGAAATCCCGCTTTTGAACTGGTGGTGCTGGTGGCTGTTGAGCATTTCCAGTATATCCATGGAGTACTTGCCAAACTGGAGCATTTCCCAGTCTGTGGCGCTGGCAGACTGGGAGGGGGGGACGGAGCCGACTGTACTGGTATTTCCACTGGTCCCACCGCGGCCAATACTGGAAGAATTGGTCCCGCTTGCGCTGTTAGTGTTGGCGGTGTTGTTACTGGAGTTTGCTGTTGTGTTGGAAGTACTGCTACTGGCGGTGCTGGAGTTTCGTCCGCTGGAGCCACTGGTTTCCATTGCAGCTCCTTCCCCTCTCGCTCTCTTTCTGTCTCTGTCTTTGTTCACCGCTCCCTCTGCTGGTCTGGAGGAGTCAATGCTTCTGAAAAAGAAAGACTGAATTCATAAGTATAACATCACATGTGAACTGTAGCTTAAATTCTAGGGGCGTACAGATCAGAGCTGGGGTCAATTATTAAGAGATCCAGATAAGCTGCATACTGGGTGTTTTACAAATTGAAAAATATGAATTACACATGATATTTAAATTGAGCAATTTCACTGCACAGCTTAAATTCGCATGTTATCATGCTTCATGTACTTCGTTGGTTCCCGGTGTCTCAATGGTCAGCTGTGAATATCCCTATTTTGGAAGGTAAATCTATAATAAATACAATATTCTGTGTTTGGAGAGTCAGGATGCTTTATATTACTGTAGCAAGGCGATCAATAAGGAACACGATATTACTGTTTCTTTATTTGCATTTGTGCAGTATTGCTCTAATACTGCACTAATGGGCAGCAGTGTGGAGTAGTGGTTAGGGCTCTGGACTCTTGACCGGAGGGTCGTGGGTTCAATCCCAGGTGGGGGACACTGCTGCTGTACCCTTGAGCAAGGTACTTTACCTAGATTGCTCCAGTAAAAACCCAACTGTATAAATGGGTAATTGTATGAAAAAAAAAAAAATAACATAAAAAAATAAATAATGTGTACAAAATAATGTAATTGTATGTAAAAATAATGTGATATCTTGTAACAATTGTAAGTCGCCCTGGATAAGGGCGTCTGCTAAGAAATAAATAATAATAATAATAATAATAATAATAATTGCTACAGTTTTTTAATATCAGAAATATATTGCATGTGCATGCAGGGCTTTTAAATATATTCCACGTGCAGCGTTGGAATTCAAATGAAGTTCTGTTTCTGTTTGCTTCACAGTCATATTGTTTGTGGTCAATAAAGCAAATAAGAAGAATTGTTTTTGTTTTTATCTTTAGACCAAGTATTTGTACAGTAGTTCAAAGTAACATTACAGATAAAATGTAAGGTTGCATACCCCATAAGTTAGCATTAAAGTAAGTAGTTTTTTTATTGAATGTACTCATGAACTTAGAGTAAGTAGTGGGATTCCGACAAATACAGCGTTTCACGTCCCCACGTGCTGCTACGACTGTTTAAATAACGTACCTGCCATTTTTCTTTTCATTGTTAACATCCTGACAACTTTTTACACTTAGAACTTTAACGTTTGCATCAAACCTCTTTTCAAACCGGCCGCTCTAGTGCGCTGGGGATTGAGATCTGTCCTCTAAATCACTGCAGGAAGAGCGATAAAAAAAACAAAAAAAAAAAAACAAGTGCTCTGGCTTTTCTGTTCCGTACCACATCATGGATCGTTATTGTTGTGTTACCTGTTTGACAATGTGGGTAATAATCCTGACACTGTCAGTGCACTAGAGCAGACATTTTGAAAAGAAAGAGACTTTATTGTAAGTGTAAAAAGTTGACAGGATGTTAACGATGAAAAAAAAACGGAGGTACGTTATTTACAGTTGTAGCACCGCGCGGGGGCGTGTGACACTGTATTTCCAGAGCCCCGCTACTTACTCATTAAAGTAGTGTGAAACACATTTTACTCACATATACATTCAGAACTCTGCCGCTCACATTTTAACTCCAAATTGGGTGCTCATATTATACCAGTTCTTGCCTCTCTGCATTGATTGAGAGCAGGATTGATTTTAAAATTTTACTGCTAACTTATAAGGCTCTAAACAGTTTGGCCCCAAATTACATTTCTGATTTGCTAACGAGGTACCTTCCCCCTCGTAACCTTCGCTCTGTGAATTCGGGTGTGTTAAGGGTTCCGGAGGCTAAGCTTCGTTCTATGAGTGACGGGGCTTTCTGCTGTTATGTGTCTAGGCTTTGGAATAATCTTCCGCAGGTGATCAAGGATGCTAATACTGTTAATGCTTTTAAAAAACAACTAAAAGCATTTCTATGTACAGGCATTTCATCATGGTTAGGCTTGTGTCACTGTGCGATGTTTTATTTTATAATTGGTTTTATTTTTAACGATATGTTGTGTACTTGTTTATACTTTTTTGTTGTTTTTAGTGGTATTGTTCTGAACTGTACAGCACTTTGAGATGCTTGCATTGAGGCACTATACAAAAAAAGATTATTATTATTATTATTATTAGTATCTAAATTGGAAAGTAAATTACTCAATGACCCAAAACCTAATCTGAAGCACAGTTCTACAATACAGCAGCATTGTTCAATTCAATTACACTGCAGACATTACAATTATAATTACGACTGTACTAAAAAGTAACAAACAACTACACTCGGAACATGTTTACTCTGTTTATTCTAAAACTAACCCAGCAATAATCCCAGGTACAAATACAGAAACATACTATACAACTTCTGTTGCTGTAAGTGAAGCTAACCACCACTCAGGCAGCACTGATCACAGGGAGTAGCCTGAAAGTCTCATGCGAGACGCATGCATTACCTATTAAATGTTCCCTCAAGTTCAATGCACAAATAAAATGTGAGCTCATAGAATTGGTTTGAGAAAAATCTATATTTTAATTGGCATTCCGGTACTTTAAGATGTAGGACTTAGTGTTGGGACAAACATCTGAATATTCAAACAAATATTTTTTGACGTGTATTCGGATACAAAAATCAAACAATGGCAAATGAAAAAGAGCTCTGTGTGCTATGTGAGATATATATATATATATATATATATATATATATATATATATATATATATATATATATATACAAAACACAGGATCAACACAGCAGCTCTTGAGCCTCTATGTAAAAGTTTTAGACAGCAAAAAGCAAACAAACCAGATTATGCGCGTGCAAGCATAGTGATCTCTATGGAAAGCCACCTGGGACAAAAATACGTTGTGCTGCTTTAGAGCGAGTCAGAATCTCATGGGACAGAAAAAAGGCAAGCATGTCGTTCTGAAACGCCTTGTTTAAACAGTACCCAACGTTGTGTAGTGATTTTTATATAGACTGTATATATTATGTAGATTTTGTTGCAACTTTCTGTTAGGTGGAATGTAATAAACGACAACCAAAATGGTGAGTTTTTTTCCCCCCTTCACTTTACAACGCCATTTCCACGTTTGTTTCCTTTGATGTGTTTAAAGTTAAATTTCAGTTTCTGTTTGCTTGTTCAGCTACAAAAACCTCAAGTTATTACTTTATGAAAATGTGTCGATGGCCACTGTTTACTGTGAAGAAACAGCAATGGCAAGGAATGGAAACAATTAAATAAATAACATGCGTTGTCATCTTTCTGCACTATTTATTTCAGGAATAAACAAAACAACGTTTAACTTGAACTGCTGTTTGGCATCTTTTGTTTTGTGGTTAGTTCACTGGGGTAAAGCAAGGCCAACACAATGTATTCTTTACTCCTGGGGTATTTTTCTATTTTATCGTGTTACATATTGTAAGGTCTTGCTGTAAAATAAAGGCACACACACAGGGGCCACGCCCCCCTGGCCCTGCTGCTATGCTGTCTCTGCCTGCGTACAGAGCAATGTAATGGCTTTTATTACTTTTTGAAAAACGAACGAATATCTGAACAAATATATTTAACTTATGAGTGAATATCCGAACATGAAAGTCCTGTGTTCGTCCCAGCACTAGCAGAACTACACCGCTGTATGCAAAGCTGGTCATACCGGTAGCTTATTTTACTTCAGCCTTGCATAAATAACATACCCCCAAATCAGTTTAACCAAAAATACCAGTATTGTTGTTCAGATACCAGTTACTGCACTGTCTGATGAATATCGCAATATACCCGTATATCGGTATTATCGCACACACCTTCTGCTTAGCATAATAAAAAAATAATTTTATTTTTTTTATTTATTTAGCAGACGCCTTTATCCAAGGCGACTTACAGAGACTAGGGTGTGTGAACTATGCATCAGCTGCAGAGTCACTTACAACTACGTCTCACCCGAAAGACGGAGCACAAGGAGGTGAAGTGACTTGCTCAGGGTCACACAATGAGTCAGTGGCTGAGGTGGGATTTGAACCGGGGACCTCCTGGTTACAAGCCCTTTTCCTTAACCACTGGACCACATAGCCTCCTAATCAAAATAAAATTTAAAAAACATGTCAACGTATGCATTTACTATTAAATTTCATTTAGCATGTTATTATCAGCACAAAAAACTATGAAATCGTTTTTAATATAAGAAGTTTGTAACCATCCACTTTTATAGAATACAGAGCTGCCCAAATAATAGAAACAGCGTTGGTGTGTATCATTAAAAAAAAAAAAAATAGAAAAGGACTGGAGAATGTAAAGCACGATGGAGAAAACTGATGAAAACCCTGAAGTAAAGAGTGGAGTGGGAAGCTCGTGGCCACACTGCTGGGATTTGCCACTCGCTATGTGCAGTGTGACTGCAAGTCTTTCTGCAGGTGTCACTGGCATCGCACGTGTATTTTTGTGTTGAAGCAATGGTCCCAATCTGTTTAACAGATCGTCAAACCTTTCATCTGTCATTCTAAAAACGTCTTTCTTTGAGACAACAGCAAGTCTGTTACAGCCTCGCCTGCCGCCGCAGCAGTCTGCTCCTATGACTAGTCACCATATTGATGTCACCAAACTGTTGTTTTAATCCAGAAGGTACTGATGTGTATAGACCTGAATGCGGTGTACGTTAAAACACAGTATATTAAGCCTGTGCTTTGTGAATAATATATTTGAAGTTAGTAAGTCAGTATATCATTCGTTCATGCCGCTATAGTTTTTAAGATAAACGATTATTTTTTTAGGGCAGTGACGTCACTCAGCCCTCCTACAATAGCGGAATTGAACCAAACTTGTCTCATTCGTTTGAGCTGGTCACTGCTACAAAACGAATGTTAGTGCTCTTTTCCTTCAAGATTTATTCACGATTCGGGGAGCTGCGTTGTCCTCCGACGCTGTAGCTGAGGCGGCTGCACGGTGAGTCTGCAGAATGTAAAGAAGCAGGCGGCTGACGGCACACACTTCGGAGGACAGCGTGTGTTCATCTTCGCCCCTCCCGAGTCAGCGCAGGGGTGGCAGCGATGAGCTGAGCCTAAAAATAATTGGGCATTTCAAACTGGGGAGAAAATAATAAAAATTAATTGGCAACGATTTATTCACGATTCTTTTAGGGCGAGTGACGTCACAGTCCCCCTAAAATAACGGGTTTAAACCAAATATGGGTCATTCGTTTGTGCTGCGTTACTGCTGCTTTCCTTCAGTATGTATTGACACTTCTTTGATAAGAATATGTCACTTGGTAAGCGACGCTGCTAACACAAGTGAACACTAACAAAATAAACATGAATAGTAATGGAAGAAAGTCCAGTCTTTCTTTCATCGCTGGCATAGCTTTACTCCGGTCAGAGCGAGATCCTAACGCAATTTTTAGGAAAGTATAGAAAAGTGTGTCCTCTTATTCACTTACTGTTTCATAGTGTAATGAATCTGAAACAAGTGTACATTGAGGATGCATAGACAATGTTGCGATTGCTTTTGTTTTTTTGTGCATCTCAAATTTTATAAGTTCTACTTACTATTATTCAGTCCTCTCGCCTTAAGTGTATGTACATTATGAACAGTGATATTCTGTGAAAAACCTCAATATGTACAAGTACTTCCCTAGTGCTGTTTACACTCCCCTTCCCAACATGCACTGTCTTAAAGGGATACTCTGGTAACACAGCACTAACCAGCTGACCTAGCACTAACGAATGGTATTATTATTATTACTATTAATAATAATAATAATAATAATAATAATAATAATAATAATAATATGTACAAAACAATAAGGCATCTTATAACACTAGTGTATTACAGTATATTCATGGGTCTCGGGATTTTACTATGTATTTTTTTTTTTTTTAAACAAATCAGTTCAAGTAAAACTATACAAATTAAAAAAAATATTCAGTTGTTCAGCACATAGTGACTCACACATTTTCAATGAGCTGATATATAGAGGTAAGTCATTAAAAAAAAAGGCAAATACACAGGTGGGACGACTCTCTTATTGTAAGGGGGCTGTGACGCTGTCACACGAAAAATGGTCCCCTCTGGAAAATGGTCCCCCTGAACTTTTTGTCATAGATTATTTTATGAAAAGTAGTGTGGGGGGTATATCATGGGTTATCGTATGAAAAATGTGCATCTCCGTCACAGTAACCGATCAAATGGTCCCACCTGCCAGAATCATTTTCATAGTCCTATGAAATACAGCCACCCGACACATTCCTTATGAAATGTTCCTCTATTATTATTTGTTTGTCTATAGAGACTATGCAATGCATCACTGAGACTACTTATTGCATCAGCTGCAGTGTCACTACAGCTCTATTATTATACTGATTCATTATTAGCCTTATTATAAGGAATGCTCATTTCTATCTCTCTCTTGGCCTTTCTAACTTCCTTTTTGATTTGAGTCTGCTGTGCCTCACATGTCTAAATGCTTTTAAATAACACTGAAGCCAAGTGGAAACTATTTTAAAGACAATTAAAGACAGTAAGTTTCCCTTTGGTATTATAGTAAATAAACAAGATAGAATAATGGAAAACAATGCCCCTGATATTTTCTTATCTTTGTTAAACTGATTAAAGGCACCAGTAAAAATGGGTACTTGCTCAAAAGTAAGATTTCAAATGATTTTTGACAGATTCTATAGAAAACTAAAGTACTTTTGTGGTACTTGTTCTGTAGTACTTCTGTGGTACTGGAGTATTATTATTATTATTATTATTATTATTATTATTATTATTATTATTATTATGTGTTTATTTAGCAGACGCCTTTATCCAAAGCGACTTACAGAGACCAGGGTGTGTGAACTATGCATCAGCTGCAGAGTCACTTACAACTACATCTCACCCGAAAGACGGAGCACAAGGAGGTGAAGTGACTTGCTCAGGGTCACACAATGAGTCAGTGGCTGAGGTGGGATTTGAACCGGGGACCTCCTGGTTACAAGCCCTTTTCTTTAACCACTGGACCACACAGCCTTCTGGGAGTACTTTTTCAGTACGTCTTTATAAACCTTTGTAATGCTGGTCCTACTGCAGAAGATACTGGTTCTGTGGCTGTTTTGTATTTCTTAAAATGAATCATTGTTTTCTTTATAAAGTGTTGTTTAATACTTGGCATTTTTCATCTGAATTTCTGCAGTAACTAAGCAGCAGCACAACCACATGGCTCAAGGTCATGAAGCTGTAAACTCAGTTTTACAATGTATGTTTTATTCTGTAAGAAAATGCACTATTTTTCAATTTCTGTTGAACACCTACAGACTAGAATAAAAATGACTTTCACTCGCAGTTTTGCGCTACTGTTACCTCAAGAAGACACTAGACTAAATATTAAAACAGAAGCCCTTTTTTATTAAGTGATAAAATGTAACACATACATAATATTATAACTCCTAGTGTTCACTAGTTAGCGTGGACAGTTTGATTCACTTTCAGTATGTGCAGTCGATTTCCTCGGCTGCTTCTGCAGCAAGTGTTTAAACGCTTGACTGAAACGTCTGCCTGTTCCAGGAGTTCCTTCTTTATTGCATCTATAATCGTATAAAGGCAGCCGATTAATGGAACCATGTCACATTGAAAATGAAATGCCAATTGAAAATGCATATTATTGAACAGTGCGCAATAAAAAAAAAAAGAATGTTTTCGGCCCTTTCAAGGTTTAATTGAATGTGTGCATATAGCAGACAATAAATTGCATTTATTGAAAAGGGACATGTTTATAAAATGCAAAGGAAACAGATCAAAACTGAAAATATAAAGAGAGTATTTAGATTGGCAAAAATAAAAAATGCCTGTGCCAAAGTGTTATTCAAACACTTATGTTTTCTATAATAATAATAATAATAATAATGATAATAATAATGATAATATATTTTTCCCCATGATGATGATGATATCAATTCTATTAAAAGAAAAAAATACACGTTTGTCAACGAGACAGAAGTTTGACTATTTTGTTCCCTGTTGTAATCGCAGCCATTACCAAAGACATTTTTTTAATAAACTTTATGCTCGTACAGTTGCGTGGTTTCCTACTAAATAAATCATCACAGTGGCGTTCTTTCAAGTATTGTCCATAAAGTTCATTATTAGCAGCAGCAGAGCAAAAGCAACAGTTGATTTGACTTTTTAACACAACTGCAAACTAAAAGGCAGGTAAAAATAGGAGGAGGGATAGATGGGATGCGGTAGAGAAATACTTAAACCCTGCATATCACATGCTGAATTGTTTCCAAATTAGCGATTCATTTTAGACTACATTTTGCCACAACAAAGCTTGTTTTGTTGCATTTGGGGGATAATTCTGTATTACGAAATGCATCAAGTAGCCTATTCTATTTTGTGGTGGTATACTAATATCTGTACAAACAAACACATGTCTCATGTGTTGTTGCTTACTCATTTAAAAAAAAAAAAACCATGACAACATGACTCCCCTACAAAATAATCGTTAAAATCTTAAAAACCATAGCTGCACTGACGTTCGTCTCAACGGCACAAACGAATGAGACAAGTTTGGTTCAATTCCGGTATTGTAGGGGGGTTGAGTGACGTCAGTCCCGTAAAAAATTATTGTTAATATCTCAGAAACAACAGCAGCACAAACCGGCACAAACGAATGATATATGACTCAACGTTTGTGCTGTTTGTAGAGGGGCCAACTTCACAGAGCTAGTTCGGAACCTAGAACTGTGTTCAAAGTTATAGTGTAAAATAAAGAAGCTTTGTAATTATGTGAACATCCATTGTTAATGTATAATTGTATTACTTTTAGCAAACAATATGACATGCTAAACTGAAATCTTAAGTGTTAGGTTTTAAATGTGGGTCATTCCACGCCAACTCAACCAGAAAAGGGGCATTTCACAGAGCAAAATAAAAGGTGTAAACAAAACAAATCTCGAACACAAAATAATAAATAAACCATACAGGTCAGGCTGGGCAGTCGCTGTCACTGTTCCTCTATTGTATTAGTTTATTCAGTTTTGTTTTTGCTCTCTCTCATACACTCCTCTTAAACACCCACTCCGAGTGCAGAGAGCTGCAGGCTTTTTATACAGTGGCCGAGGGGTTTAACTAGCTAGCAATTATTCTATTACCCCTCGGCCACAATCTGCACAAGTTTTTTTTTAAGTTACTGTGGATGGGGCTACCCATCCACGCTACTACACAAAAACAAAACATTCGGCTACGCTGTCACTAACAAAAATACGCGGTGCTTCACCGTCATATAAATACATAAATAAAATCAAACAAAACAAATACAAAATACACTGCACAGGGGCGGAGGGGGAGACCCCAATCTAAAAATAAATAAACAAATAAATGTACAGGACTCGCTACCGCCCTGCTACAGGGACCTTGACCAGAAAAATCACCCTGGAGGCAATTTAGATGCCACCATCACGTGTAACACCTTGTTCTACTCGTATTGAACAGGGCTTTTCCGAAAAAAAATATTAGGAGCACCCTACTCACTTCTGGCAAATTGCCAGGCGAGGGGTAACTGATGAGTTTTATTTGAACTTCAGCCCAACCCTTTACCCTGTAGGGTATGTGGGTCCTAAAATGCAAGTATTGCTGTAAGAACCTTCGGAACCAGTCTTCCAAATTCTGTGAAAAACGTTTGGTTTTAAGTCCCACCACTGGTCATTAAACCCCCTTGAAATTAAAATGTTTGCTATTTGTACCAAGTTTAGGCCGTAATAACTTGCGTGGGGGGAGTCCAAAAAATCACTCAAAGATCTGTTTGGATAGATGTTAATGAGATCCACAAGCATCAAGCAAAATATGTTGGTATCCGAGGATTTTGGATTTTTGAAGTTGCATTTGTCATGCATTCCAGCATTGCTTATGGCCACTTTGGTGAGGCTAAAGTGCCACATAGTTCTATCCAAACCGGCTATTTCTTCAACTGTGCATTCCCTGAGGATTGATCCAGAGGAAAAAGCAACAATGTTGGCTTCCACTGGCACTAGCGTGGAGCTGAGGGGTTATGAACTTGCATATGGACTTCGTTGTTATGATGACACATTTGAAACTACCAAAACTGTACTTAGGTTGACCTTTGCAAGGTCACAGGTCGAAGGGGATGTGTTTTAAAAAACAATGGCTATCATGTCTGAAAACCCCCAGGTGAATTTTTCTAGGAAAATCTGAAATGGACGGGCAACGGCACTGGTTGAGTTGGCATGGAATGACCCATGTGTAGCAAAGAATTATTAACGAATTGTTGAAATAATTGTTGCGTAATAAAATGGTATTCATCTGGTTTTGTTGACAAATCCACAGTTTTCTGTGGTTGTTTTTCCTCTCCTGAGAGATTAACGGATCACGCTGGCACCAAAGTGAGCGAGCATAGGTGGGCTGAATAGCCTTTTCTCGTTCTTGAATTCCTTATGTTCTCAAACTGTGGATTTGTTCATCAACAATGTATCTGCCCCACACCCCCCTTCTCTTCAAAGCCACACAGCCACTTTTAAAAGATCAAAGGGTGACGACATGGAAATGTTTTAAAATGTAATAAAACACCTTTATAATAATGAGTTCATTATACAATATGAATGTTGCCCTTGTCTACACAATTATGTGGTACTCAGGGAGCCACCTTTAAAAACATGTAAATTAGAGCTGAACAAAGCGATACTGGGATCAAGATTTCCACTGAAATCAGGTGCCCCCAGGATGAGGGGCACTGGTGTCGATCGGGCTGATTCACCATTCAGTGAAGAAACAGCTGCTTGGGATTGTGTGGATCGCTGTTCTCCACAGAGTAAGAAAAGCAGCGATCATCACAAACCCAAGCAGCTGTTTCTCCAGTCTTCACTCTGAATGGTGAATCCGCCCGATCAACACCAGCGCGCCTCCCCTGAGTGTCAGCACCTGATTATTGTGGAGAGCTCCATCCCAGTAATCTCTTTGTGATGGACTGCCATAAGCACAACACAAGTCAACATAAAAGACCTATACACATTTTAAAAGATCTACACACATTTTCAATGATTTTTTTTTTTTAAATTTAAATCAAAAGATGTTGTTCTCTCCTAATGGGAATAGACCATACTCTGACAATGCAATTCCACCTGGGGAGCTTTTTTTGGCTAATTGTTATTTCGGGAATTGAGAAATACACAACTGATTTCCACCCTGCTTAGTGTCCCTTAATAAAAGCAGGTGGTCAGGACGCTTCCATGTCACTAAGCTGCTGTGCAGTATTGAAATGTTCTGCCACATAAAGCAGCACAATCTACCACACAGAACAATGTTCACAGCTCTCTCCTGTGTGTTTAATGAATGTGTTGTTCAGGTACAGTAGACTGTATATTGAAATGTTATTAATGAGCTCTATTGGAATCAACGCATCTCAACACTTCTCTGTGTGTTTAATGGATGTGTTGTTCAGGTACAGTAGACTGTATATTGAAATGTTATTAATGAGCTCTATTGGAATCAATGCATCTCAACACTTCTCTGTGTGTTTAATGCTTCTTTTGACAGGTTACTGCAGGTGAACTCCAAAGTCAAGCCCGGCTTATTTGTCGCTGATTTTTTAGCTCAGTCCCTTTGAAGTGATATGAACAGGGCAGGACTAACATACATACAAAAAGTAACATTTTCAAGAATGTGTAGTTTTAATAACAAGGCAGATTGTCTAAATACAGAATAACGTTTTCTTATTCATAATGAAGTACTTCTAAGTACAGTACAATATCATTTTTTAATTGTACTATACTTAATAGTATTGACAAACCCCCATCACATATTAATATAGGATGAAGAATTGTCTACCATAAAAACACAATTCTAGCGATCATGTAAATACAGTAACTTCTCTTACCTGCGGTTGTAAATTTTGCATCCGTTCTTCAAAAATGCCACAATTCCATTTTTGTTGTAGCTTGGTAACACTAATAATAATAATAATAATAATAATAATAATAATAATAATAATATGTGTAAAGGTTTTTTTCTATATTGTTATGGCGCGAACTGTAGGCGAGCATACTAGTATAGACTCTACGCTAAAACATCGTAACGTCCCAATGGTATTTCTTCCCCTACACTTTCTCGTTAAAATTTGAATTAAAACAAAAAGATAATAATTGCGGGCTCGCTGTTATTATTTTTTGCCCCCTCTCACCAGTGGAAAAATCAAACCGGGGGTCTAAAAATGTGAATGCAGTAGGTAGGCCGCGCTCGCTCGATACAGTTTCAATTAAAGTTCTACGTTAAAAAAACGGTTTCACTTTTTAATTTCTTCATATTTACTGTTTATGAAACCGATCTCCTTGTGTTTGTTTATTTTATAACTCTTCCTTTTTTTCTGTCGGCCGATGTTTTTTTTCTCGTCTTTTCTGTGTGTCTGTGTGTGTGTGTTAACTGACTGAGGAACTACTTCCGGGGGGAGTGCCAACGAAATCAGTCCCCTCTCCGGACACTTCTATTTCCTGTATCGATAAAATGTTAAATTCATTAATGAAATAAATAAATAAATAAATAAATAAACGTACAATTCTGCTGCATTTTCATTTAGCGAGGTATATAAGCTGCGCTGTATTTGCGAGACAAGCCCATATGATATATGATGTTATCGTATGGAAAATGTCTTAGGAAATTTGTACAGGAATCCTAAAATAAAAATAAAATAAAATAAAGAATCCACGCATTGGAATGTTTTTTACATGTCATAGGATTCAAACGAGACCCTTTTTTTTCGTATTGTCTGTTTCCTTCATGTTATTTTAAAGTCTATAATCACCTCACTGTGCGGTACAGGGAATTCACAAACACCACGTCTCTATATCCCAAGAGAATAAGGACCCAGCCTACTCTTCAAGCACTAGACATACTTTATGAAGCAGAAAACCATCGATCAAATGAAAACTCACTATTTCAATCATTGAAAAGCCAGCTTTCATTTTATCGATTCATGTTCTTCTTCATATAATAATCTCTAAAATCTAACACGATTCAATAGGATACTACGTGATACAAGACAATTAAACCTTATATTATGTATTTGTTTTTCTTCTAAAAAATATATTAAAATGGATATATATATATATATATATATATATATATATATATATATATATATATATATATATATATATATATATTGCCCCTAACAATGGCGGCGCCCAAGCCGGCCTCACTCCTGGAACGGAAGTGGCCACTCTGCGGTTTGTCTTGTGCTCGATGGTGGAGCCGGAAGCCGTGTCGAAAACGGTAAATATGATCAATTATTACCAATAATTCTGACCTTATTATCGATACGTGGATGTATCAAAATAAACATTCTTGAACCCGAGTGGGTTTTTTTTTAGTCGACTAGAAACGTCAGAGGTTTAAATTAGTTTCAAATAACGGGCATTTCTGGGCAGGGAAATAAATATTTAGCGTACCTCTCATACAGTACAATTACAAAAACCCTACACGCACAAGATAGCAAGCTATGTGTTAAGCTTCTGTTTGTTTTCAATATATATTATTTTAAATGCTATCTCCTGCTCAACTAAAGCGATAACAACCTTTCTGTATCTGTTGGTGTTAGCGCAAATTTGCAGCAATTTGCATATTTTATCTTACGTGAGTCGTTCATTACGTCTCGTTATCCTGTCTGCTAGTTGTGTTGTTGTTGTTTTATTCATATTGACTGGGTTTGCTTGCATAGTTTTAATTATTACTAGTCTACCGTATTTAATTATCAGATGTCTGCACTGGTATCACCGGTTCCCCAAACATTAAATGTGTTTATTTGAATGAAATAACCAGATACAAGAGTTCACTTCTGTAAAAAAAAACAAAAAAAAACATAGCAATATATAATACCATTTGTTTTTTTCTTCTTCAATATACATGTTTGAAAGTAATTAGAAATAGTAAAGATCTATATATTTTTGTTTGCGCTGTAAAACACTAACGTGTGTCATTGTAATTGGTAAACTGAAAACTCCATATTTTAATAATTACGTTTCGTCTTCTGTCTTCTTCGGGTAGCATGATAGAAATAGGCAAGCAGACTGCTGCTGTTTAAGTTTGAAAGTTGTATGTAGATAGATCGATATTGTAAAATACTCTGGGCCATATTTTCAAAGCGTTTACTCCAGTCTTTAATTAACGCATGTTTTTTTTTTTTTTAAACAGAGAATACATTCATATTAATGTTACCAAATGAATAACAAACAGCTTGAGGCTGCTTGTGAGACTTTGTATTATCTTACCTGGCTGCTTGGTTCTAACTTTGTCATAACAGGTGTTTTTCTCCAAAAACAGGAGTTTGTTCAGTGATGGAAAGAAGACTCCCATTACATAGCAGTTTGATCCATTCCTGGTTGTGCTAGGAGTTAAATAAGACACAGGGAGTGGCCTTAATATAAGATACAAGGGATGGCCGGTATTGAAGCTGGTTTTACATTGCTGTCAATTGGAACAAATCTGGACTGTGAAACACTGGCCTTAACCCTTTGCTGCCTAAGCAGAATGACCATATATGGGCATGAGTGTGACCATTTTGTGTTTAGCGCATGTAGTTTGGCAACCTTAAATCAGAAATTAAAACCCAATATATCTACAGAAAGGCCTTACCTGTGTTTCCAGTGATGTCATGTATTTTGTTGTGGAATGTATTATATATTTTTCATATAAGCCACACCTCCCAAAAAAATATTGAAAAATGTATAATAAATAATATTTTTAAAAAGTGCCAATTTCAACCTCTTTTCAAGTCATATTGAAAATAACTTAGCGTATATAGGAGCTGTGCAATTTTCCAAGGATTTCAAATCAGAAATCAGAAATGAAATATCTTGTACAGTTGCAGAGCTACACAAGGTTGTACAGTGCATGGAATTTTACTCTGAAATGGCAAATGCAGACCAGCTCTAAGACTTTCCAAAGTCTTGGAAACATTATTACCCTGTTTGTGATACAAGTATATTTATTTATGAGGTAAACTAACAATAATAATAATAATAATAATAATAATAATAATAATAATAATAACTACAGCTAAATAATGACTCCATCCTTTCACACACACACACACACACACACACACACACACACACACACACACACACACACACACACACAGACAGAGAGAGAAACAACAAAATATTCCAATTTTTTTTTTAATGAAAAGCAGATATAAAGTTTTTTAAAAAAAACAAGATGGCTAGTTAGTCCAAGTACATGCCTTTCAAATGAGCACTCCTGACCTGTAGAGCCGGAGACACAGACGTTTCAAATTGAAGAGTGTTTTTGTATCTGTAGTGAACTCAGCTGAAATGGCGGCATCTGTGAGGCTTACTCATAATTATAATATTATAATGTCCCACCCATCCTAGCCATAAACCAATTATTTGAAGACATTGCCCCGTAGTCATCGCTATGCCCCACGCAGAAATAATAAATATTGGTGATTGGACGGCCAAGATATGACATGAAAGGTCATCTATCATAGACGATCGATTTTAAACTGCTCTGGCAGGAAAGGGTTAATTGTGAGCTGGCCTTTGTACTGAAGGTGTCTCCATACTGAGCTTTTACTGCAGGTGATGTATTATTTTTTATTCAGTGCTGGAAGAGTTAGGCCAGTTATTTTCCATTCCAGTTTCGATAAAAACTTCTGTTTTTGAAATTAGCCCTTAACTCCCTTAGAAAGCAAGCAGGCCTGACAGAGTGACCTGCCAGCTCTCAGCCCCTCCGTGTGTGTAAGTGTAGAGTAGGCAGGGCTGGCAGAGGTGAAAGATCTGAGGAAGGCTGTTCAGAGCCTGGCAGTTAGGATTCTTAAAGCAGCTCAAAGCCAGGGAAAGGCAGATTTAAAATGATAAGAACCCAGTATTGGAGGAGCAACTGAACCACTCAGAATGACTGAAGCAAAACACCAGTGAATGGAAAAGTACATAAATGGTAACTGTTTTCATGTGAAGCAGTGTGGAATAGTGGTCAGGGCTCTGGACTCTTGACCGGAGGGTCGTGGGTTCAATCTCAGGTGGGGGACGCTGCTGCTGTACCCTTGAGCAAGGTACTTTACCTAGATTGCTCCAGTAAAAACCCAACTGTATAAATGGGGAATTGTATGTAAAAATAATGTGATATCTTGTAACAATTGTAAGTCGCCCTGATAAGGGCGTCTGCTAAGTAATAAATAATAATAATAATAATGTGGTTTGCTCAGAATTCCCTCTGTGGTCTGGTAGTCTTCAGACTTCATTATCCCAGTGGTGGATGCTTCGTGGGGACTTCCAATAGCCTAAGTCATACCTCAGTACTAAAAAAAAAAACCTCTACTTACATGGAGCTGTTCTTCAGTTCAGGTACACAACAGCAGAAATGGTTTGTGAATTGATTGTAAAACATGTAAAATAATAAAAGTACCAATATTTTTTTTTATTATGATTTGAGTGCAGGTTTGTCTATTTTTGTATTTCAGTATTTAAGCCCTAAACTTTTTTTTTTTTATTTATTTTTTCAGTAATTACAAATATCAAGAAGTCTACATGTGTTACTGCTGACTGTGCTGTCTGTTCAGTAACTTGCCCACATTGTGTTTGTAAAATGTTTTCAAAGCCTCCTTTCTGGCTTTGTTAGAGTCCAAGAGACCCGTCCTGTGATATACTGAACTAACGTTGCTGAAAGCAATCGGACTGCATCCAGCTGTTTGATTTCTTCAGCTCGTCATTCAAACCAGAGACTAGCTGCTATTGTGGGTACTGCACTGCCGCTGACAGCAAACACGGTTTTCGATTTTATATATATATAAACTTTATTTATTTGCTATACTAAATTTAAATAGATAGATTGGACGTATAGGACAGTGAGGAAGCAGACTTAGTCTTCATTGATAGACAGAGATTTTCTTTCATCCAGCAGAAAAAAAGTAACCTGCTTTTAATACTGAATTTATGTATTTTCCGGCAGATGGATGTGTAACAGTGATTAAACATAGTTTGAACTTCTGAGGTTTTTTACCAGAGATTAAGGCCCTCATATTTTTTACAGTAGCATCTTTCTGTAATTTGGTGTCCTTTTTTCAGAACACTCCGGGGAACATTATAAAGTGCTCTAAATTTAATATTTTTATTTTTATTAAAAAAAAACATTAAGTATTTTGTTTTGATGATGTGTTCCGCTTAGTGTTTTCAAAGAGACAAATTTATAAAAACGTGTTATTCTTTGACAAGACATTGTTTCACCTGAGTGATTTTTTTCAGGACACTTTATGGAATATTATACAATAATTATAAAAAATACTTTTACTGATTTTCCACTCCAATAAGTAAAACTATAATATATATATAGATAGATAGAGAGAGAGAGAGAGAGAGAGAGAGAGATGGATGGATGGATATAGATAGATATATAGAGATATATTCAGTAGATTTGGGGTTTTCAAAGAGATAAAGGTAGAAAAACATTTTATTTAGTTACCTGAAGGACCCTACTATAGGAAGCTGTGTAGTCCAGTGGTTAAAGAAAGGGGTTTGTAACCAGGAGGTCCCCGGTTCAAATCCCACCTCAGCCACTGACTCATTGTGTGACCCTGAGCAAGTCACTTCACCTCCTTGTGCTCCGTCTTTCGGGTGAGACGTAATTGTAAGTGACTCTGCAGCTGATGCATAGTTCACACACCCTAGTCTCTGTAAGTCACCTTGGATAAAGGCGTCTGCTAAATAACAAATAATAAAAACACTCCCTCAAAGTTTTGTTGAAAAATATGGGCACAAGACATTCTTTCACCAGAGTGATTTTAAGAATGTATAGCCTTTTAAAAAACAAAAACAAAAAAAAACAAACACAACACATGATTTAAAACTGAACATTTTACAAACAAATAATACTGAGAACACCTACATAATGTAAACTGAATTGTGATTCACCAGAATCAGACGCCAGCGTTTCTGACACCAGTGATTCATGTAATCGTCTGCCATCTTGAAATGAGGTTCTGTAGAGTGGAAACATTTACATTATTGTGTGCAGATCAGTTTCTGTACATAAACAGTAACCCTATACACTGAATAGCCTTTTATCAAAGCAGTATTTTACAAACAGCAAGAACAACAGAACCCATCGTGCTAAACAAACTAAAAAACCCTAACTACTGTTATAAGCAAAGCTAGTACAATTGCAATGCCACAATACACGTTTATTCTCAGGATCTTTATAAGCAATAATGGACACTACTCTCGATTATTTTCTCTAAATAGTAATAATGAAGAAAAAGATAACTGATTTAAATTTTGCTCGTGAAACAACTGCTTCCACGCGTTTCGATTATATATACTGTATATATATCTATATCTATATCTATCTATATATATATATATATATATATATATATATATATATATATATATATATATATACAGTACTGTGCAAAAGTTTTAGGCAGGTGTGAAAAAATGCTGTAAAGTAAGAATGCTTTCAAAATAGACATGTTAATAGATTATATTTATCAATTAACTAAATGCAAAGTGAGTGAACAGAAGAAAAATCTAAATCAAATCCATATTTGGTGTGACAACCCTTTGCCTTCAAAACAGCATCAATTCTTCTAGGTACACTTGCACAAAGTCAGGGATTTTGTAGGCATATAGTCAGGTGTATGATTAAACAATTATACCAAACAGGTGCTAATGATCATCAATTCAATATGTAGGTTGAAACACAATCATTAACTGAAACAGAAACAGCTGTGTAGGAGGAATAAAACTGGGTGAGGAACAGCCAAACTCAGTTAACAAGGTGAGGTTGCTGAAGACAGTTTACTGTCAAAAGTCATACACCATGGCAAGACTGAGCACAGCAACAAGACACAAGGTAGTTATACTGCATCAGCAAGGTCTCTCCCAGGCAGAAATTTCAAGGCAGACAGGGGTTTCCAGATGTGCTGTCCAAGCTCTTTTGAAGAAGCACAAAGAAACGGGCAATGTTGTGGACCGTGAGACGAGTGGTCGGCCACGGAAACTTACTGCAGCAGATGAAAGACACATCATGCTTACTTCCCTTCGCTAATCGGAAGATGTCCAGCAGTGCCATCAGCTCAGAACTGGCAGAAAACAGTGGGACCCTGGTACACCCATCTACTGTCCGGAGAAGTCTGGTCAGAAGTGGCCTTCATGGAAGACTTGCGGCCAAAAGCCATACCTCCGACGTGGAAACAAGGCCAGCGACTCAACTATGCACGAAAACACAGGAACTGGGGTGCAGAAAAATGGCAGCAGGTGCTCTGGACTGATGAGTCAAAATTTGAAATATTTGGCTGTAGCAGAAGGCAGTTTGTTCACCGAAGGGCTGGAGAGCGCACACGAATGAATGTCTGCAGGCAACAGTGAAGCATGGTGGAGGTTCCTTGCAAGTTTGGGGCTACATTTCTGCAAATGGAGTTGGGGATTTGGTCAGAATTAATGGTCTCCTCAATGCTGAGAAGTACAGGCAGATACTTATCCATCATGCAATACTATCAGGGAGGCATCTGATTGTCCCCAAATTTATTCTGCAGCATGACAACGACCCCAAACATACAGCAAAAAGTCATTAAGAACTATCTTCAGCGTAAAGAAGAACAAGGAGTCCTGGAAGTGATGGTATGGCCCCACAGAGCCCTGATCTCAACATCATCGAGTCTGTCTGGGATTACATGAAGAGAGAGGAGCAACTGAGGCTGCCTAAATCCACAGAAGAACTGTGGTTAGTTCTCCAAGATGTTTGGGCCAACCTACCTGCCGAAGTTCCTTCAAAACTGTGTGCAAGTGTACCTAGAAGAATTGATGCTTGATGCTGTTTTGAAGGCAAAGGGTGGTCACACCAAATATGGATTTGATTTAGATTTTTCTTCTGTTCACTCACTTTGCATTTAGTTAATTGATAAATGTAATCTATTAACATGTCTATTTTTGAAAGCATTCTTACTTTACAGCATTTTTCACACCTGCCTAAAACTTTTGCACAGTACTGTATATATATATATATATATATATATATATAAATGTGAAAACATATATTTATATATTATAACATATGAGACAGAATACATGTTGTGATATAATTAGAAGTCAAATACACTGGATTTACTGTGTTTTCCTGTTTTATTTTTCTTAGCTGTAAACAAGTTCCTGTGATGTTTTCTTTCTGCTTGCTGCTGAAAACTTTCTCCGCCCTTTAAAATTTAAATACACCTCTCAGTGACGTCACACAAAGAATAAAACTATCAGGGAGTGAAATTCAGTCCCTTCCCTATCCAGTGATATATGTTTCCAAGCTGGGCTGTCAAACCCCAGCCCTCCAGGGTCAAGAGGGTTTTCTGGTTTTCATTCAACTTAAGCTCTCAAGTAACATAATTGATCTAATTATTTGTTGAATTTGACATATTTAATATTTTTCAAGGTCTTTACAGTTGATGGTTTTAAAATGCACTTGATTCAAGGTACACTACCTTTGTTAAAATGTGTCCAGTTAAGCAAATAATTAGGCCAATTAAGTAATTGAGAGCTTGAGTGGAACGAAAGCCAGAAGTCACTGCGCCCTCCTGGGACTGAGTGTGACACCCCTGCTGTATGGCAAGGTATGGTGACCCAGTAAAGTCAGTAAAAGGAAGCATGTTTTGTGTTGTGATTACCGGATCCCAGGCTCAGCAAGACGCTTCAGTGTGATCGTGTTACACCACCACGGTCCTTAAAGGAAATCTCTGCTCCATTGTGTAATATACTATTTAAACTATCCATTGCCTTTTTGTTATTCTGCTGTATGGTCAGCCCTAGTCTGATCACTGAGTAACATGTCTTTGTGATTGCAGGTCCGTGCCAGACCTCTCAGTTTCTGCCGACAGAGAGCTCTCCCAGTAGAGTAGCCCAGTCCAGGCCTTTCCCAGTATCTGAACCCAGGACTCTGCAGTGATTTAGCAGAGACACTCACACTGTCTGTCTGTCTTGGTGAGTAGCACTGTCTGTATTTTATATCAGAAATCAGCCACTGATGGAATTACAGTTTTCTATCTATCTATCTATCTATCTATCTATCTATCTATCTATCTATCTATCTATCTATCTATCTATCTATCTATCTATCTATCAATATAAGAGCAGTTAACTTATAGTAAAATGTTCACTTATGTTTGGAGCATGTAACAAATACTATAAATTGATGTCTATAGGATTCATGTAGCAGAACGTATACCTGACCCAGGAGGTATGTACCGTGTTTAATATGTTAGGTTACTTCTTGTAAACATTTATTTATCCTTTTATAGTTGTCCAATGAAGGCATTGACTCATTGTAATCTGTACGTTATTATGTAAGCTTTGGAAATGATGCACAAGTTTTGCTTTGTGCACACTGTACTTGTATTACACTTCCTGTTAATAGAAAGAGCTTCTTACTGAAGCATTGTCAAATAGTGCCGCTGTTGTTTGATTTGCTACGCGTTACTTCAGTTTTGAATAACGAGAATAAGCTGTGTACATTTACAGGGACGCAGACAGCAGTGGACCATCCAAAGTCAGGATAATTGGGGAGTGTGAGTCGGTCCTTCAGTGTCGCAGCTCAGTTCATGGTACGCTCTGAATGAAATCTACTATACATGTAAAAATAGTTTGCATTTGTTTGCATTCGCAGTAATTTACACAAAACTGACAAAACTTTCAAAAATGATTTTGTGCTGTATTAAAATGCAGTACATTCTGTGAGTTTTTGTTACAGAAATTGTTTGCATTCATGTAAATGCACTTTTTTCTAATGATCTTCCGTCAGTGAACGTTATACCTTGTTAAACACGGCTCTTTTAACTCACACTCGTGATGAGCTGTCATTGGCGAAAGTCAACCCCGGTTTTGTAATGAACTAGCCCTGCACGGTGATCGTGATGTAAAGCCGGTCCATCTGCAGTTAATTTGACAATATTTTATTTCATTTGGGGATTTATATATTAATGAACCGATCATGTTTGGGACGGGCTCGGTCCCAATTATTTTGTGTGTGTGTGTGTGTGTGTGTGTGTGTGTGTGTACAGCTGTAGTCAAAACTTTACATACCCCAATGGAAATTTATAATTTCTAGAAATTTCTCAAAACAAATAATTTTAAGAAAAATCTAGCAAAAGTTTTTGTGGATGACAAAAAACTTGCAAGAAATAGAAGTCTACAATTATTTATTTGTTAATTTTTTGCAAAACGCTAATTCAAAGTATTCATACCCTGACAAGGACAATTAAATTAATATCTAGTTGAGGCACCTTTAGCAATAATAACCTCTTTTAAACGATTAGGATATTTGTCAATGAGCTATTGGCGTGATTCTTTAGTGATTTTTAGCCATTCTTCAACGCAAAATTGTTCCAATTCATTCAAATTCCGAGGACTTCTCTTGTGCGCAGCCTTCTTCAACTCATGCCAAAGATTCTCAATCAGATTTAGATCGGGACTTTGACCAGGCCATTCCAGAACCTTGATTTTATTCTTCTTTAACCATTCTGAAGTAGATTTTGATGGGTGCTTTGGATCGTTGTCGTGTTGGAACGTCCAGTTGAGCTTTAAACCAAGTTTTGTAGTGGAGGGTTTCAGATGATTGGCCAGTATCTTTCGGTATGCTGTGGAATCCATTTACCATGTATTGGAACTAGATTTCCTGTGCCATTAGAGGAAAAACAGCCCCATAGAAGGATATTATCACCTCCATGCTTGACAGTAGGTGTGGTGTTCTTTTCTTTGTACGCCTCACCAGACTTTCTCCAAACGTGACCAAGTAGCTCGATTTTTGTGTCATCACTTCACAAGACCTTTGACCAGAACTCATATCCATCATTCAAATGCCGTTTTGCTAACTTTAACTCGATTTGTCCTTGTGATGTTTTCCTATGAGTGGCTTTTTCCTTAGCCTGCGACCATTGAGACCTTCACCATGCAATACTCGATCTATGGTTGAAATGGAAACCCCAGTCCAACCTGCAGCCAATTCATTATGAATATATAGGCAGTCAATCTCGGATTGTTATTAACCTTCCTCACAATTCTTCTTCCAGTCTTCCAGTCCGCAGGTGAAGCAGCAGCTGCTTGTTATTGACAGGAAGGGAGCTGGGGACAATGTTACCCTCCATGGGCGGGTTTTTCAAAACTCTGGTAATCAGATTTCAGCGTTGATCTCGATTATATTGTGCAATTGGATTTTTCAAAACATCAAAATGCAATCGGGATTACTGTGATCCGGATTTAGCACTGTTAATCACAATTTAAATGTTGCAGTTGAGTTTTTCAGAATTTAAAAAGGAGATCAGGATTACTTTGATCCAAAATACCAGGATTATTGTGATCCTACTGCATAGCTGGATTTAGCTTTTAAATGATCATAGAACATTGATATTTTGTTTGAATTGTCATTGCAAACACACGCTACATGTCCAAATAGAGTGTTAGAATATAATGTTGACATATTTATTTAAGTTTTGTATCCATGCAAGCAAAAAGGAAAACTCATATTTAGTGGTATAGCTTTAACATACGCTTCCTTAAAGCTCGTCTGAGATGTGCTGGACTCTCTACCAACGAGGAAGACGATGAAGATGTCTAAACACATATCCTGTTTTCAAAAGTTTTATTTTTATTCAATTTAGATTTAGTTATTTAATTTCTGCTAAGTAGGCGTAAATAAAATAACCATTATTTGCGTGCACTAACATTAAAAGTGATTTAGATTTTGTTAAAAAAATTTATATAAAACAAAATAAATAAAGTTGTGTATTAATTATTATTACCACGATATTATGTATTTTGTTAAGTTAGGTTATATCATAAATTAAGAACTAGCCTACTTCAAAAACTCATAATTGTTATCTGGATAAATTTTCTGAAACCGGATCAAAATGATCCAGGTAAAAGTAATCTCGATCACAAAATATAGGATTACAAAATACGGATCACTTTCATCCATATTAAAAGTTTTGAAAAACAGGACCCAGGTGATCAAGGAAGTACAAGCCAGTCTAAAAGCATGGCTTGCACAAAGAGATATTTATAACTTGGTGTTGTACCAAATGTTTTAAAATGAAAATCCATGTGTTTCTTTCAAAACTGCACATTTGAGACCTGTACAATGAATGGCTGTTAATGCAACTATTTTGTCAGCTACAGTTATTCCAGATAAGAAAGCTTCCTAATGAGAGGAGGGCATTCAGCTCAGCAGCTCATCCGGTTCCTGGTAGAGAATGATCTCAAAACTATGTCAAGTCAGGTCTTAAAGGATCCCAGTGATTCACCACTCCCTGTGTGAAGAAGTGTCTCTTTCCCTCTGTCTCTTAAGTCTATCTCCATTTCATTTCACTGTGTGTCCTCTTGTCCTGGTTTCTGTGATGTGCTTAAGTATTGGATGAGGTTAACTGTGTCAAGTCCATTTAAGATTGTAAAGGCTTCAATGTTACCTTGTGTGTAAGTGTGATCCTGTGCATCGAAGATACAACACAATTCTAAAGTAAAAACAACTAGGGCTGTTTTTTATGTTTAATAGAAGATTCTGAGTACAATGTAATTGGGGGGAGGGGGACTCTGCAGGTGAGGAGCCCCCCCCTGCGGAGGGGAAATAGTGCAGGTGGTCATATAGTCGCATGTTACGCTTCACTCATTTCAACATGTATCTGGAGAACTGCTGATCCCAGTGTCATTGTCATGACACTGGCTGTTAACATTATTTAGAGAAGCGCTGATCCCATTGGCATGACACTGGCTGTTAACATTATTTAGAGAAGCACTGATCCCATTGTCATGACACTGGCTGTTAACATTATTTAGAGAAGCACTGATCCCATTGTCATGACACTGGCTGTTAACATTATTTAGAGAAGCGCTGATCCCATTGTCATGACACTGGCTATTCACATTATTTAGAGAAGCGCTGATCCCATTGTCATGACACTGGCTGTTAACATTATTTAGAGAAGCGCTGATCCCATTGTCATGACACTGGCTGTTAACATTATTTAGAGAAGCGCTGATCCCATTGGCATGACACTGGCTATTCACATTATTTAGAGAAGCGCTGATCCCATTGTCATGACACTGGCTATTAACATTATTTAGAGAAGCGCTGATCCCATTGTCATGACACTGGCTATTAACATTATTTAGAGAAGCGCTGATCCCATTGTCATGACACTGGCTATTCACATTATTTAGCAGAAGTTATTGAGAGTATCAGATTGTGGGGATATAGGGGGTGTCTGTCTGTCTGTACATCTGTCTGTCTGTCACACTTTCACATCTTGAGAACACAAGAAGTTATTCCACACACTGTAAATCATTTTAATAGACTTTACCAGGACACCTCATTCACTTACCATACGAAGGTCTTCGACACCTCTTATCCAATTCCCATTAAACTCTTCATTGGCATGTCTTATTCTGCACTGCTCTGTACATGCTGTTGATACACGTCATGCTCATGGTCTCTCCCTCACACTGAGAGCTCTGATTGTGAATGGAGAGCCGTGGCGATGGGGAGTGGAGGTCACTGACAGGCTGGTTCTGTTTTCTTGTAGATCTGAAATGGATTCTGGCTGGAGCCTCTCTGCCACCGTCTCCCCAAACCCGGGGAAGAAACTCAACGGGCACCAACAGCAGGAAGCTGAAGAAGAATCGCCCGCAGAAGCAGGACGGGAAAGAGACTCTTGTTGTTCCCAAAATGGGAATGTCCAAATTCCAAAACCACGGAGACCAGGGATACAGAAGGAGGGACAGGTCGGAGAGCACCGATCTGAAATTTGCGCAACATTCAAAACAAACGTTGCAGAAAATTCGGGGCCAGTTTCATCGACCAGTTCGGCATTCGCCAGGATCTGGGAAACAATTCCGACTCTGACATCGAGGGAGAGGAAGAGACAGAGGAGGATTTAAAAGATGATTTAGCGGAGAGGATTTAGAAGAAGACCACGAGCAACAGGACAGGGAATCCCAAGAGGTCAGGCTTTTTCCGAACGACGGGATCAGGAATTCAAGCTCTGGAAGAAAGACGATGGGACGGAGACCCAATTCCCAAACTTTGAGCGCAGGATCATAATCCCGGAACCGGGTCAAGCTTTCCGAGCTGGGGTTGGAATCGAAGGTTCGAATCAGAGGATTTGGGGACCCCGGGATGTGGGGAGCTGGAATATTTGGGGAGGAGGAGGAAGAGGAAGAGGAGGGGGTGAAGAGGGAGTTTGTAGGAGACGGTTCGATCGACAAGCACGGTCAGCACGTCGGTTACAACAAACGGAAGACGGCAGACTACTTCTCCAGTCTGATCGCTGGCAAAGGGGCTTTCTTTCCACGTAAACTTGTCAAATCAAATCGTAATAAAAAACTAAGCTTCCTTTCCTTCCACATGTTCCACGAACATCGCTGCTTTCGGAGCAGCAAGCTCCGGAGCCGCGTGGCCGTCAAAACCTGAACAGATTTCCAGGAGGCGATGGGGTGGAGAGAGGGAGGGGAGATGTGTTTTATAAACGAAGTTCGAATGGCGATCCTGCAAACCACCTTCAGACAAAGGTAGGGGGACGATGTAGAGGGGAAAGGGGTCATGATCCCTCGGAGGAGAGCTCAGAAGTAAAGGCACATAAAAGTAAGATGTCGCTGATCTCCTCAGCCAGACCGAGCAGAAAACTACAGGGAGAGAGACTAGCATCTGACAGCTTCTCCAGCAGGGCTTTAAAAGTGGCCCCTAGGATCTTGTCTGGATATCAGAACACACAGGACTATAAGCCCTCAGTGAAGTCAGAAAATAATGAAGATGGCCATAATAATACAGAAGATTTAGAAAGGGACAAAAAGGACGGATAGAGATATCTCAGACAGTCAAATCAGAAAGGCCGAAAGCTTGTTACAAAGTCATCGATAGTGAATTTGTCAAGATGGAGGAGGAGGAGGAGGAGGAGGAGGAGAGAAGGATGACGAAGGAGAGGAAGGAGGTGGAAAGGATTTGGAAGGACTGGAGGAAGAGAAGGAATCGGTTTTCATTAACGAGCTGGGTCTGGAGGAAAAGCGGAGGAGGAGGAGGATGAGGGTGGAGAGGGGATGAAGACTTTTCTGAAGGAGAAGAGGAGGAGGAAGAGGAGGAGGAGGAGATTTCAGAATTTGACGAGGCTTTAGAAGAAGACGATGAAGACGAGGAAGGAGAAGAGCCAGAAAAAACAAGACCGAATGAGAACCGGAAAAACTGAGAACCTCCGACCCTGAAACTGGAGCCTCTCCGAGCACCCCAGCAAGGAGGAGCTGTTCCACTGCTCTGCAGCGAGCAGACCTTCCGCTTCAAGTCCGGTCTGAAGCGCCACTTTGCGCTGCACACAGTGGCCAAGCCCTTCCCCTGCCCGCTGCCCCAAGACCTTCAAGCACTCCTTTAACCTGTCCTCGCACCTGCGCACCCACTCCGGAGACAAGCCCTACGTCTGCCCGCTCTGCCAGAAGGGCTTCCGGGACTCCACCGGGCTGCTGCACCACCAGGTGGTGCACACTGGGGAGCGGGCACACCAGTGCCCCGTCTCGCGAGCCGCTTCTCTCTGCGGAGCAACCTGCAGCGACACCTGCGACGCATGCACAAGCTGGGGAATGAGACCGAACCCTCGCCCTCCTCGTCGGCATCCATTCCCACCTCGTCGCCGGTCCTCCTCAGCCTTCACCCCTGCGGCGACTGCCCCAAGACCTTCAGCACCACCCGCAACCTCAAGAAGCACCTCAGCCTGGCCCACGGGAAGGGAGGGACAGGCCCCTGCCCCACCCCGCCCTCACCCCTGCGATCTCTGCGGCAAGGCTTCCGACAGCTGGGAGCTGGGCGCCACTTCATGCTGCACACCGCACACGCCCCACTCCTGCCACGAGTGCTCCAAGAGCTTCTCCACGAAGAGCCCTGGCGCCACGGCCTGACACACCGCAACAGAGGCCCTTCCCCTGCGGCGGTGCGGGAAGGCCTTCGAGTGCGCTACCTCAAGGCGCATCTCGAGACGCACCGTGAGGGGACCCCCACGAGTGCGGCGCCTGCCACCGCCGCACGGCCTGGCCTCCAGCCTGCGCAGCACAAGAGGAGGCACCAGCGCCTGCTGGCTCGAGGAGGCCATCGAGAGGGCAGGGGCGGGTTCTGGGACCCCTACTGCTGCCCCGACTGCCGCCTTGCCTTCCCTGCGCCGAGGAGCTCGGGCGACTCCTGCCCACGCCCAAGAAACCAAAGGAGCCAGGCAGGGAGGTGTGCCTGTGCAGCGAAGTGGGAAGACCTTCTCCAGCTCCTCCACACTGCGCCGCACTTCACCATCCACACGGGCGAAGCCCTTTCACTGTGCCTCCTGCCCCAAGCGCTTCCGACAGCCTGCCTGCTGCGCCTGCACAGCCGGGTGCACAGTGAGGCGCGCTTCGCCTGCCCGCTCTGCGCCAAGACCTTCCGCTTTCAGGGGCTGCAGAGGCACCGGCTGGTCCACGGCGCCGCCGCAGGCCCCGAGCCCGAGCCCGACCCACGCAAGAGGCACGCCTGCCCCCAATGCCCCAAACGGTTCCGCAGCCCCCGCGAGCTCCGGCGCCACCTGCTGGTGCACACAGGTGAGAAGCCCTACGAGTGTGAGCTCTGCGGGAAGTGCTTCAAGCAAGAGTCCTACCTAAAATACCACCGCCTGCTGCACGCCGACGAGAAGCCCTTCCACTGCGGGCAGTGCGAAAAGAGCTTCATCTCACCCTACCACCTGAGCAGGCACATCAGAGACGTGCACAAGGTGAAGGCTTAGAGGGACTGGAGAGAGAGGAGAGGACGACTGGGGAGGTGCGGGCAGGGGAGAAGAGGAGAGAAGTGCTTCATCTCCCCTGTCATCTCACCAGGCACATCAGAGACGTGCACAAGAGAAGGCTTAGAGAAAGAGGAGCGAAATGAGCTCCATCTCACCCTAGCACTTGAGGGAGAGCAGGAGAAGGATGGGGGAGGGAGAGAGGGAGGATGGGGAGAGGAGAGAAATGTTTCATATCGAGAGAGGGAGTGGAGAGGAGAGAAGAGCTTCATATCGAGAGAGGAGGGGGAGAGAAGAGCTTCATATCGAGAGAGGAGGGGGAGAGAAGAGCTTCATATTGAAAGAGAGAGGAGGGGGAGAGGAGAGAAGAACTTCATAGAGAGGGAGGGGACTGGAGAGGAGAGAAGAGCTTCATATCGAGAGAGGAGAGAAGAGCTTCATATCGAGAGGGAGGAGGGGGAGAGGAGAGAAGAGCTTCATATCGAGAGGGAGGAGGGGAGAGAAGAGCTTCATATTGAGAGGGAGGGGACTGGAGAGGAGAGAAGAGCTTCATATTGAGGGGGAGGAGAGAAGAGCTTCATATTGAGAGGGGGGAAGGAGAAGAGCTTCATATCGAGAGGGAGGAGGGGGAGAGGAGAGAAGAGCTTCATATCTAGAGGGAGGAGGGGGAGAGGAGAAGAGCTTCATATCGAGAGGGAGGACTGGAGAGGAGAGAAGAGCTTCATATCGAGAGGGAGGAGGGGAGAGAAGAGCTTCATATCGAGAGGAGGAGGAGAGGAGAGAAGAGCTTCATATCGAGAGGAGGAGGAGGGAGAGGAGAGAGAGAGCTTCATATCGAGAGAGGGAGGAGAGGAGAGAAGAGCTTCATATCGAGAGGAGGAGAGAAGAGCTTCATATCGAGAGGGAGGAGAGAAGAGCTTCATATCGAGAGGGAGGAGGGGGAGAGGAGAGAAGAGCTTCATATCGAGAGGGAGGAGGGGGAGAGAAGAGCTTCATATCGAGAGGGAGGAGGGGGAGAGGAGAGAAGAGCTTCATATCGAGAGGGAGGAGGGAGAGGAGAGAAGAGCTTCATATCGAGAGGGAGGAGGGGGAGAGAAGAGCTTCATATCGAGAGGGAGGAGGGGAGAAGAAGAGCTTCATATCGAGAGAGGAGGAGAGGAGAGGAGAGAAGAGCTTCATATCGAGAGGAGGAGGGAGAGAAGAGCTTCATATCGAGAGGGAGGAGGGAGAGGAGAGAAGAGCTTCATATCGAGAGGAGGAGGGAGAGGAGAGAAGAGCTTCATATCGAGAGGAGGAGGGAGAGGAGAGAAGAGCTTCATATCGAGAGGGAGGAGGAGGAGAGAAGAGCTTCATATCGAGAGGGAGGAGGAGAGGAGAGAAGAGCTTCATATCGAGAGGGAGGAGGGGAGAGAAGAGCTTCATATCGAGAGGGAGGAGGAGAGAGAGAAGAGCTTCATATCGAGAGGGAGGAGGGAGAGGAGAGAAGAGCTTCATATCGGGAGGGAGGAGAGAAGAGCTTCATATCGAGAGGGAGGAGGGGAAAGAAGAGCTTAATATCGAGAGGAGGAGGGAGAGGAGAGAAGAGCTTCATATCGAGAGGGAGGAGGGGGAGAGGAGCTTCATATCGAGAGGAGGAGGGAGAGAGAGAAGAGCTTCATATCGAGAGAGGAGGAGGAGAGGAGAGAAGAGCTTCATATAGAGAGGGAGGAGGGGAGAGGAGAGAAGAGCTTCATATCGAGAGGAGGAGGGAGAGAGAGAAGAGCTTCATATCGAGAGGGAGGAGGGAGAGGAGAGAAGAGCTTCATATAGAGAGGAGGAGGGAGAGGAGAGAAGAGCTTCATATCGAGAGGGAGGAGGGAGAGGAGAGAAGAGCTTCATATGAGAGGGAGGAGGAGAGGAGAGAAGAGCTTCATATCGAGAGGGAGGAGGGGAGAGGAGAGAAGAGCTTCATATGGAGAGGGAGGAGGAGAGCAGAAGAGCTCATCAGGTTTAAAGGGGAGGACATTATCCATTGATTTATATATTAGTGTGCAAGTATGTATGCATTGACATATCACAATTCTTTTGGGATAAAACTATTTTTCAAAAGCAAACCATGTGGTCTCAATAGAGCTCTCAGAATCATGTCTGAACTACAGCAGGTTCACCAGAGTGGAACCATTATTAACCTGCCCCCTGTGTCCTCTATAGAGCTCTCAGAATCATGTCTGAACTGCAGCAGGTTCACCAGAGCGGAACCATTATTAACCTGCCCCCTGTGTCCTCTATAGAGCTCTCAGAATCATGTCTGAACTGCAGCAGGTTCACCAGAGTGGAACCATTATTAACCTGCCCCCTGTGTCCTCTATAGAGCTCTCAGAATCATGTCTGAACTGCAGCAGGTTCACCAGAGTGGAACCATTATTAACCTGCCCCCTGTGTCCTCTATAGAGCTCTCAGAATCATGTCTGAACTGCAGCAGATTCACCAGAGTGGAACCATTATTAACCTGCCCCCTGTGTCCTCTATAGAGCTCTCAGAATCATGTCTGAACTGCAGCAGGTTCACCAGAGTGGAACCATTATTAACCTGCCCCCTGTGTCCTCTATAGAGCTCTCAGAATCATGTCTGAACTGCAGCAGGTTCACCAGAGTGGAACCATTATTAACCTGCCCCCGCAACACTGCCCCCTATGGAAGAAATACATCAGTAAGAAACACCATATATCTTCTTTACATCCACTATGGGGCAGAGTGTTGCAGAGGGCAGGTTAATGACCCCACTTTGTTGTACAGGATGTAGTTTAGACATGATTCTAAGCTTTATTGAGGCCACAGGGGCAGAAACAAATACCAGCCCTTTGGTGGTTCTGAATATAGTACAGGACAGGGCAACTATTATAACACACAGTGTATTTTATTGCTGTTCCCCAAAGATGCAGTATTATTATTGTTATTACTATTGTTATTGTTGTTGTTGTTGTTATTATTATTATTATTATTATTATTATTATTATTATTATTATTATTATTATTCAGTTGCTTTGCTCTTCTCCTTTGTGTATATGTCTTTGCTGAATTTTTGAACTTCAAATGTTTTTGAATTTTATTTGTAAAAGTTTTGTTTAATTAATTTTTCAATAAATGTCGAATTTATTATGATGACAAAAGCGTGTGAGTTTTTTTATGGAAACAGTAAAGTCTGGTATAAAGCCACCTTCTCTTTTTTAAATGTCTGTTTTAGTTTTTCTTCCTGAGCTGTAGCAGACCTGGAAGATGTCATTTCTAACCTGTACTACGCTGCAAGTAAGCAGGAGCATTTCTGTTCTGTTCTGTTTTATTCTGTTCTGTTTTATTCTGTTCTGTTCTGTTTTATTCTGTTCTGTTCTGTTCTGTTCTGTTCTGTTCTGTTTTATTCTGTTCTGTTTTATTCTGTTCTGTTCTGTTTTATTCTGTTCTGTTCTGTTTTATTCTGTTCTGTTCTGTTCTGTTTTATTCTGTTCTGTTTTATTCTGTTCTGTTTTTTTTTTATTCTGTTCTGTTTTATTCTGTTCTGTTTTGTTCTGTTCTTTTTTTTTATTCTGTTCTGTTTTATTCTGTTCTGTTCTATTCTGTTGTTTTATTCTGTTCTGTTTTTTTTATTGTTCTGTTTTATTCTGTTCTGTTTTTTTTATTCTGTTCTGTTTTATTCTGTTCTGTTCTGTTTTATTTTTATTCTGTTCTGTTTTATTCTGTTCTGTTTTATTTTTATTGTTATTCTGTTCTGTTTTATTCTGTTCTGTTTTATTCTGTTCTGTTTTATTCTGTTCTGTTTTTTTTATTCTGTTTTATTTTGTTCTGTTCTGTTTTTTTATTTTTATTCTGTTCTGTTTTATTCTGTTCTGTTCTGTTTTATTCTGTTCTGTTTTTTTTGTTCTGTTTTATTCTGTTCTGTTTTATTCTGTTCTGTTTTATTTTGTTCTGTTCTGTTCTGTTTTATTCTGTTCTGTTTTATTCTGTTCTGTTTTATTCTGTTCTGTTTTATTCTGTTCTGTTCTGTTCTGTTTTATTTTGTTCTGTTCTATTCTGTTCTGTTTTATTCTGTTCTGTTCTGTTTTATTCTGTTCTGTTTTTATTCTGTTCTGTTTTATTCTGTTCTGTTTTTTATTCTGTTCTGTTTTATTTTGTTCTGTTCTGTTCTATTCTGTTCTGTTTTATTCTGTTCTGTTCTATTCTGTTTTATTCTGTTCTGTTTTTCTGTTCTGTTTTATTCTGTTCTGTTTTTTTATTCTGTTCTGTTTGATTCTGTTCTGTTCTGTTTTTTTTTGTTCTGTTCTGTTCTGTTTTATTCTGTTCTGTTTTATTTTGTTCTGTTCTGTTCTGTTTTGTTCTGTTCTGTTCTATTCTGTTCTGTTTTATTCTGTTCTTTTCTATTCTGTTCTGTTTTTTTATTCTGTTCTGTTCTGTTTTATTCTGTTCTGTTTTATTCTGTTCTGTTTTATTTTATTCTGTTCTATTCTGTTCTGTTTTATTCTGTTCTGTTTTTTTTATTCTGTTCTGTTTTATTCTGTTCTGTTTTTTTTGTTCTGTTTTATTCTGTTCTGTTTTATTCTGTTCTGTTCTGTTTTATTCTGTTCTGTTTTTTTATTCTGTTCTGTTTTATTCTGTTCTGTTTTTTTTTATTATTCTGTTCTGTTTTATTCTGTTCTGTTTTTTTTATTCTGTTCTGTTTTATTCTGTTCTGTTCTGTTCTGTTTTATTCTGTTCTGTTCTGTTTTATTCTGTTCTGTTTTATTCTGTTCTGTTTTATTCTGTTCTGTTCTGTTTTATTCTGTTCTGTTTTGTTCTGTTCTGTTATATTCTGTTCTGTTTTATTCTGTTCTATTCTGTTCTGTTTTTTTTTATTCTGTTCTGTTTTATTCTGTTCTGTTCTGTTTTATTCTGTTCTGTTTTATTCTGTTCTGTTTTATTCTGTTCTATTCTGTTCTGTTTTATTCTGTTCTGTTTTATTCTGTTCTGTTTTATTCTGTTCTGTTCTGTTTTATTCTGTTCTGTTCTGTTTTATTCTGTTCTGTTCTGTTTTATTCTGTTGGGCTCACAGAGTGACTCTCATGTCGTCTCGAGCAGGTTTCGGGGGGAGCCTGTGTCTCTACAGCTGAAATAAAATCTTTTTTGAGGGAGATTGGAAACCAACTGGACTATTAAAAGGTAATATTGTTCTGATACAGTGCACAGAAGACTGGAAGAGTGTAGTAAACTAACACAGACACCAAGAAGAAGGGATTGTACTGTCAAACTAAACAGGATTGTGGAGCACTGTCTGCAGCTTGAATGAACTTAACTCTGGAAGAATGTACAGTTATGGCCAATCGTTTTACATCTCCCAAAGAATTAACGAATTTTGCTTCATAAAGGAATAAAATCTGCTCAATAATGTTACGTTAACATATTAAATTGCATAGCGCTTCGTAGTTTTCCTTCTGCGATATCATTTTGTATTTTTTTTGATTACATGACAAATAAAAGATCAAATTATATTCATAAAATATATTTTTTTAATTATTCTGATTTTTGGTTTTAACCAATAAAAAACGATAAAACACCCCAATACAAAAAAGTAGACTAGAAGCTAAAATTTAATCGGTGTATAGCCAATAAACACCAGAAGAACACTGGAAATGGTGACTCAATTCATGTTGATCACCCCTTTTCCATATATATATATATATATATATATATATATATATATATATATATATATATATATATACTGTATACCTTTCCTTCGGTCCTGACTTGCATATATCATTGATTCATTCTGAATACTTTAAATTATTAAGTGGCAGCAAATTCCTACATTTCTATTGGAGACTCCGCTTGTGAGATTTAAAACGAGATTATAATTAGAAGGCTTGTTCACAGGATTTAAAGCTATATTAGATAGAGAGAATTTAAAACAGAATTGCAAATTGTGGCGAAAGTAAAAAAAAAATATGCCCAGACACAAAACCCCCAGAAGAATGTGCCTGTGACCATAGGGATTTTGTTGAGGAAGACAGCAAAAGAAAAAAGGTACAACTTAAGTGTGCAAGTGCTGTCGAGGCACTATACATATTGTATCTCAAAAATAGCTAAAAATAAGAACCAAAAAACGAAATTAATAAAAACCGAAAAACCATAAGCCTTAAATATTAATCCTGAAATTCTTTGGTGCTGCAAAACTTTCGGCCATAGCTGTAGTTAGTTAACTAACACAGACATCAAGGGAATTACAGGTTTCAAAAGCTGCAGTACACGAAAATAACCACAAGATATCACTAAAGTGATATAGTTTAAATTCCTTCAGTTCAGTATTTATTAAATGAATGAAGAGCTGTGCGTCTGTCTGTCTCTGTTCCAGTCAATCGAGCAATATTAAGAGATGTGTGTTACAATCTTGATATAATGTACATTTTCCTATATTTAATTTCTTACATGTTTAATATTTTAGCATCAATAAGTATTGAACACTTTGTGCTGAATTTAGAAATAGTAAAAGAAACATAAGTTCAATGACAAACAACTAGATGACTTTCTCTGTGGACACAATGCAGTGCAGGATCTTCAACTGCAGGTCCCCCGCTGTCTTGTACAGCACTCTCCACTGGGAGTCTACCGGTGATACAGCTGATACAGTGTCTCGCTCTCGTCTGTGTGAAGGGGGAGTCTCTTTAACTGTATTAATTTGCAGCAGTGTACCCGTTTCCTTCATCTCCCTCTCCTTCCTCACCTACTGCTGGCGACACTAGCAGCCCCAGTAAGATGGAGTCCTGCCTCTGCCCTGTGCCCCTAGACAGTGCCTCCCTGAGCCTTGTGGAGACAGCTTCTCGGCTCACTCAGCATCCTCTCTGAACACCAGCCCAGCCACCCAGCCAACGGCAGAGCTCAATATCCATCGGATGACCCGGTCTGGTCACTCCTACCTTCACAAAGCTGTCACAGAGCACCATCGACTGGAAAGCTGCACAAGGAAGAGTGGATTGAAGAATAGGGCCTCCTCCAACAGGGACCGGCCTGTCAGAGACACCCTCACTGTCAGGTAAAATGGTGGGAGACCTGCCTTCCAACCTGCTACTTTCAATTAAAAACAGGTGCTTCCCAACCCCAGCCCCCTGACTGCTGAGAAGGAAGCAGGCCAGCATCCTCCCCAGCATACAGGAGCCTTTGAACCGCCTGCAGGGCTGCCACCCTGCTGGCAATACTGACCAGCCCCTGTCCCCCTTCATCAGTGGGGAGGTTCAGAACAGTCGGCCTCAGATCCAGAAGAAATACAGCAGCACCCTTTGGATCTCCTCCACCATGCCCGGGTGGGGGTCGTGTCACCAGCCTGTGCCACAGCACGAAGGCCACCAGGTTGTTCATGACCAGGACTCTCCCCTTGAAGGATGGCTAAGCCAGCAATCCCCAGTCCTGGCCACCTCTGCAGCCGCCCCCTCACCCTGGCCACCTCTGCAGCCGCCCCTCACCCTGGCCACAGGACCTCCCAGTTCTTCTGCATGACTGTCTCAGTTCCAAAGAACACCCCCAACACTTTAAGATCTGTACTGTCCCATTTCAGGACAGGGTCCATACCATCATGCCAACTGCCCGACAGGAAGGTAACGCACACAGTTGATGTCTGCAGAAAACCTTCTGTGAAACCTGTTCAGACTCTGCTGTTGCGCCTGGGAGTCACCGTCACTGCACACAAACACAGTTACACAACCTCCATTCAAATCTGTCCATCTCTCTCTCTCTCTCTCTCTATATATATATATATACAGTATCTGCCTGTCTGATTGATTAGTACACAGTGTCTATTTGATAGTCTATCTGTCAGTCTGTTTGTCTGTCTTTGTTTATCAATCTATTGTTTTTCTGTGTACTATAACTCTCAAAGGATGTATTTATCCAGATCTATACCTCTATCTCTCTCTGCTGTCTGCCTCTGTGTGTGTGTGTGAGAGAGAGGTGGATCGCATGTCATCACAAATCAAATCAGACCCCACGATGTTATTTTTTTATTACTATTTGCTTTATTTCATGTAGCAGTTTACAGTAATACTGTTCCTGGTAAAGATACACAGATATATAAACACAAAACGATTCATATTTATCACAGAAACATACAGCCTATTATATATATATCATATACTATCATTGAATACATTGCATATATGAGCCAGTGCAATAATACTTGAGTTCTACAATCTCAGCAGCGCTGTTGCAAAGTGGTCTAACTAGAAAGCATTTGAAAAAACACTGGAAAAAAACTGAATAAAAGTTCTTTGCTGACATAATAATTCCCTGAACCTGACCTGACCTGCACTTCCATCCTCTACACACGCCTCAAATGGGCAGGTTTCTTTTACCATTGGATAAAAAACAAATCTCTTTGCCATGCTTTCAGATTGTGCTGCACTTCCTTGATCACCCTGGAGGGTGAAATTACACCCCTTCAACGGCTTCTTTCATTAACCAATCAGCTGCTGCTTCCCCTGCTGACTGACACGCTTTCAGACAGAGTGCAACACATTTCCTGTGAGTAAGGTATGGAAAGTGGGAACTTTCTTTAACCCAGAGTAGGAGCAGATATAACATGAAAATCCATGTTTGCTCCAACATCTTTCCAAGCTGCACGTTTGAGGCGTGTGCAGTGAATGGAAGTGCAGGACAGGTCAGATTCAGGGAATTATTTGATTTGCTATGATCACTGTAACATATTTTAAAGACAATCAGAATTTGGTTTGTAATACAGAACAGGCACTTTTTTTTAATTTTTTTTTTTAAACTTCAAGCAGACAGCTCTAGCTGCAAGCCAGCGGGGCTTCACTAGATTTTATTACACGGCAGTAAGCAAGTTTATTAAACAAATACATGCTGCTTTTACTTTAGAACTGGGTGTTCTCTGCACAGGACAATAAGATTCACCTCACACAAAATCCATAACTGAGTCTCATATGTGATTATAATTGTCCAGAACTAAAGCAAACCTGCAAGACACCGAGTCCAGCAGTACTCTGACCGAGGCATGAGCCGAAATGCTTGAATCCGTTTCTTATATTCCTTTTAAAAGTGTACCGCGGTAAATTCACAGTCATTTTTCAGTTTTGCCCCCATGCCTATCCAATGCATTAATCACAGGTTACCCTGGCTTGTTTTTACCAGACCTCTCTGTGCTTTACAATGCTTCCCGATTGCTTACCATGCATTATTACATTTCGCTGTGCTTTTACCGTGGGACACTTTTATAAGGGTTAGTTTTCCCTCTAAACCTGGATAAAGATCAGCCTAGCCGAGTAGACGAGGTCAGCGAGGTAGAGCAGGAAGTTGAGTGCGGTGAGAGCAGAGACGGCGACCAGCTTCTCCCAGAAGCAGAGGGTGTGGCCCTGCCCGCAGGAGAAGCCGCGCCGCGTATTCAGGTGGTTGCTGTCGAAGTTGAAGACGGGCCAGATGATGGTGGCCGTGCAGTAGAGGAGCACCGCCAGCAGGGCGTAGGCACTCAGGAAGCGGTTGAAGGGGAAGGGCAGCCAGCCGGTGCACTCGCCCACGCACAGCACGATGACCGCGGCCGACAGGATGAAGCACACGCAGTACACCGCCAGGCACCACTTCAGAGCGCCGTGGCGCTCGTAGGATTGGTCCAGGAACACGAAGATCACGCACGCCACGAACGTCTCGCACACTTTCAGCAGCCCTGGCGCCGTGGCCATGTACCCTGCCACCTCCCCGGGCCGAGCCCGGCTCAGGGACACCTCCGCCATGTACGCCAGCGTCGCCAGGCAGGAGAACACTGAGGCAGCGATGCGGTAGTCCCTATCGACCCTCGCGGAGCCCTGCTGGCCCTTCAGGAAGTAAAGAGGGTAGATGATCGAGGCGGAGAGGCAGAACAGCGCCGCGTATGTGGCGAAGGTGATGGGGAAGTTGCGCCAAGAGACGGGCGCGCGGCTCTGCAGCCCCAGCAGCTCCACCAGCAGCACGACCAGGCTGCCCGCGAAGCTGAAGCACCAGCAGAACAGACACCAGTCCCCCGAGCGACCACCGTAAGCCCCGCAGTGCACCACCAGGCTGAACGTCACGCAGGTGAAGAGCACGGCTGCCAGGCGCACGAAGAGCAGCGGAGACGAGGTGAACGTGGAGCTGATCACAGGCATCTTTGCGTTGTATTTTTTAATACACTAAATCACCTATTCTGACTATTTAATTAATTAATAACGTGATCTATCCACGAAGTGATGAACTAATCAATCCCTTATTAACACAGCCCTTATTATAATGTGATCAGTGCCTTGCTGGATAGCTTCTCCAGTCTACACACTTCGGGCCTTCTCTCTCTCAAGGGACAGGATTGAAGCCTCAGACTTTCCTGAAGGAGCCGAGTCTCTCTGCAGGCAGGTGCCAGCTTCAACTGCTTCTGCTGAAGAGAGAAGGGAGATGGGGGAGGCAGGAGAAAGAGGAGAGACAGAGAGAGAGGAGTGTAGTTTTATTCTGATTCTGTCTAGCAGTAGGGTTGCCACGATATCAAAATATTTCAATTAATGAACCATTTTTATTCTACAATTATTGAAATTTCGATATCTATGATAGGATATGTAAATTAGTTTACATCATTTTTTGCATTTCAAATGGCAGTATTTTTTTTTCTATTGGTTTGAAATAATTTACTATAAATTCAAGTTAACAGGTACAACTCACTTTGTTTGAAAGTGTTTTAAAGGATCGTATGTATTTACACAGAAACATACTGATGTGCAAGTGAATGACTAACACAATCTGATTGAAAAACAGCACCATCACATTTCTACAGCCAAGGTAACAATGTCCCATCCTATTTCAGTTTTATCACTCATAAGAGGATTATATACTGAAATACCAAACCAGTAAACAGTTAGTGATATAGGCCTAAGTATTTTTTAGTTTGTTTTTTTATTTTTTATCAGCCTAAAAAATACTACAATAGTTGCATAAAAAATACACACTAAAGGGCTCCCGAGTGGAGTGCAGGATGCGCCCTATAGCCTGGAGGCCGCCAGTTTGAGTGCAGCCTATTACACTGCCAACTGTGGACAGGAGCTCCCAGGGGGCACCTGGGGGGTGAGGCTTAGGTTGGCCAGGGTGTCCTCGGCTCACCGCGCACCAGCGACCCCTGTAGTCTGGCCGGGTGCCTGCAGGCTTGCCTGTAAGCTGCCCAGAGCTGCGTTGTCCTCCGACGCTGTAGCTCTGAGGCGGCTGCACGGTGAGTCTGCAGAGTGTAAAGCAGCAGGCGGCTGATGGCACACGCTTCGGAGGACAGCGTGTGTTCATCTTCGCCCCTCCCGAGTCAGCGCGGGGGTGGTAGCGGTGAGCATTGGACATTTCAAATTGGGAGAAAAATGGGGTTAAATAAAATAAAAAAAATACACACTAGAAAATGACCCCTGTCTAAATCAAGCTGAAGTAATGTACAAAGAATATTTAGAATACATCCAGGTTTCTGCAAAATCCCACCAAGGAAACATGATAAAATTAAACATTTCAGTGATTAGGCTACTGTGATTTTTACCCTTCAGTAAAATGATGGGACTATCAGTACCCTGAAACCCTGTATATAACTTAGCATTTAAAGTAATTAACATTAAATTAACAATAATTCTTACGCATCAGATTTTTTTTTTTCCGAACGATCCATTAATTTAAGAAAGACGGTATTGAAAAAACGTTGACCCTTAGGTACACAGCACACAAGCACAGCTAGCGACAGTGTCAGAAGTATAAATGCAAAAACTTAACTTGATCAATATGAATTCACTATATTTTATATTGCTGAAAAGCTTGCCAGTGGTCTTCATGTTCTTGCTTGATTCTTGCTCTTCTCTGTGCAGTTGCATGGCTGTCTGGGTGGAGTTCTCTAAGATGTGCAAATAAATGGGGGGTGTTCCCCATTTTCACAGCAATCCGCTTATCACAGGCCATACACACAGGCATACCATCTTTTACTGGTTCACCCTTTTCATTTTTTAAATAATCCCTAGCTTGGGATCGCCGTCTTTTTAAGTTAGGTGCCAGTTGCTTTCCCCCTGTGTAAACTGTGTCAGTGGAAGTGCTGCCTCGGACACACGCTCACTTTCCACCCCAGGTTCATCCATCATTAAAAAAAAAATCATCCCACTGCAGGTTAACCCTTTGCAGTCCATTTATTAATTGTACGTCAGGCTCGCCAGGTCTAATTTATTTTCACCGCAGCGCAATTAATTTTAGGCAGCTGTTTAAAAGTATTTTTTTCCACAGTCAAACGGGTTTAAATGGCCCTGCATATCAACAAAGCACTCACTAGGGATCTCCAGCCCCGCCCCACCCTTTCGTTCGCTATCGCTTTCACATATGCTACCAAATAAAAAATAATAATAATAGTCATGCATACCGATCAATCGTCTCCTGATCACTCGTTTTATCACCAAACTCCTCAATAATGCAATCCAAGTCATTATTTTATTACTATAACATCTCGAAAAAGCTCTGCAAATGTCCGTGATAGTCTCTGTGCGCTGATACAGTAACACCCAGCTTGTTTCCTTATGACCGCCCCTATCTGATGCCAGGGGGTAGTATGACTATTCATGAGATCGCCTTTTTTTTTTTTTTTATCGGCTTGTCTCGGCTCCTGTTGCTCCCACTCGGCCATTGAATGGTTTTCTCGGCTTTTCGGAGAAAAAATCACTTTTTTGCATTTTTTGCGTTTTTTTGATGATGTCGGACAGGATGGACCTGATAGGAATAATTGCAATGTCGGACCCAGTCCGACAATGGACCGCAAAGGGTTAACCCCCTTCCCTTACTTTTAATCTCGAATTTACCTTCTTTGTATTTGAAAGGGGACTGCAGCCTAAAACTGTTGCATTGTCATAAAACCACAGAATGGCGAATGAAAGAACTTTTAACCGCGTTTCAATTGAAATCAAGACCTTAAATTAAACAGGGTGCTATTGATGGCAATGTGACGAGCTCATTTCCCAGTCTCACGATTATCAAGTGGTTTGATGTTTATCGTATTCTACGGTATTTTTAAAGCAATACGATAAATAGTATTGGAGCAATACAATAGCGAAAGTACTGTAGTAAACGATAATCGCGGCAATCCTATCTAGCAGTTTTTCCAGTGTAAACACACACCCCCCTACACTGCAGCCAGACCTGTCTAGACAGCTGCTTATATGAAGATCTACAGCTCCCATGATCGTTTTTATCCTGATTCTGTCTCAGTGTTTCCACCGCACAAGCCTGTCTCTACAGACACCTGTATATAGAAGATTCCTACCAGTCTGTTCGATTCTTCTCTGATTTTGGATCAATGCTGCTGCTGCTGCTGCGGTCGGTCGTTTCTCAAGTAAAAGACTGAAGCAGAACCCTGTGGAAGTGAGAGAGAGGGAGGGAGGGAGGGGGAGAGATTATTATGCGTTTGTATTTAATACAGTAAGCTTAACACTAGGTAAAACTAGCTCTTTTGTCTTTATAAAAAGCGTGCAAAAACGAAATTAATTTTATGTTGCAACAAAGCTGGTAACTATATTGATCGTTTGAAAAAAAGAGTAACGCAGGCATGTCTCTGTCGTGATATAGGTGGTTCAAAAACTGTTTTTTGGCTTGCTCAGCAACCATGCGGCCAAGCGAACCTGATTAAAGAAAAAACAACGACAGCAAAACTTGAGGATCTCATGAACTTTTCATGTCAAACATTTCCTTATTAAGATTAAGATTTGGTGCACTTTGAAATTTTGAACAAAAGTTCATCTTCAATTTGGGATTTTTGCTTTTTCTACTGCTTTTAATTCTTTGACAAATTGGATAAAGCAAACGCAGAATACTGCCTGCGTGAAACGAACAACAGTTTATCATTCCTCTTGATTGTCCTTTCGCTGTAACGAACCCCAACAGGTTTGCTATCGCGAGGGTGTACAGTATCTGTTGCTTGTCATGTTTAATTGTTTGTCACTAAACTAATAGAAGCTGCCAGTCGACCCCTGTCTGTCTCCTCAGACCCGCCTTTCCCTGTGTCTAATGGTACAAGGTAACTGTCTGACTTCTAACTAATATGGACTAAATGTATCATTCAATTACATTTTCTTTAACTATGTACTAATTCCTCTCTCTCTCTCTCTCTCTCTCTCTCTCTCTCTCTCTCTCTCTCTCTCTCGAGTGCTTTATAAATATTTTTGGAACTAGAGAATATTACTACATGAGTCACATATTCCACAAGTTAACCTTTCCTTCCTCCCCTCCCTCCTCCCTCCTCTCTCTCAAATTCAGACGGCATGACACACAAGCATTGCCAAAGTTCAATGTAGTAAATCTACTGGAATATTGAACATAACTGCCAGTTTGAACAGATCCTCTACTCTGCACTTCCAATGAGGAGGCTGCAGACTGTGACATTATACTGGGCACACCTCTCTCTCTCTCTCTCTCTCTCTCTCTCTCTCTCTCTCTCTCTCTCTCTCTCTCTCTCTCTCTCTCTCTCTCTCTCTCTCTCTCTCTCTCTCTCTCTCTCTCTCTCTCTCTCTCTCTCTCTCTCTCTCTCTCTCTCTCTCTCTCTCTCTCTCTCTCTCTCTCTCTCTCTCTCTCTCTCTCTCTCTCTCTCTCTCTCTCTCTCTCTCTCTCCTCTCTCTCTCTCTCTCTCTCTCTCTCTCTCTCTCTCTCTCTCTCTCTCTCTCTCTCTCTCTCTCTCTCTCCTCTCTCTCTCTCTCTCTCTCTCTCTCTCTCTCTCTCTCTCTCTCTCTCTCTCTCTCTCTCTCTCTCTCTCTCTCTCTCTCTCTCTCTCTCTCTCTCTCTCTCTCTCTCTCTCTCTCTCTCTCTCTCTCTCTCTCTCTCTCTCTCTCTCTCTCTCTCTCTCTCTCTCTCTCCTCTCTCTCTCTCTCTGTCTCTCTCTCCCTCCCTCCTGTTGCCAAAACAGCTGTGGTTTTGTTCACAAATTCAATCTTTTTAATCCAATTTGAGACACAAGGACCCTGCTTCTCCTACTTATAAATTGTACTGAGCTCAGAAACTCATCGACACACAGAGACACACACAGAGACAGAGACAGAGATTCTGACACTCTCAGTAAATTATGAGCTAAAGATGAAGAATCCAGTTAGAGAATCCACATCTGGCCAACTCCATGAGAATGGGAATGTAACAGAGTATGTAGAGGATGTGTCAGTATTTTAGCCAGCTAGTCTATGACAGGAACTGAAAAATGTGTGTGTGTGTGTGTGTGTGTGTGTGTGTGTGTGTGTGTGTGTGTGTGTGTGTGTGTGTGTGTGTGTGTGTGTGTGTCTGTGTGTGTGTGAGTGTGTGTGTGTGTAGTGTGTGTGTGTGTGTGTGTGAGGGTGTGTGTGTGTACAGTGTGTGTGTGTGTGTACAGTGTGTGTGTGTGTGTGTGTGTGTGTGTGTGTGCATGTCTCTGTGTCTCTGTGTGTGTGTGAGTATACAGGGTGTGTGTGAGTGTGTGTGTGTGTGAGTGTGAGTGTACAGGGTGTGTGTACAGTGTGTGTGTGTGTGTGTGTGTGTGTGTGCAGGGTGTGTGTGTGTACAGTGTGTGTGTGTGTGTGTATACAGAGTGTGAGTGTACAGGGTGTGTGTCTCGTTGTACAGGGCGTGTCTAGTCCTGTGGTTTGTATTTTCTAAACTCACAAATTACAGATATGAGCTGAGCTGCAGTTGGTTCTTTCCTGCAGTGAACACACCCAGAGAGAGACACAGTCAGACTGACTTCAGGAAACTCAGTGAGTGACAAGAGGAGGGTGGGGGGAGAAAGAGAGGAAGAGGGAAAGGAGAGAGGAGCGAGAGGGAAGAGGGAGAAGAGGAGAGGAGGAGGAGAGGGGCAGAGGGAGAGTAGGTGGGGCTGGCACAGCTGAAAGGTAAGTCCATGTACGCTTCTCTTTCCTCCCTCTCTGTTTTTGCCTATAAAAGGCTCTCCTCGCTTCCTTCGAAATCTCAGCTACAAGATTAATGATCTCTTCAGACAAACTGTTTAGATTTCAACATCTCCCCTCCCACGGATTAGTTTATAGAAGAGATCCTGCGCACCACAGATTCGTTTCTATAAGACACACCCTACACACCACGGATTAGTTTATATAAGAGACACCCTACACACCACAGATTAGTTTATATAAGAGACACCCTACACACCACAGATTAGTTTATATAAGAGACACCCTACACACCACAGATTAGTTTATATAAGAGACACCCTACACACCACAGATTAGTTTATATAAGAGACACCCTACACACCACAGATTAGTTTATATAAGAGACACCCTACACACCACAGATTCGTTTCTATAAGAGACACCCTACACACCACAGATTCGTTTCTATAAGAGACACCCTACACACCACAGATTCGTTTCTATAAGAGACACCCTACACACCACAGATTCGTTTCTATAAGAGACACCCTACACACCACAGATTAGTTTATATAAGAGACACCCTACACACCACGGATTCGTTTATATAAGACACACCCTACACACCACAGATTAGTTTATATAAGAGACACCCTACACACCACAGATTAGTTTATATAAGAGACACCCTACACACCACAGATTAGTTTATATAAGAGACACCCTACACACCACAGATTAGTTTATATAAGAGACACCCTACACACCACAGATTAGTTTATATAAGAGACACCCTACACACCACAGATTAGTTTATATAAGAGACACCCTACACACCACAGATTAGTTTATATAAGAGACACCCTACACACCACAGATTAGTTTATATAAGAGACACCCTACACACCACAGATTAGTTTATATAAGAGACACCCTACACACCACAGATTAGTTTATATAAGAGACACCCTACACACCACAGATTAGTTTATATAAGAGACACCCTACACACCACAGATTAGTTTATATAAGAGACACCCTACACACCACAGATTAGTTTATATAAGAGACACCCTACACACCACAGATTAGTTTATATAAGAGACACCCTACACACCACAGATTAGTTTATATAAGAGACACCCTACACACCACAGATTAGTTTATATAAGAGACACCCTACACACCACAGATTAGTTTATATAAGAGACACCCTACACACCACAGATTAGTTTATATAAGAGACACCCTACACACCACAGATTAGTTTATATAAGAGACACCCTACACACCACAGATTAGTTTATATAAGAGACACCCTACACACCACAGATTAGTTTATATAAGAGACACCCTACACACCACAGATTAGTTTATATAAGAGACACCCTACACACCACAGATTAGTTTATATAAGAGACACCCTACACACCACGGATTAGTTTATATAAGAGACACCCTACACACCACGGATTAGTTTATATAAGAGACACCCTACACACCACATATTAGTTTATATAAGAGACACCCTACACACCACGAATTAGTTTATATAAGAGACACCCTACACACCACGGATTAGTTTATATAAGAGACACCCTACACATCACAGATTCGTTTCTATATTTGCCATGCTTTCACTGTGATGTTTACACTTTGCTGTGCTTGTAGTGTGGGGAACTTTTATAACAGACAAGCTCCCTTTAAAATATGACTGAATTAATAAATACATGTAGCTTACCGCTCAATAACACAGCCTGTACCAAACTCACCTTGCAATCAAGCCGAGTAAACCAGCGCACTCTGTAGCCAGCATTGCATGTAATATACAGCTCTGCTTGTGAGACGCTGTGTAGCCAGCATTGTAATATACAGCTCTGCTTGTGAGGCGCTGTGTAGCCAGCATTGTAATATACAGCTCTGCTTGTGAGACGCTGTGTAGCCAGCATTGTAATATACAGCTCTGCTTGTGAGACGCTGTGTAGCCAGCATTGTAATATACAGCTCTGCTTGTGAGACGCTGTGTAGCCAGCATTGTAATATACAGCTCTGCTTGTGAGACGCTCTGTAGCCAGCATTGTAATATACAGCTCTGCTTGTGAGACGCTGTGTAGCCAGCATTGTAATATACAGCTCTGCTTGTGAGACGCTCTGTAGCCAGCATTGTAATATACAGCTCTGCTTGTGAGGCGCTGTGTAGCCAGCATTGTAATATACAGCTCTGCTTGTGAGGCGCTGTGTAGCCAGCATTGTAATATACAGCTCTGCTTGTGAGACGCTGTGTAGCCAGCATTGTAATATACAGCTCTGCTTGTGAGACGCTCTGTAGCCAGCATTGTAATATACAGCTCTGCTTGTGAGACGCTCTGTAGCCAGCATTGTAATATACAGCTCTGCTTGTGAGGCGCTCTGTAGCCAGCATTGTAATATACAGCTCTGCTTGTGAGACGCTCTGTAGCCAGCATTGTAATATACAGCTCTGCTTGTGAGACGCTGTGTAGCCAGCATTGTAATATACAGCTCTGCTTGTGAGACGCTGTGTAGCCAGCATTGTAATATACAGCTCTGCTTGTGAGACGCTGTGTAGCCAGCATTGTAATATACAGCTCTGCTTGTGAGACGCTGTGTAGCCAGCATTGTAATATACAGCTCTGCTTGTGAGACGCTGTGTAGCCAGCATTGTAATATACAGCTCTGCTTGTGAGACGCTGTGTAGCCAGCATTGTAATATACAGCTCTGCTTGTGAGACGCTGTGTAGCCAGCATTGTAATATACAGCTCTGCTTGTGAGACGCTCTGTAGCCAGCATTGTAATATACAGCTCTGCTTGTGAGACGCTGTGTAGCCAGCATTGTAATATACAGCTCTGCTTGTGAGACGCTGTGTAGCCAGCATTGTAATATACAGCTCTGCTTGTGAGACGCTGTGTAGCCAGCATTGTAATATACAGCTCTGCTTGTGAGACGCTCTGTAGCCAGCATTGTAATATACAGCTCTGCTTGTGAGACGCTGTGTAGCCAGCATTGTAATATACAGCTCTGCTTGTGAGACGCTCTGTAGCCAGCATTGTAATATACAGCTCTGCTTGTGAGACGCTGTGTAGCCAGCATTGTAATATACAGCTCTGCTTGTGAGACGCTCTGTAGCCAGCATTGTAATATACAGCTCTGCTTGTGAGACGCTCTGTAGCCAGCATTGTAATATACAGCTCTGCTTGTGAGACGCTGTGTAGCCAGCATTGTAATATACAGCTCTGCTTGTGAGACGCTGTGTAGCCAGCATTGTAATATACAGCTCTGCTTGTGAGACGCTGTGTAGCCAGCATTGTAATATACAGCTCTGCTTGTGAGACGCTGTGTAGCCAGCATTGTAATATACAGCTCTGCTTGTGAGACGCTGTGTAGCCAGCATTGTAATATACAGCTCTGCTTGTGAGACGCTGTGTAGCCAGCATTGTAATATACAGCTCTGCTTGTGAGACGCTGTGTAGCCAGCATTGTAATATACAGCTCTGCTTGTGAGACGCTCTGTAGCCAGCATTGTAATATACAGCTCTGCTTGTGAGACGCTCTATAGCCAGCATTGTAATATACAGCTCTGCTTGTGAGACGCTCTGTAGCCAGCATTGTAATATACAGCTCTGCTTGTGAGACGCTGTGTAGCCAGCATTGTAATATACAGCTCTGCTTGTGAGACGCTGTGTAGCCAGCATTGTAATATACAGCTCTGCTTGTGAGACGCTCTATAGCCAGCATTGTAATATACAGCTCTGCTTGTGAGACGCTCATTCTGCCTCAGTTTAAGAGACACGATTTAACTAGGCGAGTTTAGAATTTATATAAAGATATATAAATTATATAAAGATGGTTTGAACTGCGTTGTACATAACGGCTGGTTTCACAGACGCGATTAGCGCTGGTCTTGGGCTGTCGTACCTAAACTAGGCGGGGCTCGTTTTTAAAATGTAAAAAAATTAACTTATTATCCAAGTTCTTTAAAAAAAAAAAAACACTAAAAGAAACTTGAATAGAATAACACAGTTTCGACAAGAACTTCGATGTCTATATATATATATATATATATATATATATATATGACTTTAAAAAATAGCAAACAGCTCTATACCCAAGAAGAATCAGCATCCAGCAGGATCCAGCACTAGAAACTGATTTGGTAAATCGCCAGTAAACTAGTTTAGTTACAGGTTAGCAATAATAATAATATAAAAAGTCTACTATCTGTCTGTTGAAACGATGAAGCAGAAAAGCCATTCCCGCATTTTGTTGTAGCCTCTGTGAAATATACTCAGGTTTGTCATCTTTCCAGAACATAACAATCCCACAAGTAATCTCTCAAACAGAGGACACGTCGCACAGTAAAAGCCAGTTTTCGGAATAGTTTTGTATGGACCGTTATTTGACGGTAAAGTTCAGAGCGTTTGAAATGCTTTATCCTCTTACCTTTCCGCCCTCGTAGACAGATTTTCTTTCTTTTCGCTGGATTTTTGAGGCGTGTGCCGTGCAGCGACAAGACTGCTAGTTAAACAAAAGTGAGAAAATAAATTCGTCACAACAGATCCTTATATGGAACAGACTCGCCCTTCCCCCCATCCCCCATACACCCCCGTCTGTCCCACTCTCTCTCTCTCTCTCTCTCTCTCTCTCTCTCTCTCTCTCCTGTCTTTTTAGCATTTATTCTTAAACATAATTATAAATGTTCAACATAGTAAAAGCCCAGTAAAGTGTAGCACGCAGTGGAAGCAGGGTAAAGCATAGGGAAGCATTGTAAAGCACAGAGAGGTCTGGTAAAGCATAGGGAAGCATTGTAAAGCACAGAGAGGTCTGGTAAAGCATAGGGAAGCATTGTAAAGCACAGAGAGGTCTGGTAAAGCATAGGGAAGCATTGTAAAGCACAGAGAGGTCTGGTAAAGCATAGGGAAGCATTGTAAAGCACAGAGTGGTAAAGCATAGGAAGCATTGTAAAGCACAGAGAGGTGTGGTAAAGCATAGGGAAGCATTGTAAAGCACAGAGAGGTCTGGTAAAGCATAGGAAGCATTGTAAAGCACAGAGAGGTCTGGTAAAGCATAGGAAGCATGTAAAGCACAGAGGGTCTGGTAAAGCATAGGGAAGCATTGTAAAGCACAGAGATGGTAAAGCATAGGAAGCATTGTAAAGCACAGAGAGGTCTGGTAAAGCATAGGGAAGCATTGTAAAGCACAGAGAGGTCTGGTAAAGCATAGGAAGCATTGTAGCACAGAGAGGTCTGGTAAAGCATAGGAAGCATTGTAAAGCACAGAGAGTGTGGTAAAGCATAGGGAAGCATTGTAAAGCACAGAGAGGTGTGGTAAAGCATAGGGAAGCATTGTAAAGCACAGAGAGGTGTGGTAAAGCATAGGGAAGCATTGTAAAGCACAGAGAGGTCTGGTAAAGCATAGGGAAGCATTGTAAAGCACAGAGAGGTCTGGTAAAGCATAGGGAAGCATTGTAAAGCACAGAGAGGTCTGGTAAAGCATAGGGAAGCATTGTAAAGCACAGAGAGGTCTGGTAAAGCATAGGGAAGCATTGTAAAGCACAGAGAGGTCTGGTAAAGCATAGGGAAGCATTGTAAAGCACAGAGAGGTCTGGTAAAGCATAGGGAAGCATTGTAAAGCACAGAGAGGTATGGTAAAGCATAGGGAAGCATTGTAAAGCACAGAGAGGTCTGGTAAAGCATAGGGAAGCATTGTAAAGCACAGAGAGGTCTGGTAAAGCATAGGGAAGCATTGTAAAGCACAGAGAGGTATGGTAAAGCATAGGGAAGCATTGTAAAGCACAGAGAGGTATAGTAAAGCATAGGGAAGCATTGTAAAGCACAGAGAGGTATAGTAAAGCATAGGGAAGCATTGTAAAGCACAGAGAGGTATGGTAAAGCATAGGGAAGCATTGTAAAGCACAGAGAGGTATGGTAAAGCATAGGGAAGCATTGTAAAGCACAGAGAGGTCTGGTAAAGCATAGGGAAGCATTGTAAAGCACAGAGAGGTGTGGTAAAGCATAGGGAAGCATTGTAAAGCACAGAGAGGTCTGGTAAAGCATAGGGAAGCATTGTAAAGCACAGAGAGGTATGGTAAAGCACAGGGAAGCATTGTAAAGCACAGAGAGGTCTGGTAAAGCATAGGGAAGCATTGTAAAGCACAGAGAGGTATAATAAAGCATAGGGGAGCATTGTAAAGCACAGAGCGATGTGGTAAAGCATATTTAAAAACATGGAAACTAACCCTTATGAAAGTTACCCATAGTAAAAGTACAGCAAATTGTAACAAAGCACAGTGAAAGCATGGCGAAGTATTGGCAAGCATTGTAAAGTACGAGAGGCATGTTTTTTTAAACTGTGGTAAATGCACAGTATAATAACCATGGAAAACACAAAAAGGGAAAACTGGAAAATTTACTGTGGTAAGCTTTTACGAGGAACTCATTATTCATATTTTACTGAGTATTATAGTATTATATTGCTTGTGTGTCTGTACAGCCCCCACCCCGCTCCTATCTCTCTCCACGTTTGTTAGGTGCGGTTTCTGTTTTGAAACAGAATTCAGGAAGCAGATTGACGTAACCACGCTCTTAAGGAGGACCTGCTGGGTTGCACCCGAGCAAACAGAATCAGCCACGACACAAAACGCTATACTACTCCGTCTCTCTTTAAAAGAACAAACCGGTATACTGTATGGGAATGATTTAAACACGTTTTTATGCGGTCAGACTTTGCAAAGAAACGTGTTGCATGTTGCTATAGATAGCATTTATGCAGCAGTGGTACCAACCATGATTCAGACAGTTCCCCTAAGTTTCAAAAGCCATAATTTTATATTGTAACGGCGCGTCTAGTCCTGAATATTAGGGCTGTGCCGTTGTGGTCCGCTTTTGCCAACAGCAACACCAGCCTGCAGTAAATGTGCACGTATGAGGCGCCGTTTCGGACTAAAGTCTGTCACATACGGCGAGTGAAGGGTCAGGTTTCTGCGCAGAGTGAATCAGGCTGTGCTGCGCAGAGTGAATCAGGCTGTGCTGCGCAGAGTGAATCAGGCTGCGCTGCGCAGAGTGAATCAGGCTACGCTGCGCAGAGTGAATCAGGCTACGCTGCGCAGAGTGAATCAGGCTGTGCTGCGCAGAGTGAATCAGGCTGTGCTGCGCAGAGTGAATCGCAGCGTGAATCAGGCTGAATGCTGCGCAGAGTGAATCAGGCTGTGCTGCGCAGAGGGAATCAGGCTGTGCTGCGCAGAGTGAATCAGGCTGTGCTGCGCAGAGTGAATCAGGCTGTGCTGCGCAGAGTGAATCAGGCTGTGCTGCGCAGAGTGAATCAGGCTGTGCTGCGCAGAGTGAATCAGGCTGTGCTGCGCAGAGTGAATCAGGCTGTGCTGCGCAGAGTGAATCAGGCTGTGCTGCGCAGAGTGAATCAGGCTATGCTGCGCAGAGGGAATCAGGCTATGCTGCGCAGAGTGAATCAGAGCCATTGGCAAACTCAGACCACAACGTGGTCTCATTTGAAGTGATTTTTAAAACCCCAAAAGTAATGACTAAAGCTAAGGTTTACAATTTTAGAAAAGCAAACTAGGAAGGTATGAAACAGAGACTAACAGAAGTAGATTGCAGTAAAATAGAGAAAACATCCACAGGAAAAGGGATGTTTTTAAAAATGTAGTACTAGAGGCACAAAACAATTACATTCCAAAAGTAGACAAATCTAAATCTAAAACAAAATGGCCAAAATGGTTTCATAGATCAATTAAAAAAAAAATATTCAGCGAAAAAAGGCACTTTACAGAGCGTTTAAAAGGGACCAAAAACAAAGTACACAGAAAGAGTACCTGGAACTGCAAACACAAGTCAAAAGGAAGTTAGAAAGGCCAAGAGAGAGATAGAAATCAATATTGCTAAGGGGCTAAAACCAATTCCAAAATGTTTTTCCAATATTATAACAGCAAGAGAACATTCAAAGAGGAGGTTAAATGTCTAAGAGACACAAATGGCAAAATCATAGATGAAGAAAAAAATAGCAAATATATTAAATGATTACTTTTCACAGGTTTTACAAAGGAGACGAACAACATGCCCCACATGTCGACCTGTTCCTATCCAATTTTAAATAACTTTAGCAGAGGAGGCTTGTACTCTAGGAAAACCAGACACAGAGACCAGCTAGCTAATGTGATGCTCAGCCAGGCCAGGATGGATATTTCCAAGGAAGAATCAAGTACATGGGGCGAGAGCCAGGATGCGGGGCATGTTTTTAATATGTTGGTTAAATGTCGGGTTAAATTGGAATTTAAGTATTACAGATCTGACCTCCTTTTCTTTCCCTCATCCTCCTCCCCCTCCTCTGAACTCTCTATCTCTGTTCCTCTGGAATCTACCACACTCTCTCCCTCTTCCTCAGCTAAGAACCTCGGAGTCACCCTGGACCCCTGCCTCTCTTATTCCCAGCACATCTCCACTCTGGCACGCACTTGCCGATTCTTCCTGAGCAACATCCGAAGAATCTGACCCTTCCTCACCAACTATGCCACCCAGCTCCTGGTCCAGGCCTTGGTACTCTCCCGCCTAGACTACTGCAACTCCCTCCTGGCTGGCCTCCCTGCGTCCGCCACCCGTCCGCTCCAGCTCATCCAGAACTCTGCTGCTCGCCTGGTGTTCTCTCTGCCTCGCTTCTCCCACGCAACTCCACTACTCCGCTCACTCCACTGGCTCCTGATCACCGCTCACATCCAGTTCAAGACTCTTGTACTCGCCTACAGATGCCTTGACCAGACTGCACCAAGCTACATCCAGACCTTCATCTCTCCCTACACCCCCACTCGACCTCTCTGCTCTCTCCCTACACCCCCACTCGACCTCTCCTGCACTAGAAGACTGGCTCTACCTCCTCTATGCTCCCCTGCCTCCAGAGCCCGCCTCCTTCTCCACCCTCCCCACAGTGGTGGAATGACCTTCCTACAGATGTCAGGGCTGCCCAGTCCCTGACCATCCTTCCAGCTGCCTCCTACAGGCTCACCTGTATCTGAACGCACCAGTAGATGCTGCACTCTGTTCCATTACCCCTGAGACACTTATCACCCTTCCTTAAATGCGCTTTACTTGCTCTTATCTGCCCCCTATTTTTTGCTGCATTTAATCCTGTACTTCAGAGTACTGTAATCTGCCAAGTGTTTAATCTGTAGTATTTGGTATTTAATTATATCCTGATGTAACTATCACTGACACTGTTATCTGCTGTATTGTTGAATTGTATTTTGTCACACTTGTACTTGCTTGAACCAAAGTCATTGTATTTATCTTGCTCTTAATTGTATTATTACTTGTACTGTGATTCTTGAATTGTATTTGCTTATGATTGTAAGTCGCCCTGATAAGGGAGTCTGCTAAGAAATAAATAATAATAATAATAATACAGACTAATGCATAACTGAGACATGTTTGAGAAGACCTGGTGCAAAGATGATGCATTATGTGAATTATATAATGATGCAAAGAGTAATAATCTGTAGCTGCTTATTTAGCTTGTGTTTGTGTTCACAGTGTTGTTCATCTCTAACTGCTGATTTAGCTTGTGTTTGTGTTCACAGTGTTGTTCATCTGTAGCTGCTGATTTAGCTTGTGTTTGTGTTCACAGTGTTATTAATCTGTAGCTGCTGATTTAGCTTGTGTTTGTGTTCACAGTGTTGTTCATCTCTAGCTGCTGATTTAGCTTGTGTTTGTGTTCACAGTGTTATTAATCTGTAGCTGCTGATTTAGCTTGTGTTTGTGTTCACAGTGTTGTTCATCTCTAACTGCTGATTTAGCTTGTGTTTGTGTTCACAGTGTTATTAATCTGTAGCTGCTGATTTAGCTTGTGTTTGTATTCACAGTGTTGTTCATCTCTAGCTGCTGATTTAGCTTGTGTTTGTGTTCACAGTGTTGTTCATCTCTAACTGCTGATTTAGCTTGTGTTTGTGTTCACAGTGTTGTTCATCTCTAGCTGCTGATTTAGCTTGTGTTTGTATTCACAGTGTTATTAATCTGTAGCTGCTGATTTAGCTTGTGTTTGTGTTCACAGTGTTGTTCATCTCTAGCTGCTGATTTAGCTTGTGTTTGTGTTCACAGTGTTATTAATCTGTAGCTGCTGATTTAGCTTGTGTTTGTGTTCACAGTGTTGTTCATCTCTAGCTGCTGATTTAGC
>CM060303.1:3917726-3922726 GCA_030684275.1 Acipenser oxyrinchus oxyrinchus | reverse complement strand
AGTTGCAGCTGCTAGCCTTTAAGTGTGTCAGGAAAAAAAATTGGAGTTACCAGGGTCTAAATTTGTTGTGTTGATAGACAACAACCCGTTCTGCCACCTGCAAACAGCACAGCTGGGCGCTATAGAGCAGCGTGGGTCGCTCAGTTAGCACTGTTTAACTTCACTGTAAAGCTCATCCCCAGTCGGATTAATAGGGCTGCAGACACGCTGTCTAGATATCCTGTGGGGGGTAAAGCACAGGACAGATCCTAATGAAGGCGGCATAAGCTTGTTTCATTTTGAATACAGGGGCAGCGCTGTAGAACCGGAATTGCGTGAGTGCCTATGTTTCACATTAGGGGGTAGATGTAAGTATAGGCGCAGTGCATATAATTGCGGATGCAAAATTCAAATTGCATTGCAGCCAGGCAATTATTTTGCACTGCCCCCTATGTAAGCTTAAGAGCAATGCAAATTACTCAATGTGCACAAATTATGATCCCCAATTATGATAATGAGGGTCTCAATGAGTGCATTGGTCTATTTAGCGGCCGCACTTGCAGAGTTAGGAGGAAGGGCAGCAAAGTCCTCTTGGAAAGAAAAGTTTTCTGAGAAGGAGTTGAGAGTCCTTACGGCTGAGGTCACTCAGCATGAAACAGAGTTATTTGGAAAAGCCTCAGCCAACTTGGGCTATCCCTCCAGACATTCCAACTGTGGTCTGAAAGGAGCCAGAGGCTAAGTAGTGCAGAGAACACAGCACTGTCACATGTGCAAGGATAGCGGTCCCAAGATTGACGCTGGGGTCTAGCTCAGCCCTCAATTAAGCCATTAGGTCGAGGAAAACCCTTACATCACATTATAATGTTTGCATCCACTTAGTATCCAGATCCTGCCCAAGTCCATGCCCTTTTCTTCATTTGAATGCATTTCAATATAATTGTAATGGATTAATGATGGCAAAAGTGCAAATTTGATAGCGGGTACAGAACGCCAGATGAACTTTACATCCGCCACATTTTTAGTGGCCGCTGAAATCAGACTGCTGGTTTTGCACCTGCAGATCACTTTGTGTGTTTCCTTACATCTACCCAGAGCAGATGCAACTAGTGGCAGATGACGGTTTAAACGACCAGCAAATGGCTGCCAGAGGAGCAGACCCCAGCTCTACCAGGTTACTCCAAATCAGATTAAAAGCAGTTTCAAAGCACTGATTGTTTTGAGTGAGTACTGGGATGCAAAAAAGAAACTGGACAGCAAGGAAAGGAAAACATTCTCTAGATCCCCTCTACAAAGCAGGCGAGTTCCCCTTGTCAGTCCTCGCTTTTGAAATCTCCACACAAAACTGCCACTCGCCATCCTTCTTCAGCACCATGACTACAGGCGCCACATATGGACTGTCTGACCTATATTGAAGTAGGAGGCTGTGTGGTCCAGTGGTTAAAGAAAAGGGCTTGTATGTAACCAGGAGGTCCCTGGTTCAAATCCCACCTCAGCCACTGACTCATTGTGTGACCCTGAGCAAGTCACTTAACCTCCTTGTGCTCTGTCTTTCGGGTGAGACGTAGTTGTAAGTGACTCTGCAGCTGATGCATAGTTCACACACCCTAGTCTCTGTAAGTCGCCTTGGATAAAGGCGTCTGCTAAATAAACTAATAATAATAATAAAGAGTGAGTGTGGAGGTTGGCACCATATTGGCGGTACTATGACACTGTTTGATTCAGTTGAGAGTGGGGAGAGGAGAGGTAGAGATTCGTTGTACATTTAGTTTAAATTATAAATAAAAGACAGTTTCACAATTCTACCACTAGACCAGACAGAAGCACCGCCAGCTCTGTGTCGCTTTTTCCCTCTCCTCCCCACGGCTCCATTCACGCCGCCAGACTGGATCACAGTGCGCTGCACCCTGGGATAGGTGTTGCAGAGCGAGTCAGGTCGCCGTCAGAATTCAGCGATTTAGACGAGATTTGTTTTCCCATCAGTATTAATTAACGGTGAGTTTAACAAATTAACAGATTTTAAACAGACGCATTCAAACGCATTCGGAGACGTTTTTGATTGGAAATAATAAACAGTGTACACCGTAGCTTTACCTGTGTACTTCAGATAATTATATAGGCTACACTGTGGACTGTTCGAAATCCTATCGTTTTGGACTAAAAACATGATATCAAATAATGAAATCAAGTATGCAAGTATGCAACGCTGTAAACGGTGTTTATTTTGTTTGTATAAAACGCGAACACAGTTCTAGACCAGCTACCGTAAACATAGTTAATTATATGTAAAGCATACTATACATGTATCTAAGGTGACGGTAAATTTAAGAAAATGTATCAGTTTCCTTTTTAATTTAATTTTTTAAACCCTTATAAAAGTTCACCACAGTTAATTTGCACGGTGTCAGTAATTCATTTAGTTTATAATGTATATATGTGTTTTTTAATATGCTTTACTACACCTCTCTGTTTTATACGTTTACAATATTATATCTGAAAATTATTAAACAGCGTTTAATTGCTTGTAATTTTATGTGGTGTTTTTAGAACCAGTGTAGGGCCAGAAAGTGGTACCTCGTCAGAAAGGGGTACTTTGTCAGAATGTGGTACTTGTACCAAAACTTGACCCGTGCAACGTCAGATAACGGTACGCTGTCAGTTTAACACCTCAGGGCTGAAGAAAGAGAAATATTGATATTATACTGTGAGTTAGAGAAAGGGAAATGTGGAGATACTGGCCCTGAATATCAAGTGTCTTCCTACAGTCCCAAACCTGTTGTCTCCGGGACTCTTATCCCAAACGTTGTTTCCATCAAAAAATGAAACATTTTCTGATGTTTTCCCACAGGTAGAATGGGTACAATTTGCCTGATAGTGGCGGAATAACTAATCAGTATTTAAATGAGAAACTTATATGATAATGACGCAAACAACATCTTTAACATCATTTCAGGATTTCAATCAATGGACAGGTGGGGTTGAGAGGCATTAAAGGCGGAGAAAAGCAAAACAGACGTGAGTTTCAGGAGATACGGAGAAACAAGAGAAGATACATTTAATAGAACAGAATAAGTTAAGAGAGCTCTGTTTAAAAAAAAAAAAAAAAATTGAGTGACCAATTATTATTTGTATTTATTTTTCCCTCTATTTGGAATGTCCAGTTATGTTTTTTCTCCTCACCGCACAGCACAGACGTTCTGAGGGCGTGTGAGCGTCCTCCGATCTCACAAGCCTGAAGACAGAATCGCTTTCACACTGAGCAATCCAGAGCAGAGGTGGGCGGGGCTACGGATCCCGGAGAACAGAGCCCCGCCTCTTATCCACTCTGAATGTGCTCCGTGTCTGACCAGTAAGGGTCGCTGTTGCGTGATGAGGAGAAGCAATCCCTGCCGGTTTCCTATCCCCCACCGTGGGAGTGTCAGAGCCAGTGTGACGCCCCCTTCAGGGTCCCCCGCAAAGTTCAGCCTCTTTGCACAGCTCGACGCGAACGGGCGCCGTCCCAGCTGTGTGACTCATCCTGCGCTCCCCGGAGCAATGCTTTAACTGGATGAGCCACTCAGGGACCCAGAGCCCATTTTAATGTAAATGTATGTTATTAGTTAAATTATAGTTTCATGTACCCATTTGCTCTTCATGAAAATGAGTGTATAAAGATATCAAATAAATAACAGTGCAAGGTCAATATTTAAATACAGTGTAGTTTACAATAAGTCCAAATAATACTACTAATGTACAATATGAAGATATCCTATCATACACTAAAGTGAATTTAATTTTCATAGTGCTACTGGGTTCATGAAACTAATTGCATTAAATCAGAACATACATTTACAATACATTTACGAGGAGGTTGTGTGGTCCAGTGGTTAAAGAAAAGGACTTGCAACCAGGAAGTCCCCGGTTCAAATCCCACCTCAGTCCCTGACTCATTGTTTGACCCTGAGTAAGTCACTTCACCTCCTTGTGCTCCGTCTTTCGGGTGAGACGTAGTTGTAAGTGACTCTGCAGCTGATGCATAGCTCACACACCCTAGTCTCTGTAAGTCGCCTTGGATAAAGGCGTCTGCTAAATAAAACAAATAATAATATTAAAATGAGCTTTCTAACTTTTTTCTTTGTCCTGATGTACTTGCTTTATTATTATTTATTATTGAAGATACATTTATCTGTTAAATGTATTTGATGGAAACAACGTTCGGGATAAGAGTTAAAAGAGACGGAGACAGCGAGTTTGGGACGGCTGGAAGACTCTTTTCATATTCAGGGCCATGACTTGATGTGTAGGTACTGCCACAAGGAAACCCTCTGCCAGACAGATATGACTTCGATTGCATCGGAATTTGTCCAGAGAAATAGAGACAGAATTTCTTTAGAAAGTTTGCCCTCTTTAACCTGCTGTCTGGGTGAGTGTTTTCACTTTCATTCTATTCCAAAATAACCATGTTAAGTATTGTAGTGATTGACCTCTCTATAAGATATTGATTTAAATTTCCCATTTAAAATAATAGTTGTTATATTATATAAACGTTTCACTGGGTGAGTCAGGTATTGCTGCCCTCATCACACGTCTTTATTTTAGGAAGTGCAATTTAAGGTAGATTGGCTTCGAAGCTGGAAAATGAAACATTGGTCATTTATTTATATATATTTTACCAATATTTTAAATACAAATGGAATCAATTCAACATAAAGCAGCACAACATACCATTTCAAAGTAGGAATTGTAAGAATAAAATGTATCATCTAATGCTGAAATCCAGCGATTCCACCTCAAAATATCGTCTTTGGTCTCTCCACTGTGTGTGTGTGTGTGTGTGTCAGTGAGAGTGCTGGTCTCTCCACTGTGTGTGTGTGTGTGTGTGTGTGTGTGTGTGTGTGTCTGTGTGTGTGTGTGTGTGTGTGTGTCAGTGAGAGTGCTGGTCTCTCCACTGTGTGTGTGTGTGTGTGTGTGTGTGTCAGTGAGAGTGCTGGTCTCTCCACTGTGTGTGTGTGTGTGTGTGTGTCAGTGAGAGTGCTGGTCTCTCC
>CM060303.1:3795226-3915226 GCA_030684275.1 Acipenser oxyrinchus oxyrinchus | reverse complement strand
TCCACTGTGTGTGTGTGTGTGTGTCAGTGATGAGTGCTGGTCTCTCCACTGTGTGTGTGTGTCAGTGATGAGTGCTGGTCTCTCCACTGTGTGTGTGTGTGTGTGTGTGTGTGTGTGTGTGTGTGTGTGTGTGTGTGTGTGTGTGTCAGTGATGAGTGCTGGTCTCTTCACTGTGTGTGTGTGTCAGTGATGAGTGCTGGTCTCTTCACTGTGTGTGTGTGTCAGTGATGAGTGCTGGTCTCTTCACTGTGTGTGTGTGTCAGTGATGAGTGCTGGTCTCTTCACTGTGTGTGTGTGTCAGTGATGAGTGCTGGTCTCTTCACTGTGTGTGTGTGTCAGTGATGAGTGCACTATATGGAGATCATCTGTGCTCCCCCCACACACTTTAAGTGGCGCTCAGCAGCTGCTGAATGAATATATTCTTTTAATGTAAAGCTGCCAATACTAATATTTGAAATTGTTAAGTGTTTTTTTTTTATAAAGATTGTTTCTCAAACTACGAGAAATTGTGTATTTCAGTCTTTGTCATATTAGTTAGTGGCTAATGTTCACTACATGCTTGTATTGAACTTGTTTTTTGTAATGATCTCATATGAAGTGTAATGCGCCAGTACTTGTGTCTGCGACTGTCTTTGGCAGGTAAGCAGAACTGAAGAGCAGCTCCTGATCTTATCACTCTTGTAAAAGCTCTGTTCCTGACCAACCCTTTTACCTTTTTATTTGTGTTTTTCTTTCTTTTTTTAAAATGTTTTTGCAGTTCTTCAGTCCGTGTGGAATGGAAGATGAAACTGGGGGCAGTCCTGAGCTGGGTCAGCTGGAGAATCTTCCAGTCCTGGCAGCGAAGGACGGCTGCAAACTCAACCCCCCGCTACAAGAAGCTTCCTCAATGGGGCTCCCTGTAGCAAACGAGCAGCACTCTGAGACAGGACTCTGCACTGCAAACCAGCAGCACTCTGAGACAGGACTCTGCACTGCAAACCAGCAGCACTCTGAGACAAGACTCTGCACTGCAAACCAGCAGCACTCTGAGACAGGACTCTGCACTGCAAACCAGCAGCACTCTGAGACAGGACTCTGCACTGCAAACCAGCAGCACTCTGAGACAGGACTCTGCACTGCAAACCAGCAGCACTCTGAGACAAGACTCTGCACTGCAAACCAACAGCACTCTGAGACAAGACTCTGCACTGCAAACCAACAGCACTCTGAGACAGGACTCTGCACTGCAAACCAGCAGCACTCTGAGACAGGACTCTGCACTGCAAACCAGCAGCACTCTGAGACAGGACTCTGCACTGCAAACCAGCAGCACTCTGAGACAGGACTCTGCACTGCAAACCAGCAGCACTCTGAGACAGGACTCTGCACTGCAAACCAGCAGCACTCTGAGACAAGACTCTGCACTGCAAACCAACAGCACTCTGAGACAGGACTCTGCACTGCAAACCAGCAGCACTCTGAGACAAGACTCTGCATTGAAAACTGCTTCCAAGGCAGGGTACATTTCCCTTGTCTCCCAAAGTTGGACCTTAAGCGTGCAGAACTCGAAAATGAAGCATCTTTGGGCCACCGCGAGAGTTTTTTGCATAACAATCGCAGGGAAATCTCTGAGAGGGAATTTGGCAGCACAGGGAACAGATCTGTCCAGCCAGAGGCCAGGGCTGATTTGGATCAAAGACGCTTCCGAGGGTTAAAATCTCATGAGGCTTTCGAACCCAGACTAGAACACTCAGAAAACCTTTTCTCGGTGCGAGAACCCATTGGAGAAACGACTCGCTTTCACTTGGAGAAAGCTTTCAAACCTCAAGAACCAAGACCAGAAGACTTACCCAACTTCCAAAAGCAGTTCTCCTCCAAAACCTCAGAGAAATCTTCCTCAGCACAGGACAGCACCCAGGAAGGGGACGAAGCACTCCAGTTTGACAGGACGACTCCTCCCGGCCCCCTCTCTCGCCTCTCTGGCACGCCTAAGCTCCGCTCGCAGCGACATTCCGCCCCCCTCCCCCACGCCTGCCTGGAATGTGGGAAGAGATTCCGGCAGCGTTCTGACCTGCAGCGGCACTCCTTCGTGCACAGCGAGGAGAACCAGTTCCCCTGCCGGCTGTGTGAGAAACGCCGCCACACGGGACTGCGGATCCACGAGCGCAGCCACAGCGGGGACAAACCCTACCGCTGCCCCGTCTGCCATAAGACCTTCGGCAGCTCCTCCAACCTGGCCAAGCACCGCTTTGTGCACAGCGAGGGCAAGCGGTTCCCCTGCACGGCCTGCGGGAAGAGCTTCAAGCACCCTGCCAGCCTGAACGCACACCGGAAGAGAGGTGCTGCTCACAGCAAGGGGGTAGAAGCCCAGTCCCATTGGAACCTGTCAGCAGCAGCTCCACTCGTATCTCACACTCAGAGTCAACGACAAAGCATTCCGCGTCTATAAAACACATTCAGTATGTCAATATCAGTCTGTTCTTATTCAGTGACTTACAATATGTTTGTAAGTGTTCGGTGGCTGCCTCTAATCAAGTTGAGAGTGTACTCTCTCTTACTCTCTTTGTATGACAGACCCTCCCTCTCCTCTCTCCTCTCTCCCTGTACCTCAGTTTTATATCAGCTAATCTGTGGTGTGTCAGGTGTCTCTTATCTTTCTAGGTGTTGGGTGTCTCCCTCGAATCGTGTTGAAAGTGTGTTTCATTCTGTTTGCTGTGTCGGGGGGTTTGTCATACAAAGAGAATGGAATACACTCTCAACATGATCAGAGGGAGATGCCCAACACTCATGTTGCAAATCATTAAATATAAACAACAAACATGCAAAGCTGATACTGCTGTATCGATGCTGCTCAAAGGATCCAATGAGAACGGTGCTTCAGTATATAAATGATCATGTTTTCTTCCTGTCTGTTGTTTCCGCACTCTTAACGCAGTATTTGTGTGGTTCCGGCCTCTTCTTTAATTTCAGTAAAAGTTGGAAACTGTAACTTCAGTGCCCTCCTGAAAGGGGAAACCTCCGTGCCTTCCATCTCTGCTCCCGTTCTGCAGCATCTTACATTTCAGGAATTGTTTGATTTCACGCTCGGAACTCATATTTTCCAAGTCTTTCCGGGTTATTGCCTTTATGAAATTTGAAGTTGTGAGGTATTAATTAAATGGAATTACTCAAACACAAGCCAATGCAGCTTCCCTTGTTTACACAATTATCAGTAACAATCTGACACTGTTATTTCATACGGAGCCTGTTGTGAGCAAACTGACTAAAACTCATTGATATTTTAGAAGTTAGTATTTGTCTTACCTTTTCTTTTATCCTTTTGATATGAAATCATTTTTGTTCACTTTCCTAAGTTTCTTCAGAAACGGGTCATCTCTGCAGTGAATTGTGGGACTGTAGTCCTTTTGCAAGATGTCACCTCTGATTAAACTCGACACAGAAATACACGACCCAGAGTTAGGGTCAACGAAAGGTCATGCACCGTGGGTGAGAGAAAAAACTGCTTGCAATTGATTTTTGAAACACTCAATGCGGAAGTTAATTCCAATTGATTTGTACTAAATTGTAAAGGTGAGGAAAGGACAGTTTTCATGTTTTGAAATCAACAGAATTATAAGTAGGTGTGTTTTGACTTGTTTAATACTGACAGATCTTCAAGTTAATTACTCGTAAAATACAACCCTACTGGAAAGCCGTGCATTTTCCACAGCTTCTAGAGGGCACTCTGCGTTAGATTGTATTTATTTATCTACAGAGTTGGAATATTTACTGTAATAATATTACTTTTGTCACTAATGAGGCAATATAACGAGTTCAATTTGTAATGGGAGTAGAAATTAGTTACTTTCCACAAAAAAGAAACAAGTTTGTCTCATTACCTTTTCTCTGTTGTTCACTAGTGGTCTTCTCTTTTTTTAAAGCCAAAGTACTTTTCTACTAAACTGTAAGCAAGTATAATATTTAAATGATGTGTCAAATGCTATTTTCCTTTCAATAACTGCCCAGACCATTTTCAGAAAGCAGCTCACAGTGTTGTATTATTATTATTATTATTATTTGTTTATTTAGCAGATGCCTTTATCCAAGGCGACTTACAGAGATTAGGGTGTGTGAACTATGCATCAGCTGCAGAGTCACTTACAACTACGTCTCACCCGAAAGACGGAGCACAAGGAGGTGAAGTGACTTGCTCAGGGTCACACAATGAGTCAGTGGCTGAGGTGGGATTTGAACCGGGGACCTCCTGGTTACAAGCCCTTTTCTTTAACCACTGGACCACACAGCCTGTAGTATAGTAAAGACACAGGGCTCAGTTGTAACGGTGAACTGCTCCTTATTCTGTTTTCCAGATGCTCCCTCAGTCACTGTTTCTAATCTGTGCTGTCAGTCAGCCCCACACGCCATCAAACCGGAAACACTAACAACTCGACTTACCGCAGTGTGCTGAATATCCCGACAGCCCTTAAAGACGTAACTGCTATTTTCACTGAACACATGGAAACCCTGAACATCACAGCTTTCATACAAGCTGTATCAGCACTGAGGTCTTAGTTTTGTTTTATCTGGCTCATTGCATGCGTGCCCACTGTGCAATCAGGTTACCTGGCTTGAGTACAGAGCTTAATAAAGGCAGAACAGAGATTCCGACAGGTACAGGACTTCTAACAGCAACCTGTACAACAAGGACTATTTACATTTATAAACAAAACGTTTAAAATAGTTTGACTGAATGTACGCGTTGAATTGCATTAGGTACGAAAAATACTTTACATAGACGCAGACTACAGCTCACGTGACACTGCCAGCGATGGTAGGGCACTGAGGACATACAGGGGGAATGTATGTGACAAAACTAAAACACAGCATGCGCTACTCCCTAATGCACGGAGGTCCCAATTATTCACCTCACTCTCTATATCTGCTGTAGGGATGGAAATAAGACTCCCATTGCAGAGCAGTTTGATCCAGTCCCTGTTTTGCTATGAGTTAATAAGACCTGAGCTTGTTACTGGCACACTGTGGCTATTCAAGCTTATAGTAAAACCTGGAATGGGTGAAACTGCTATACAATAGGAGTCTAATTATCATCCCTGATAAAATGTCTTTTAGGCCATTCGGACGGATCAGGACGCCCCGGAGTGCCGGAGGATGGAGGGGCACGGACGAGTCGGAGGAGGAAGCGGGTGCAGAGTCTCCCATGCCGGATCTGTGGGAGGATTTTCGGGGGTGCGCGGACCCTGGAAGCCCACCTCCTGCTCCACGGGGGGGACCCCAAGCTGGGCTGCTTCGACTGCGACCTGCTCTTCGGGTCGAGGGAGGAGATGGAGGTGCACCAGAGTTTCCATCGTTTAGTGCAGGAGGGGTCGCCCAGGATCGGAGAAATAGATGACGCTTTGTTCCAGGGGGGGCCGACTGGAAGGCTGGTGGTAGTTGCAGAGGAATCGGACAGGGAGTTGAGCGGAGAGGAGGAGACGGTTTTGGAAGAGGAGGGGAGGAAAGTGTCCCAAAACGGACTTGGCTGCAGTGAGGGCTGTGAACATCTAAAGAGGCAGAGAGAGCAGGGGGTTATCGGAGAGCGTCCAGGGGGTTGCTGTGAATTGGAAAAACGAGGCGGAGGAAGGGAAGGACTGCCTTGTGTGAGAAATGGGAAACTGAGAGAGTTGAGGCAGGGCGGCGCTGCAGAGAGATACGCAGAGGAGTGCGAAACAGCGAGGCACACAAACCGAGGAGGATTGGGAGAGGGATTGAGAGGGGATCTGGGGGAGAGATTAGGAGGGGGAATGACTGACATAGGATTATTTAGCGAAAGACATCAAGAGGGAAATCAGAACCAACTGACTGGTTCTATGGAGGTTCTAGAACGGCCTAAAGTAGACCCTGACGTCCAGGACTTGAGAGCGAGGCTATGGAACATTGTGGAACAGTGCAGCGATGTGCGGGCCTGCAGGGAACAGCTCAAAGAGTTCTGGAGGGGGTTCAGGGAGTCTAGAACCTGTGAGGGAGGGGTCGACGAGAGGCAGGGGGAGTTTTGGGAACAAGGGTGCACAAAAAAGAATGCTTCTGCGGGATACATTAACAGGCTACAGGGATCTAGAGCAGGCTTTGGACCAGAAGTAAGGGATAATAACTCCTCTCTGGGTTACTCTCAAAGCAGGAACAGGAAAGGGATGCAAAGTGTCCAGAACGTTGTAGATCCAGGTTCCTGCCAGAGAGGCTTTACGGAAAAAAGACTTGGACCTGAAAGCACCGCAAGGGGTTTGCCACATCAGAATGTTCTAGAAGCTGATTCTAGAAATGGAGGGTTCCAGAATGGTCTGGAACATTCCAGAGACATTTTGAAGGAGGGATCTGGATGCAGTGTGGAGGAGGTTCTAGAATGTTCTAGAAGTGGCAGAGCACCCAAACAGGGTCTTGAAAGGGTTGGCAGTCTTTCCAGAGCGGGTTTGGGAAACAGGGATTTCATGGAGAGGATAAGAGACATTCTAGAAAATTCCCCGGACGGCAAAATGTGCCGGGAGAGGTTGGAAAGGTTCTGGAAAGGTTTTGGAGAACGGATGGAAGGGAGAGAGAGAGAGCATTGGGGTGGAGGGGGTTGTAGAGAGAGGGGGAATGAAACAGCTACTGAAAGAGAGTGGGACGGGCAGAACAGAGGAGGGAATGGAAAACAAAGGGGAAGGGACTGGGAGGAGAGAAGGAGGGAAAGAAAGAACAACAGACTACAAAGAAAAGAAAAAAGATGGAGTGAGAACAGGGAGGAACGCACTAGAACCGAACAGATCGGAACAGACAGGAACCTGCAGAGATTAAAAGCAGGGCTGGAGAGGGACAGGGAGGAAACAGCAGAGATAAGAACTGCCCCTAGCAACAGAAAATCAGAACCACAGACTCCCAGAATCACAGAGAATCAGCCTCCCAGAGCAGGAGAGCAGGAGAGAGGAGAGAGGGCAGAGGGGGGCCTGATGGAGCTGGAACCGAAAGGAACTAGCTTAAAGGAAGAACGGGATCTAGTACTGGCTAGAGGTATCGTAGAATACAATGGGAAAGTGGGTCTAGTCCCGGAGAGAGACAGCTTAGAGGAGGAAGAGAGAATAGGAAGGGATCTAGAACTAAACGGGGGTAGTTTAGAGAGAGTGAGGGATCTAGTACCGATTAGAGCTAGCTTAGAGGACTATTGGAAAGTGGGCGTAGAACTGGAGAGAGCTAGCTTAAAGAAAGTGAGGGTTGTGGAACTAGAACCGGAATTAGCAAGCTTAGAGGAATATAGGGAAGTGGAGACAGAAGAGCACAGTCAAAATCTGACACTGCAGAGAGCTGGCTCGGATGCAGAGGGGAGGACAGGGAGGGATCTGGTGCCAGCGCAAGGCACAGCCCCCCTAAACCTGCCTTACAAGTGCGGCCTGTGCCCGGAGTCCTTCTGCCGGCCCTCGGAGGCGAAGGCCCACCTGCAGGGACACTCACCAGGGCGCCCCTACCCCTGCCCTCACTGCCCGCGCCGCTCCGGAGACGCTTCGACGTGCTGCGGCACGGGCGCGTGCACTCAGGAGAGAAGCCCTTCGCCTGCGCGGTGTGCCAGCGCCGCTTCAGCCAGGCCGGCACGCTCCGCACACACAGCCTGGTGCACTCCCAGGACAAGCCCCACCGTTGCCCCCTGTGCCCGGCCGGCTTCCGCAGGAGCGCTGACCTGCGCCTGCACCAGAGGAGGCACAGCGGGGATAAGAGGTACCCCTGCAGCCTGTGTGACAAGGCCTTCGTGCAGTCCAACGCACTGCTAGCACACCAGCAAACACACTACAGGAGGGAGAGGAGGAGGCAACGCAGAGAGCAGGAGACTGAGAGACACTGAGACACACAAAGAGATACAGTGAAATACACACACACACACACACTGAGGTACACAGATACACTGAGGGTGGATTGGACTGAATCTCGGATTGAATCCTGGATTGACATATTGTTTCCGTTGCGCACATCAAGATTCCTGTTCGATCCTGGATTCCGTTCCAGTGTTGGTATGAGGATTGGGTCTGGATTGGCTGCCGGTTATTTTGAACTTCGGGACGTGAGATTGGTTAGATATCATATTGTTTGCAGTCATAGCAATCCATTTGTTGAATTTAATGATGAACATTTACTCATACAGAGATTCTGTATGAGAAAAGAAAGCACAATCGGGCTGGTGGAGATTTTAAAACCACAGATCGTCAGATATAGGGACAAAAAATACTCTCTTCCGCCTCTCATTCAAGTGTTAATAACCACAGGGTTTTCTGCCACAGGGTCTTTTCAATAAGTAATCCAGGACTTGTTTCGTGTCGATGTGTCAACCGTGTGCAGAGTAATTCATAGCATCGCTGAAGCTATTGCGAGTTTACGAGAGCAATACATCTCTTTTCCAACAGAACAAAATAGATTCCTTCAGTGCCAGTGTTTGGTTGTCTGTCTTTTTTATTTTCAAAAATGTTTTTGTATTTATCAAATATTAAATTTGATAAAAGGTTTTTTTTTTTCATATAAATTAAACGCAGGCCTCTTAGTTGCTGCCATGGTGATGCTCTGACTACAACATCATGAAACGATGATTCGTAATCAAGGTGCGCTACTGACAGCATCAATCCTGGATTAACAGGTGAATCCTAGATCCAATCTCGGATTCGGAGATCCACGACCAATCTTGATATGCGCAACAGAAATAAATCTAGGATTCAATGTTGGATTAGTCAATCCTGGATTTGATCGAATCTTGATCTCGATGTGCACAATCCACCCTTAGAGAAACACACACACACACACTGAGATACACAGATATACTGAGATACACACACACACTGAGATACACTGAGAGATACATATACACAGATACACTGAGAGATACACACACACACACTGACATACACAAATACACTGAGAAATACACAAACTGAGATACACAGACACACTGAGATACACACACACACTGAGATACACTGAGAGATACATATACACAGATACACTGAGAGATACACACACACACTGACATACACAAATACACTGAGAAATACACAAACTGAGATGCACAGATACACTGAGATACACTGAGATACACTGAGAGATACATATACACATACACTGAGAGATACACACACACACACACACACACACTGACATACACAAATACACTGAGAAATACACAAATGGAGATACACAGATACACTGAGATACACACACACACTGAGATACACTGAGAGATACATATACACTGATACACTGAGAGATACACAGAAGCACTGAGAAATACACACACTGAGATACAGAGATACACTGAGAGATACACAGATACACTGAGAAATACACACTGAGATACACACACACTGAGAGATACACACACTAAGATACAGAGATAGACACACACACACACACACACAGAGATACACTGAGAGATATGCACGTATACACTGAGCGACACACTGATACACAGAAAGGCTTATTTAAAATCTTTCCTCTTACCTCTTATTAGCTTTGTTAACATTACCACTGGTCCCACCTTTAAAGGAGTGCTAACCATCTTTAAAACCCATTATCTTTCCTTTTAACGAAACAGAATAAAAGTAAAATATGAAGAATTACAATTGTGTCTTTTTTGTGTTTGTGTAAATAAATAATGAATCTAAAAATGTCAATTTTATTTTTGTGTTTTAAAAAAAAAATTAGTAACAAAAATGACATTGCTGTTATAGCACCAAGGCTCTAAAAGATGAGAATTCTGCCAGAAGTGAAATATTTCCTCTGGCAGTTGCTTCTCCTTCTCTACCTTAGGAGGGATATCTGCAGAGCTTGTCTATTGCCTTGCTTTCCCCGTGTGTATCGAATCCTCTGCAGCCCCGCTTGTGCAATTCTGATCATTTTAAGGTTCCTGCTCTGCATGGTTTTTAATGGTGTGTTTATACGGACCCATCTCATGAACCGCACACTGAGGGCTGAAGCTGTTTAAAGGCGTCGCTCACATCACTTTCAAGTTCAGTGCCACAGTAAATCTCTGCAGACCGCAAACATCACATTATTATTTCGTTTGGAGAGCTGATTTATTGTCAGCTAAAAATTGACAGCAAAATATAATGAAAGTTCAGTTTGGCACTGCTGCAATCAAAACTACAGATTCCAGCATGCCTCAGCACTGAATTAACAGGAAGGGATGAGGCCAATGTAGTTCTTTACACAGTTTGTAAAGGTGTTTAGATTGGATTCAGCTTTTGGCGGCATCTAATGGACGTCTACAGTATTGCACCCACAGTTACCTTTTCCATTTTAGTTTACAACATTATTCCAGAGTTTAAGTTACAGTTAAACCACAGTTACTGGTACTATTAGCACAATTCTCAAAACAGTAACACAAACACAAAAACAGCTGTGCGATTTGCAAAACATCAAATACAATTGCAAAATGAAGCAAACATGTCAAATGTATTCATGCATCTTGCAAAACCTAATACAGTAATCCGTTGTACACTGTGTTGTATGTGCTCCGTGCGCTGCCATTGCTGGTAGTGTCACGTGAGCTGTTCAGTGTTGATATGTAAATAAATCCTGCTTGCCAGCTCAATCTCCGTCTCGATCTCCTGTGAATGCACGCACCCTCATGGCAGATGGCTACTCTGTCACAAGCATTAATACCCTGTATCTTTCTAAACAAGGGATTTAGGGGAACTCCCTAATAAAAGCTGGATCTCAAAACAATAATTGTGTGAATATAGCAATTGTTACAGCTGTGTATAATGGATTACTGTATTTACATCAAACTGTGAAGGTATGAAACAGAGACTAACAGAAGTAGATTGAAGTAAAATAGAGAAAACATCCAAAGGATGGCTGTTTTTTTTAAAAAATGTAGTACTAGAGGCACAAAACAATTACATCCCAAAAGTAGATAAATCTAAATCTAAAACAAAATGGTTTAATAGATCAATTAAAAAAAAAAATATTCAGATAAAAAAAGGCACTTTACAGAGCGTTTAAAAGGGACCAAAAACAAAGTACACAGAAAGAGTACTTGGAACTGCAAACACAAGTCAAAAAGGAAGTTAGAAAGGCCAAGAGAGAGATAGAAATCAATATTGCTAAGGGGGCTAAAACCAATTCCAAAATGTTTTTCCAATATTATAACAGCTATAGGGATTCAAGGAAATGCATGCAATGCAGGAAATGCAGGAAATGAGTGGTTAACATGTAGAAAACAGAAAGTACTGATTAGAGGAGAAACCTCAAAATGGAGCGAGGTAACCAGTGGTGTACCACAGGGATCAGTATTAGGTCCTCTGCTATTCCTAATCTACATTAATGATTTAGATTCTGGTATAGTAAGCAAACTTGTTAAATTTGCAGACAACACAAAAATAGGAGGAGTGGCAAACACTGTTGCAGCAGCAAAGGTCATTCAAAATGATCTAGACAGCATTCAGAACTGGGCAGACACATGGCAAATGACATTTAATAGAGAAAAGTGTAAAGTACTGCATGCAGGCAATAAAAATGTGCATTATAAATATCATATGGGAGATACTGAAATTGAAGAAGGGAACTATGAAAAGACCTAGGAGTTTATGTTGACTCAGAAATGTCTTCATCTAGACAATGTGGGGAAGCTATAAAAAGGCCAACAAGATGCTCGGATATATTGTGAGAAGTGTTGAATTTAAATCAAGGGAAGTAATGTTAAAACTTTACAATGCATTAGTAAGACCTCATCTAGAATATTGTGTTCAGTTCTGGTCACCTCGTTACAAAAAGGATATTGCTGCTCTAGAAAGAGTGCAAAGAAGAGCAACCAGAATTATCCCGGGTTTAAAAGGCATGTCATATGCAGACAGGCTAAAAGAATTGAATCTATTCAGTCTTGAACAAAGAAGACTACGCGGTGATCTGATTCAAGCAATGAAAAAAGAAAGTGTGTAGGAGTACTGTACAGATTTATTACAATTTTTATTTATTTATTTTAAATCAGACAACTCATGCCTCCAGACATGTCCGGTTTACCCATAAGAAACGTTCACCATGGTGCTGGTGGATCTTTGTACTGTGGTATTATACCATTGTAGCGATGTTGCTTTGTACTATGGTACACTGTAGCCTTATAGTTTACTTTTGTACTGGTTGAGTCTTTTACTGTAGTACCTCATCATTGCATGGTGCATAATCTGCATTATAGTAGTGGTGCAGTACTGGAGAAAGGACTGCTTATTATTACAGCAGTAACAAAATATATTTGCATGCATGTCCAGAGATAAATGATCAAACAAACTGAATGGTTCTATGCTATCACATTTGGTACAATAAATTCTATCATACTGAATCTACAATTATCATGATACCATTATGCCAATGTGAAAGGGTATAGTGTTATCATTCTTGGAAGTCAAAAGTTTGTGACCTTGTTTGTACTGACCACATGTACAGTAATTGTAACAAAAACAACAGTACAAAATAGAATAGTAAATTACTTTTAAACTTAAAACTTAAAACTACTAAAATGGAATTGTAACATCCCTGTTTAAACTTGATTTGAGTTTACTCTGCAAGTACATGCAAGTACTATGCACTGCAGCAGTGTGGAGCAGTGGTTAGGGCTCTGGACTCTTGACCGGAGGGTCGTGGGTTCAATCCCAGGTGGGGGACACTGCTGCTGTACCCTTGAGCAAGGTACTTTACCTAGATTGCTCCAGTAAAAACCCAACTGTATAAATGGGTAATTGTATGTAAAAATAATGTGATATCTTGTAACAGTTGTAAGTCGCCCTGGATAAGGACGTCTGCTAAGAAATTAATAATAATGTACTCATATCAACTAATCCTCAGTTCTCAGCATATCGGCTTGGTTGACACTGCTGGCGGCTGAGGATTTTGGCTGCAATTGACACTTTCTGGCGCATGAAACCCTTGATCTCAGCCTCAGTTTTGTCAGGGAAGGCGTTGCGAACTTCCGCTGTTTTAAAACATAAAACAGGTTGTATTATTCATCAGGTTGTTACTCAGATTAGATGAGTATCTATGATTGAGCTTGTGTCTCATACAACACTGCAGCCTTAGGGCACGATTTAGAAGGTTATAGGAGAGACTTCAGTAGCCAGGGGCTGGTTTTTCAAAATGTAATCTGGATCAGGAGATTATACAAAAAAACATTTACAATTTACCCTTATGAAAATTTACCACGGTGAATTGATCATGGTATTTTCACACTTTTACCGTGGTTTAACTCTATATTTGCCCTGGTTTCCTTATTGTTTTAGCATACCTTAACTGAGCTTAGCTGTTTCTAAGTTTACTATAGTACACCATGGTTATCTCATGGTCCAGTCTAGTAAAGCATAGTGAAGGCATGTGAAAACCGTAGAGTGACTGCTTGGATCATGAAGATGAAGCTCACCTCTCACTGTCCATATTTCTTATGCTAATCATAATAATAATGAATTATGTTTATGAAGGGGCTTTAGTTCAGTTTATTTTGCCTTGCCTCCCTATAAGATGAATCAGATTTTGTGTTTTTGCAAGCATTGAGTATTTCATTTTCTTGAGAAATGCATTTGATTTTCAAGGTTTCATTCTGTTAGATGACATTGAGGAACATATAAACATGTTAGGTTTAGACTTAAATGTTGAACTGTTTACCTATACCGTAAAACTAAGAGTTTTAAAATTCACAAAGGTTCTATATTCTATATATCTTTCTCTGTTCAGCCTGTGTTTAAGAAGATGTATCAAGTCTAAACAGGTTTTGTATTTTACTGGTTAATATCTCTTCTTTGTATTGCCTCTGAATTGAAGATGTATGGAGTTGTCATGTTTTATTATTATTTATTTCTTAGTTTACAGTCGTAAACAAATACATTTCAAGAATGTTTGTATCCATATTACCTTGGGAAGCCATTCATCAAATTAAAGATACTCTCCAGCCCGAAAATTACTTGCTTATATGTATTAATATATCTGGTTTATTAATGGAATTATTAATCTCCTTTAGAGATGCAAAATCTGAAATAAACTTAAATGAGTGTGGTCTATATATATATATATATATTATTAGTTTATTTAGCAGACGCCTTTATCCAAGGCGACTTACAGAGACTAGGGTGTGTGAACTATGCATCAGCTGCAGAGTCACTTACAACTACGTCTCACCTAAAAGACGGAGCACAAGGAGGTGAAGTGACTTGCTCAGGGTCACACAATGAGTCAGTGGGTGAGGGGGGATTTGAACCGGGGACCTCCTGGTTTCAAGCCCTTTTCTTTAACCACTGGACCACACAACCTCCTACATACATATAGTTGTAGTCAAAACTTTACATACCCCAATGGAAATTTATAATTTCTAGAAAACTCGAAAATAAAGAATTTTAGGTAAAATCTTTTGTAGTAAAAGTTTTGCTTTTGTGGATGAGGAAAAGAAGTTACAAAAAATAGATGTCTACAATTATTTATTTCAGCAGATTTTTTTGCAAAACTCCAGAAATGCCCATTCAAAAGTATTCATACCCTTTGATGCTATGATAGTATTGTCTTCAGGGTTCTAGAAATTTCAATATGATGATAGCAGAACACAATTCTGATAAAGTCTAGAAAATGCTGGATTGTAGGTGAACATTTTTAGAAAGTATAAAAGAGCCAGGCATAGGATCATTACCAGTAAGTCCATATGGGAAAAAGTAAAGAGCTATCTGAAGACCTTAGGCAGAAAATTATTTTTTGTCAAAAAGCTGGAGAAGGATACAAGATTTCCAAGCATCTGAGTATCTGAATTTCAAATATTGTTTCTATTATCAAGAAGTACAAGACTCATGGTACTGTCAGTGTCCCTCGGTCTGGAAGAAAGAAGGTTCTTTCATCAAGAACATGTAGAAGGATTGTGAGGAAGGTTAATAACAATCCGAGATTGACTGCCTATATATTCATAATGAATTGGCTGCAGGTTGGACTGGGGTTTCCATTTCAACCATAGATCGAGTATTGCATGGTGAAGGTCTCAATGGTCGCAGGCTAAGGAAAAAGCCACTCATAGGAAAACGTCACAAGGACAAATCGGTTAAAGTTTGCAAAACAGCATTTGAAAGATGGATATGAGTTCTGGTCAAAGGTCTTGTGAAGTGATGACACAAAAATCGAGTTATTTGGTTACGCTGATAGTCGTTACGTTTGGAGAAAGTCTGGTGAGGCATACAAAGAAAAGAACATCATACCTACTGTCAAGCATGGAGGTGGTAATATCCTTCTATGAGGCTGATTTTCCTCTAATTGCACAGGAAATTTAGTTCCAATACATGGCAAATGGATTCCATACCAAACCAAAAGATATTGACCAATCATCTGAAACCCTCCGCTACAAAACTTGGTTTAAAGAGCAACTGGACATTCCAACACGACAACGATCCAAAGCACCCATCAAAATCTACTTCTGAATATTCTTAACCAATCAAGGTTCTGGAATGGCCTGGTCAAAGTCCTAATCTAAATCTGATTGAGAATCTTTGGCATGAGTTGAAGAAGGCTGCGCACAAGAGAAGTCCTCAGAATCTGAATGAATTGGAACAATTTTGCATTGAAGAATGACTAAAAATCACTAAAGAATCGTGCCAAAAGCTCATTGACAAATATCCTAATCGTTTAAAGAGGTTATTATTGCTAAAAGTGCCTCAACCAGCTATTAATTTAATTTTCCTTGTCAGGGTATGAATACTTTTGAATTAGCATTTTTGGAGTTGTGCAAAAAAATGCTGAAATAAACATTGTAGACGTCTGTTTCTTGTAACTTTTTTTTCCTCATCCACAAAAGCAAAACTTTTGCTACAAAAGATTTTAAGATTTTTAGAAATGATAAATTTCCATTGGGGTATGTAAACTTCTGACTACAACTGTATGTGTGTGTGTGTGTATATATATATATATATATATATATATATATATATATATATATATATATATATATATATATATATATATACACACACACACACACACACACACACACAGTATGGCTTGACCGGTAGTTTTTATTCTCGTCTTGAGCTGGTATAATTCTAAAAGGATAATTGCTATTACTTATACTCAAGGGTGCTGGAACTAGGGGTGCTGGCGCTGCGTGGCTTCCGTCATACACAGGGGTTACAGTTTTGTTCAATGGCATTCAGCACCCCCACTATAAAAATGGTTCCACTGCTTATACTTCAATATTACTAAAAAATCATCAAGGTAGCCATCACTCTTCCAGTAACCACTGCAAGCAGTGAGCGTCTGTTTTCTGTTTTAAGTTTGGTTCAAACCTATTACAAACTTCCAGACAGACAGAGCCCCGCAATCCTGTTCAGTCTGACACTACAATATGATTTACTCATTAAACGCATTGCAATGGACGGATTAATATAATTCGCGAGTTATTTTACTTTTTTTGTTTTTAAAGCACACAAGAACATAATGTGGCGACAAGAACCCAACACGCAGAACGCGTGTCTCAATCGGACAGCAGATACCGCAACACGCCGCTGCCCACCCCTCCTTTTCCTGTGTTTTTTTTTTTTTTTCCTTTTAAAGTGGCTTCCGGAAGTCGGCCAGACCCTTGATAAGGTAACAACACAGAGTAATGCGTTTCATTTGTAACATGTTTAAACCGTGATATCAGCGGGCCGGCTGCTTCGGGTGTATTTTAATGCAGTAACTAATCGACTCGGCAGATGCACTGATTTGAAGAGCCTGCTGTTTTGTGAGACGCTGTTTATTCGGACCCGGGTCGCATGATGTCTGTCACAGTGTTACACAGGCTTGGGTCCGACCCCATTGTGTGATTTAAACAGCGTCGGTCGAGTTTTATAAAACCCGGGTTCGCGTGGTTTATGTATATAAAAGCCCGTTTTCATTGGAATTAGCCAGGTTTTAAAACTTCGACGGATTGTTAAAAGTTCATTCCTTCCTAAAATGTTTTGCTTAAAAAGACTTTTTTTTGTGTTTAAAACAACGGGACTTGGTTGTTTACATCGGTGTGCTGCAGCCTTCTACGTAGGTGTTGGTTTAAACTGTTTTCTTTTTAATTCATTTGCCTTTTGTAATTGTAAACGTTGACGCTTGATTATGTTTTTCTCTTCTGATAACACTTTGGGCATTTCATTAATTCCAGTGCTATCTATACTGGTGGGGTGCTGTTGTTTTATTTTCAATGGAGTTTCCATTGAATACACTTCTGGCATATTTTATATTGTGTTTTTGTATTGCTTAACTGGTGCTGTTTTGTATTAATAATACAGTAACTATTATACAGACGGATGACTAACTCTTATATATTTTGACCCTTTTATGCAAATGGTGTATTGTCTATTTTGAGTGAGTGTTTAAAAAACAACCCCCACCTCTCTCTTCCCCTCCTCACAACCCCCACTCTCTCTCCCTCCTCACAACCCCCACCTCTCTCTCTCTCTCCCTCCTCACAACCCCCACCTCTCTCTTCCCTCCTCACACCCCCACCTCTCTCTCCTCCTCACAACCCCCCTCTCTCTCCCTCCTCACAACCCCCACCTCTCTCTCTCCCTCCTCACAACCCCCACCTCTCTCTCCTCCTCACAACCCCACCTCTCTCTCCTCCTCACAACCCCCACCTCTCTCTTCCCCTCCTCACAACCCCCACCTCTCTCTTCCCCTCCTCACAACCCCCACCTCTCTCTTCCCCTCCTCACAACCCCACCTCTCTCTCTCCTCCTCACAACCCCACCTCTCTCTCCCTCCTCACAACCCCACCTCTCTCTCCCTCCTCACAACCCCACCTCTCTCTCCCTCCTCAACCCCACCTCTCTCTTCCCCTCCTCAACCCCCACCTCTCTCTCTCTCTCTCCCCTCCTCACAACCCCCACCTCTCTCTCCCTCCTCACAACCCCATCTCTCTCTCTCCCTCCCTACAACCCCATACCTCTCTCTCTCTCTCTCTCTCTTTTCACCTCCCCCCACCTCTTCTCTTGGGATTAGTTTCAAAGGCTATAAAGCCAGGCTCTTTCATCCACTGGTTAGAGTTAGGGTGGAATTACTTTGTCCCAATCAGAACCTACCTATTGCGCTGTATGCTAGATTATGTGTTAATATTCCATAGTAAGTGAAGTTGTGAATTTCTCCATTCCTTAATATGTCAAACAGTTCTTGTCTGTCTGTTATATGTATGGCAATGTATTTTTTAAAAAAAGCTATAATGTCTCCTCTTCCAAACATGTTTCATATAAGCAACTGTATGTCTCCACACTCTGAACAGGCAGGGATTCAGTCCACAGTGCCCTGTTCGGATTGTCTCCACACTCTGAACAGGCTGTGATTCAGTCCACAGTGCCCTGTTCGGATTGTCTCCACACTCTGAACAGGCAGCGATTCAGTCCACAGTGCCCTGTTCGGATTGTCTCCACACTCTGAACAGGCTGTGATTCAGTCCACAGTGCCCTGTTCGGATTGTCTCCACACTCTGAACAGGCAGCGATTCAGTCCACAGTGCCCTGTTCGGATTGTCTCCACACTCTGAACAGGCTGTGATTCAGTCCACAGTGCCCTGTTCGGATTGTCTCCACACTCTGAACAGGCTGTGATTCAGTCCACAGTGCCCTGTTCGGATTGTCTCCACACTCTGAACAGGCAGCGATTCAGTCCACAGTGCCCTGTTCGGATTGTCTCCACACTCTGAACAGGCAGGGATTCAGTCCACAGTACCCTGTTCGGATTGTCTCCACATTCTGAACAGGCAGGGATTCAGTCCACAGTGCCCTGTTCGGATTGTCTCCACACTCTGAACAGGCAGGGATTCAGTCCACAGTGCCCTGTTCGGATTGTCTCCACACTCTGAACAGGCAGGGATTCAGTCCACAGTGCCCTGTTCTGATACTTGTGATTAATGTTTTCTCCCTTCTGCGCTACGTATTGATTCTGATATTATTAGGTACTGTTGCTGGTATTCTGTAGATATTCTCTCCCTCTGCACCCCATCTATTCAGCCACCTGTATGAAGAGCTACAGCTCCCATCATCCCTCACTGTTCCTACTGCTCCCGAGACACGCAATTTGATTCATATGCAATACAATGTTATTATCATTATCACTGCCCTCTTAAAGGAGTGCTAACCATCTTTAAAATCCATTCTCTTACCTCTTACTACCCTGACTCCCTGAAAACGTTATCAAAGGAACATGAGCTGAAAACAAGTAAAAAGGTCTAGTTAAGCAAATTATCAGTTAAATTAAGGGTCTAGTTAAGTAATTGAGAGCTCGGATGGAATGAAAACCAGCAGCCACAGCGGGTCCACAGGACCGAGTTTGAGAAGCCCTGAGTTAGAGACATCACGGGGACAAAATTTGGTATTGCAATTGACCCAAGAAGCCGTAAAAGTGGTTGAAAATGGAAGAATGTTCGCTCAATGATACACAACTGTGCATGATTAAGCTCGATTAAGGCGTGTAATTGGACTGTAATTGATCAATTATATGGTAATTACAATTACAAATTCAATTACGCCGGTGTGTCACGGTTCGAATGACACATTACACAATGACATTGTAACAGACCCCAGGTCTGGTTTGCATGCACACTTCCCACGTCACCTCGGCAGTGTCTTCTGGGGCAGTTCCAGGTTTTCAGTTCCAATTCCATTTCCTATTGCTTTTTAAAACCAATTCCCAATTCCAGTTCTAATTCCGTCAAAGGAAATGGAATTGGAGTTCATATTTTAGAGACATAATAATTGCTGTGATTGTTCAGCTGCTTTCATTTGGAGCCAATTTCAGTGGACTTCAATTTTAGTCCTTGCAATTGCAATTTTCATTCATAGTGTGTTGGAATTGATTAAAAGGGAATTGGAATTGGAATTGGGAATTGATTTGAAAAAGGAATTGCAATTGAAAACCAGGAGTTGGCCCCCGACCCTGATGCCAGTCCCTGTACAGAATAGTGAACTTATCACTTATATTTGAGCATCAAAAGAAACATATCACTTATATTTGGATAAAAGTCACTAGATGTGATCGAAACTCTGTTTTAGGGCAGGTGCAGTGACTTTGTATTGTGCTGATTAACAATTCACATCGCGAAGATGCTGCAGAATGATCTGTCGATCTTGGGCAGGTGTTGTGACTCTTGGTCTCCCAGTTCGTGGCCTGTGATTGACAGAGTGTGTCTGGTTATACCGTCTCGCCATCTGCTTCAGTCATAGTCACTCAAGCGTGTCATGGTCAAGGATGAATGATCGAGTAATTAAAAACATTTTGTCAATGTCCATCATTTATATACCTGATTTTTTTCAAAAGTAAATGTTTTTATAATGGTGATAAGTTTCTTTTGATGCTCGGTATATATTAAGAGATCAAACAACATAAGATAACATTTTAGAACATAACAACGCTTCAGAGGAGAGGAGGCCATTCAGCCCATCAGTGATTGATCTCAAAACTTTTGTCAAGTCAGGTCTTAAAGGATCCCAGTGATTCAGCATCAACAAGGCTAGGTAACCCTTGGTAACCCTTCCCATCCCTTCACCACTCTCTCTGTGTGAAGAAGTGTCTCCTTCCCTCTGTCTCCTAAGTTCATTTCCACACTGTGTTCCTCTGCTCCTGCTTTCTGTGCTTAAACTATCGGCTATAGGGTTTGTCAGCTCCTTTTAAAATTTTAAGGACCCACATGTTGCTACAACTTTTTTAAATAACACACCTGTAATGTTTATTTTCATTGTTAACGTCCTGGCAACTTTTTACACTCATAACTTTAAAGTCTGTTTCAAAGCTCTTTTCAAAATGGCCGCTCTAGTGCACTGAGATCTGTCCTCTAAATCACAGCAGGAAGAGCGATTTAAAAAAATAAAAAAACACATAACAAGTGCTCTTGTCTTTTCTGTTCCGTACCACATCATGGATCGTTATCGTTGTGTCAGCTGTTTGACAATGTGGGCAATAATCCTGACACTATCAGTGCACTGGAGCGGACATTTTGAAAAGAGCTTTGAAACAGACTTTAAAGTTGTAAGTATAAAAAGTTGTCAAGGTGTCAACAATGAATGAAACATGACAGGGCGTGTAACGCTGTGTATTTTAGAACCCTGCTACTTACTCTTTAAAGTAGCTAACAAATTAATTAAAAAATAATCTGACTTGTCCTGTGCTTACATTAGTTACAAAGGTCTCACATGTGCAGTTTTGAAAGAAACATAGTTATAGCACACACATATATTTCCATTTTAAAAGAAGCGATCTAGTATTACTTTAAGTTGAAGGAAGCCCTCAGTTTCTCTGGGTTTGGCTGAATGCATCTGATTCAAGCATTCAAAATCCTAAAAGGTATTGACAATGTCGACCCAGGGGACTTTTTTGACCTGAAAAAAGAAACAAGGACCAGGGGTCACAAATGGAGATTAGATAAAGAAGCATTCAGAACAGAAAATAGGAGGCACTTTTTTACACAGAATTGTGAGGGTCTGGAACCAACTCCCCAGTAATGTTGTTGAAGCTGACACCCTGGGATCCTTCAAGAAGCTGCTTGATGAGATTCTGGGATCAATAAGCTACTAACAACCAAACGAGCAAGATGGGCTGAATGGCCTCCTCTGGTTTGGAAACTTTCTTATGTTCTTATAATGTTCTTCTCTAAGTCAGAAGTGGAAGCAGCAGCTGGTTGGTTAGTGACAGGACACATTGAAGCGGTGTGATTTCACTGTCCAGGTGACCAAGAAAGTGCAGCGTGATCTGAAAGCATGGCTTGTGCAAACAGAGATTTCTTAACCCAGCGTAGTAGCAGATATCATGTTTTAAAATAAAAATCCATGTTCCCTATAGCGTGTTGCTTTCAAACCTGCATAATGAATGTATGAAAATGTATTGAACTGTATTATCAGCTACAATGACTTTAACACGGATGGAAATCAGACTCCTGTTGCAGGTTTAACTATGAGATTATTCAGCCCGAGTGTCTAGGTAACAAGCTCAGTTGTGTTTTATTAATCTCACAGTAAAACCAGGAATGGATCAAACTGCTCTGCAATGGGGGTCTTTATTTCCGTCCCTGTTTAATCCCTGCGATTGGTCTGAATTGTAATATTAATATCACCTTTTTTTTCCCCTCAGGTGTGTTTCTTCAACGCTACGTGCCCGGGGAGAGGAGAGGAGGAAAGCTGGGAGGTGGGACAGAAAGAAAGAGAGGGAATAACAGAGAGAGAGAGAGATATCCTTTCTCAAAATGGACATCAACAGCTCTGCCTTTCCAGCCGGCGTCAAAAACAATCGCAGCGACCTGGGAACACGAACTAAACAAAAGATTCCTGGGAGCTCCATGGAATTCTACTTCTCGGAATGCTGTGACCGGAATGCCGCCACGGAATCAGACTTCAGCGAGTTCAGCGATCCCGATGGTCAGCCCATCGATCTTTCCACAAAGAGGAGGAGCCCAAAACTGGGCAGCGCTGCACACCCCTCTGCACCCCAGGCAGCCCCAACGAGGGGCCCCCTGTGCCTCAGACTGACTCTGGAAAAGCGTGAAGGCATCAGCGTGGCGCCTCCTGCTGTGCAGGAGGAGGTACTGCAGGCTAGGAGCAAGAGAATCGACTCATTGATTTTAAACAACTCATCTGGCAGCTGCGCAGATAACGGCAACAGCTTGAGAATCGTGAAACTGTACAAAGCCGAGAGGAAAGATGTGGGAGTGGAAAGGGATAACCAAAGTCTCAGGCGCGACGCTGGCTCAAAACTGAAGACCAGGAGGTTGAAATCTCGGAGGGTCTGGGTGGTAAAGGTGTCATGGCGGATTGCATTAAGAGAGAGAGGGAGGAGGAGGAGGGAGAAGGAGAGGGGCAGGCTGGGAGGAGCCCCTCCTCCGACTCGGACGCTTCCTGCGAATCAGGAACGAGGGGACCGGGAGAGGGTGGGGGTGTGCTGCTGATCGACGACAAAGGCATCCCGTACACAGTCACGCTGGCGGGAGAGCGTGTCTCTGATTCTGAAGTGCCGGACCACACCTCGAATTCCGTGAAACTAACTAAGCGCGCTGCCAGAATGCCGCTGATCCGTGGGAAATCCACCGTCAAGCGGGAGGGCTTGGAAATCCCAACGGACAGCGGGACCGGCAGAGCCCCCGAACTCCCCGGGACCCCGATTACCGAACCTTCGACCCCTCCTGTGAAACAGGAACCGGCTCCTGTCTCTCAGACAGCGTCGGGCAAGACACAGACCCCAGAGCCCCTGATCCCCCCCAGGCGCGTGCTCTACTGTGAGGTCTGCTTCCGAGCCTTCTTCTACCTGTCCGATCTGGAGCGGCACAGCATCACGCACTCGGAGAGCAAGCCCCACGCCTGCACGCAGTGCGGGAAGCGCTTCAAACGATCGAGCCACCTGGAGCGGCACAAGCACATCCACACGGGCCAGCGCAACTTCGCCTGCGCGCTGTGCGGGAAGCGGTTCCGCGAGGCGGGGGAGCTAGTGCGGCACCAGCGGGTCCACACCGGGGAGAAGCCGTACCAGTGCGAGGGCTGCAGGATGAGATTCGCAGAGCGCAACACGCTGCGCAGGCACACGAAGCGCAAGCACGCCCGCGAGGGGCTGTACATGCAGGGGGCAGGGACCCCCGACAATAAGGACTGGTACTGCAGCTCTGGGCTGGGGGAGGGGGAGGAGGAGGAGGAGGAGGGGGAGGTGGGCTCTTGAGAGAGCAAGGAGTTGGCTTTTAAAATTTTTAAAATGTTGATTTGACAGCAGTATGCCCCCTTCGTTGATGGGTTTGTAATAAGTTATTTTGTACAGCTGACTCTTCTATCAGTTAGTATGTCCAGTTGACCCGAGGGATGCTGGGAGCTGCAGTTCTTTGTATTGTGGCAGTTCAGGTAGCTGCAGTATAAAGATATATGGGTACACATACACTAGAAATGCTGCTTGAGACCGAATCAGAATAAAAACTGCATCTCCCAGCATGCCTCAGCACTATCAGTAAGAGTGAGGGATGCTGGGAGCTGTAGTTCATGATGCAGTGACAGTTTAGGTGGCTGCAGTATAATATGATGATTGAGTTTACACTTTCCTCCTCATAGACCCCAGTGTTAGATGTTAAAGCCAGGCTGCCCTGTAGCCAAGTTTCAAGAGCAAGGCTACAGGAAAGAGCTGCAGACAATAAGCAGCAGATATTATGCCTCCCCACTGAAACCTATTAGCAGCAAAGTACACTTTGCTCAGAGTGTAGATCTCACACTCACAATGTCATGACAAGCATTCAAAACGCTTAAACCACAACAGGATTCAGTGCACAGAGATCGTACTTGAAAGCTACAAGTTCTGTATAAACAGATTAAGGACGTTAATATCAGTTTTTAAAACGTATTTAGATTTAACGGCTTATAATTAGGGCTGTATTTTTTTCACTGTAAAAAAATGTCTAAAAATAGGTATTTCAAGTTTTAAAAAATAGTGTTGTCACATTTCAAAAATTCATAATTTTCTTTAGAGTTAATATATGACAGACATTCCTAAATATTTAAATGCTTACCTGAAAAACAGTAAATACTAAATTGTTATTTAGTTTATGTCCACCTTTTAAAGACATGCTGTGTTCACCATCAGTGAATAAAAACATAAATAAATGTAAATATAACATCAGACACGTGAAATGTTCCACACTTACACCGGACAGAGTGATCTTTTGCAGAAATATTTCCGATCTTTGATGCAGCTGGTGTCTTCTCGTTGAAGACATTTTAAAGAAATCGTGCAGCTCTGTGCAGTGTATGTTCAATCAAACTAAACCGGCTGCCAGGTTCCTAAATGCAGTGTAACAGGCAGTGCGTCAATCAGGCAAACTTTTGCTGTATTTATTTTTAAGTCATAAAACATATGCCTGTTTACGCTATTCTTTCAGAAATGGGTCATTTCACAAGGAACTACATATTACACAGCAATGATAACCGTGAAAAAGATAAACCTCACTTCTGATATGTTTCAGTGTTGGGTGTAGCATTCTCGTGTACTCTTTGTATGACAGACCCTCCCTGACACAGCAAAGAGTGCAAGAGAATGAAACACACTCTCAACACGATTAGAGGGAGACGCACCCGACACTCAGAATTATAAGAGACATCCGACACACCACAGATTAGCTGATATAAAACTGAGGTACAGGGAGAGAGGAGAGGGAGGGTCTGTCATGCCAGAGAATGAAACACAGGGATTAGAGAGAGACACTCAACACCACAATACTGGGGCGTGTTGTCAGTTTCCAGTGATTGATTATCCACAAAAAAAGGATCATGATAATCACAGCGATCTTAAATCGTGCTTTAAAAAGAGCACTACCCAGGGTTTCAAAATCCATTCTCTTACTGGCTTATTAGCTTTATCAGCATTATCACTGCGCCTCCCTTTAAAGGAGGGCTAACCATCTAGCTGCCTGCTGTGTAATTTGTGTAACACAGGCTGGATCAGCCAAAGTGTCTTTACATGAGTGCACATCTGGAGCTCTGCCAGCATAGCAAGAGAACACCCTGCGTGGCAGTCCACTAGATGGCGCTGGCTCTCTCTTATATAGAGATCTACCTGCTGTGTCGCATGGCTCTGGCAGCAGCTCCTGAACTCACATTTAAAGCAACAAGGACTACAGATAATGTAAATGAACACAGCGTCTGAGTGGTTGCAGTGTAAAGAAGTAGTCGGAATGATTGCAAACGTCATCCAACGGGAGTGATATAAAAAGTATTGAAATGGCCATTTGCAGGTGTAAGGGCTGGAAGTACAGTTTCGTTCAGTGGAGAGTCAATTATCCGAAACTAACTGCAACCGATGTCAGTTCAGATGTTCACATTGATTGGTTAATCAAATCATATGTTTAATAAAACAATTTCTAATCTTGCAGCACATGTGTAGCAAATCCCCTTGGATTACTCTGCAGTGCCATGCAATCTAAATATATGCACTGCTGTACTAATTTAGAGCACATGGGCACTGTAGATCTGAGCAACACTGAACAAAATTAACACAAGTGACCCAGATGAGTATTCTGATGACCGAACAGCTGGGAGGATTGGCTTTCCACTGTATTGTACAGAGTCGTTACCCTCCCTCCTTCCTCCCCAACGCAGTATAACTAAAGACTGACTTTTATAAGACTTTTAAGAACATTTTTTTCAAGTATATTTTTGTTTGTTCTGTTAAAACAACACACACCGGCTTGGCCTCTGCATTAGGACCTGCGTACCTGCCTGCCTGCCTGCCTGCCTGCCTGCCTGCCGGAACGGGTTTGGTGTTGTCCTGGTGTGGTTCATGTTCTTCTGCTATATCCCGGGTCCCTCTATTACGCTGGAGGGCTGAACGAACACTAAGCATCGCTGCGGACCCCCAACAATGCCGAACCCCGACTTTCAAGATGATAACGCCCCTGTCCGCCGTGCTGGGATTGTGATCGGTTTGAGGAGCCCGACAGAGAGACTGCGGGCATCTTCCACGGCCATCGCAATGATCTCGACCCGACCGTCTGAACGACTCGTCATCACGACCCCCTGCCTGCCTCTGTGCGCTCAGTATTAATGAGGGAGCGGATCAACAGAGACACCTTCCAACACCTTGTGGAGTCGAGGTCACGTCAAGGCTGAGGTCAAACGGTGACCCGATAGCAGGGACAGGTCCTAACGAAGTGACTGGGCTGTTTATTATACAAATATGAACGAAAAAAAGAACAAAAGACTCACTGGAGTGCCGAGACCAAACTCTAAAGATGGACAAATATAGAAAATTAATAAAATGGTGCCATTGTCATGTTTTAAAAACGATATGCTGTAACAAATCATGACTACATTAAAACAAACTGAGATGCAATTGTACTTGAGTAGATATGAATTTAAAAAAAGTGTGCTGCTAAGAAAATCCATCTTTTAAAACACTACACTGCCAACCAAGGTTTTTAAATCTATTCCCTAACCTTAATAGTTTTATTAACATGATCACCGGCCCCTCCTTTAAAGGAGCGCTGACCATATTTAAAATCCATTCTCTTACCTCTCATTAGCTTTATTAACATGATCACTGGCCCCTCCTTTAAAGGAGCGCTGACCATCTTTAAAATCCATTCTCTCACCTCTTATTAGCTTTAACATGATCACTGCCCCCTCCCTTTAAAGGAGCGCTGACCATCTTTAAAATCCATTCTCTAACCTCTTATTAGCTTTATTAACATGATCACTGGCCCCTCATTTAAAGGAGCGCTGACCATCTTTAAAATCCATTCTCTTACCTCTCATTAGCTTTATTAACCTGATCACTGGCCCCTCCTTTAAAGGAGCGCTGACCATCTTTAAAATCCATTCTCTCACCTCTCATTAGCTTTATTAACCTGATCACTGGCCCCTCCTTTAAAGGTGCGCTGACCATCTTTAAAATCCATTCTCTCACCTCTTATTAGCTTTATTAACATGATCACCGGCCCCTCCCTTTAAAGGTGCGCTGACCATCTTTAAAATCCATTCTCTCACCTCTTATTAGCTTTATTAACATGATCACTGGCCCCTCATTTAAAGGAGCGCTGACCATCTTTAAAATCCATTCTCTCACCTCTTATTAGCTTTATTAACATGATCACTGGCCCCTCCTTTAAAGGAGCGCAGACCATCTTTAAAATCCATTCTCTCACCTCATATTAGCTTTATTAACATAATCGCTGGCCCCCTTCAAAGGAGTGCTAACCGTCTTTAAAAAAAAAAACAACTTAAATTATCACTGGTGTTATCACAGATCCATTGTTTATTTTGCTTCTATTTTATACTTCAATTTGAAATTGTAATGCCTTCACCATCCAGAACTTCACCCCATCAGAAACTCAGCGTTATACTTTTGTTGATGTAGTATGTCACGAATTGATATTAACTTTAAAAAGCAGAATTTAGATAAAGAAATGAAGAACCTGTTGCTAGTATTATTATAGACGACATGAATTTCAGCACCATTTAGCATTTCAAAATTGGAATTTATGAAATAGTATCTTAATACGAAACTGACTCCATTTTGGCTCCGGAGCAGAGTCCCCGTTGATAGTGAACTATAGAGGTGCTTGAGCCAAAGGAATGCAATTTCGTTTTTAATAGCGTGAGACATACGCACACGCACACGCACACGCACACGCACACGCACACACACACGGATTCAATAACGTGTCTGCCGACACTAAGTTAGCCCAACCCCTCGCATGCCTGCGCCTTTAAGGTGGTCCTAACAAAACATGTCGGAGACAGTGTCAGACAAAGCCTGTCCGAAATCCGGATGGGAATGCAAACCCAGCCGAACCGGCACCGAGCCAAACTGAACCGAACCGGAAGCGTTCGTGAAAGGTGTGTACCGTTATAACAGATAAGCATAAGAATCCTAATTCAGTCTATTTAACTAGCTATATCTGTCCATCTAAATAAAATACTTGTTCCATCAATTGACATGTCTATTTTTAAAAGCTCGAGTGTTTCTCTCAATCTGTCTTTCCGTCTGTACATCTAGCAGAATGTTTTTGAGCTTGTGCTTTCAAACACTTGAGTTTTTGTTTGTTTTTGCGTTGAGTTTATCGCTATTAACTGCAATTAGACTACAAAGTGCAAAAACTATTACAAAAAATTACAAGCAGGAAAGTGGTGACGGTTTAATTTAAAAAAAAAAAAATATATATATATATATATATATATATATATATATATATATATATATATATATATATATATATATATATATATTATATTTATTTTTTGGCAGACGCCCTTATCCAGGGCGACTTACAGTTGTTACAAAATATATCAGTATAAAGTATTACATTACAAAATATATCAGTATAAAGTATCACGTTACAAAATATCACAATAGTGTGCCGAACACCGTCATGTTATTTTTTTATTTTTTTTTGCACCATAATGAAACCGAAAAAAATATTAAACATGGAAACAGATTTCTTTAAATCTCATTTGAATCACTGCATGCTGTATGTTCCCTCATGAAACTACAGTAAATGTGCACGGTGAAGTTTCCCACCCTGCTGTTCTCATGGTTATACTCTGCATTAATTCATCGTGGTTTGTGTTTTATATGCTTTACCAGACCTCTCTGTGCTTTACAATGCTTCCCTATGCTTTACCAGACCTCTCTGTGCTTTACAATGCTTCCCTATGCTTTACCAGACCTCTCTGTGCTTTACAATGCTTCCCTATGCTTTACCACACCTCTCTGTGCTTTACAATGCTTCCCTATGCTTTACCAGACCTCTCTGTGCTTTACAATGCTTCCCTATGCTTTACCACACCTCTCTGTGCTTTACAATGCTTCCCTATGCTTTACCACACCTCTCTGTGCTTTACAATGCTTCCCTATGCTTTACCAGACCTCTCTGTGCTTTACAATGCTTCCCTATGCTTTACCAGACCTCTCTGTGCTTTACAATGCTTCCCTATGCTTTACCAGACCTCTCTGTGCTTTACAATGCTTCCCTATGCTTTACCACACCTCTCTGTGCTTTACAATGCTTCCCTATGCTTTACCACACCTCTCTGTGCTTTACAATGCTTCCCTATGCTTTACCAGACCTCTCTGTGCTTTACAATGCTTCCCTATGCTTTACCAGACCTCTCTGTGCTTTACAATGCTTCCCTATGCTTTACCACACCTCTCTGTGCTTTACAATGCTTCCCTATGCTTTACCACACCTCTCTGTGCTTTACAATGCTTCCCTATGCTTTACCACACCTCTCTGTGCTTTACAATGCTTCCCTATGCTTTACCACACCTCTCTGTGCTTTACAATGCTTCCCTATGCTTTACCACACCTCTCTGTGCTTTACAATGCTTCCCTATGCTTTACCACACCTCTCTGTGCTTTACAATGCTTCCCTATGCTTTACCACACCTCTCTGTGCTTTACAATGCTTCCCTATGCTTTACCACACCTCTCTGTGCTTTACAATGCTTCCCTATGCTTTACCACACCTCTCTGTGCTTTACAATGCTTCCCTATGCTTTACCACACCTCTCTGTGCTTTACAATGCTTCCCTATGCTTTACCACACCTCTCTGTGCTTTACAATGCTTCCCTATGCTTTACCACACCTCTCTGTGCTTTACAATGCTTCCCTATGCTTTACCACACCTCTCTGTGCTTTACAATGCTTCCCTATGCTTTACCACACCTCTCTGTGCTTTACAATGCTTCCCTATGCTTTACCACACCTCTCTGTGCTTTACAATGCTTCCCTATGCTTTACCACACCTCTCTGTGCTTTACAATGCTTCCCTATGCTTTACCACACCTCTCTGTGCTTTACAATGCTTCCCTATGCTTTACCACACCTCTCTGTGCTTTACAATGCTTCCCTATGCTTTACCACACCTCTCTGTGCTTTACAATGCTTCCCTATGCTTTACCACACCTCTCTGTGCTTTACAATGCTTCCCTATGCTTTACCAGACCTCTCTGTGCTTTACAATGCTTCCCTATGCTTTACCACACCTCTCTGTGCTTTACAATGCTTCCCTATGCTTTACCAGACCTCTCTGTGCTTATTCCTCTTTGTTTTGCTTTTATAAGGGTTAATATGCATGTTTTTTTACAGTATGGTAGAAATAGTGCCTTCAGCAGTATTCTCATTTCTTTATTTTGCCATTCACCTCCTTTACCATCTGATGGTGTTTTGCCTCAATCATCCTGAGTGGTTCTGAGTCCTGTTGCTCCTCCAATACTGAGTTCTTATCATTTTAAATCTACCTTTACCTGACTTTGAGCTGCTTTACCTGCTTATCTATACCTGACTTTGCCCTTTCCACTCTGCCAGCCCTGTAATGAAAGTAATGAAAGCACGTCAAGCAGAGGCAGTGTCAGACTATCCCCGATGAGGGGGCCAAGGGGGAGGAGGAGGAGGGGGGCAGAACAAAACATTGAGGGGGCTACACCTGTGTCAGAAGTGGACCAGGGTCCAGAGAGGAGTAATTATTTGGAGAAGTTAAATAATAATAGTAAAGTGTAACACAAATTCACGTTAGGTTATGGAGTGTCGTGACGCGAATGGGAATGAAGGTGCATACTGAGTGTGTGACTGAACTAAAGTTTATTGATTGAGGGTAGCTTACATACAGAGTTGTAAACATGAAACGAGAAGGGTTATTACCAGGTAAAGTGCAGTGAACATTTCCTGTCTTATGGCGTTTTGCCAATAAATATCGCTTGTTAGGGGACACAAAAGCCCTGTAGATAGCGAGGACCTTTCAACCATGCGTATCTGCAACTCGCATTTGTAATGAAGGACAGCTGATACCTGACGGGCCAGGCGAAAGGCTGCCACTGGTCTATATTAATGTAGAGTAGGCGGGGCTGGCAGAGTTGAAAGGTTACAATGTCACATGTTTTGAATGAAATGAGGAAGGCTGTTGACTGGCAGGATTCTTTTTGACAATAATAATAATAAAAATTATAATAATATTAATAAGAAGAAGCAGTCACGTCTGCATTAGTTCCTATTAGCAGGAGCTCCGCTTTGCTCAGAGTGTAGATCTCACACTCACAATGTCAATGACAAGCATTCAAACATTTAAACCACAACAGGATCTGTTACAGATTACGTTTGTTAATATCATGTTTTCGTCAGTTTTTTGTTTAGATAATGACTTCCAGTCACAGAGAAAAGTACTGGCACCCTACACTTAATATAAGATCATTCAAGAAAACCTGTTAAATACAAGCATGCAGTGAACATTGGCCACTAATTAATATGACAAAGACCAAAATATACAATTTCTGCTAGTTTAGCAAACAATCTTTATAAAAAAAAATAAATGCACAATCTGGCGGGGTGCCCCGTCCCTGTGCGTGTTTTGGGTTTTATGTTGTATGTGGTATGTTATATGTATGTGTGTAGTGGTGCGCAGACTGTTCCGAGAGTCAGTTGAAAGATTGATTAGCAGTCGAGTCTCGGCACAGCTGTATAAATGAGTGAGTGTTTCACGCACACACTGGCACACACTGGGTTGGTGTGTTCAGAGAGAAACAACGTGAGTTAAAGAGAAACTGAAAGAAAAATAACAATTGCTGCTCGTGCTGGCTTGACACCAGCACAGTGCTTATTTATTTAGTTTTATTTAGGGTTTGGTCAGTGTTTGTTTAGCTGATACAAATCCGAGGAGAATCATCTGAGCAGCAAATACAAATCCAAGGAGAATCATCTGAGCATCTGATACAAATCCGAGGAGAATCATCTGAGCAGCGAATACAAATCCGAGGAGAATCATCTGAGCATCTGATACAAATCCGAGGAGAATCATCTGAGCATCTGATACAAATCCAAGGAGAATCATCTGAGCAGCGAATACAAATCCAAGGAGAATCATCTGAGCATCTGATACAAATCCAAGGAGAATCATCTGAGCAGCGAATACAAATCCGAGGAGAATCATCTGAGCATCTGATACAAATCCAAGATTAACAGCCAAGAGACATGCAGCTGGTTTGGTCATGATGTCATGATGTGGGGTGTTTTATTAGTTCAGGGACTGGAGACATTGATATGATTGAACATCGAAGGAATGCAGCCATGTATCACAGCATTCTACAAAGTACAAGGATGCCATATGCTAGTAGGCTGCTTGGCAGACAGTTTGTCTTCCAACATGACAACGACCAAAAGCATAAAAGAACATAAGAAAGCTTACAAACGAGAGGAGGCCATTCAGCCCATCTTGCTCGTTTGGTTGTTAGTAGCTTATGGCTAAGTTAACTCTGGAGTTCTTGAACAAAATAAAATACTCTGAAATGGCCTTCATCATCATCACAATCATCAGATCTCAAACCAATAGAAATGCTTTGCACTGATCTGAAAAAAGCTGCAGCCAAGCATTGTGTTTCCAATCTGTCTGAGCTGAAGGAAATATGCAAGACAGACTGGGCCCAGATTTCACCAACATCCTGGTTAGGAATTATCATAATATTTTAAATTGCATAAGTGCTATTATAAAGGTTGTTTGTTAAACTACCAGAAAGTGTGTATGTATCTGAATTTATAAGAGTATGTATAAGTGTGTATGTGTATGTATTTCGGTCTTTGTCATATCAATTAGTGGCTAATGTTCACTAAATGCTTGTATTTAACACGTTTTCTTGAATGATCTTATATTAAGAGGAGCGTGCCAATACTTTTGTCTGTGACTGTATTGTTTCTAAATGCTGGGTTATTATTATTATTATTTGTTTATTTAGCAGACGCCTTTATCCAAGGCGACTTACAGAGACTAGGGTGTGTGAACTATGCATCAGCTGCAGAGTCACTTACAACTACATCTCACCCGAAAGACGGAGCACAAGGAGGTGAAGTGACTTGCTCAGGGTCACACAATGAGTCAGTGGCTGAGGTGGGATTTGAACCGGGGACCTCCTGGTTACAAGCCCTTTTCTTTAACCACTGGACCACACAGCCTCCTAACCACTGGTGCTTCGAATCTAATCTGTTTCATTCTCTCGCACTCTTTGTAGAACAGACCCCTCCGACACAGCAAAGAGTGCAATAGAATGACTGACACTCTCAACATGATCAGAGGCAGCCACTAAATACCTAGAAACACACGTAATAACAACAAATAAACATCATAATAGTACATGCATCATTATTATTATTATTATTATTATTATTATTGCATGTTAATATCTGTTTAATACAAAAACATTTTTCTTTCTTCATTTCTAGGTTAAAGGAAAGAGAAATGGGGCACCAGCAGCTTTTCCAAACACCACTGAAGCTGAGTTTATTGTAGTATAGAATAGCATGGAATAGCGTATTCTAGTAAATGCATTAGATACTGTAGAAGTGCTGAGCTCAGAGTTAGTAGAGTGTAATGCAGCGCAGTGTTGCACAGTATTAAGAAGTTCATCCTTATACTGTATAAACTCTGAGTATAGCATAGTGTACTACCTCTCAGTATTTTATAGTATACTATAGTGTAAAAGTTAATTCCTGCACTGTATAAAATACAACAACATAGTAAATTAGAGTATACTGTAGTATTGAGTGCAACTTGCAGTATAGAATAGCATCAATTTCATCCTCATATTATACAGCTTGGAGTACAGCATAGTATAGTATTAGTCAAACGCCATAGATACCAAGAGTACGGTGTAGTACAGTATACTTGTAAGTTAATCCCTGCACTATAGATACTCTCAACATTACATTACAGCCCAGTATAGTATACCAGGAGTATAGTATAGTATAGAGTTCTATACTAAAGAATCTGAGTGTAGTACGATGCAGCCCATCTCTCTACTATAGAACCCTGGAGTATACTACAGCACATTATAATATTTTATAGTTTACTGTAGTATTGAGCTTAGCTATGCTATAGGTTTCAGTACAGTATAGTATTCAGCTCATCTCTGTACTATTAGAAACTTGTAGTGCAGTACATTGCATCACAGTCCTGTATAAGAGTACAGTACAGTCCCCTTCACTCTACACACTTCCAGGTGAGTTGCTGGGAGGAGGAGGAGGGGGGGGTCATGTCTTTGCTGACACTCAGGGGTCTCGCAGCTGCAGCGGCAGGGGGTTGGGAGGGGAAAGCAGGAACAGGAAGAACAGGAAGCTGGTGCGCTCCACAACTCCCTCCCCCGGCTCTCCGTCTTCCTGCTGATGTGCGGCACGTGTGGCCTACCCTTCAGACACGCCTCGGAGCTGCTGTACCACGAGCAAGCCCAGCATGGCAGGCAGCCACGGGCCAGCGTGGCAGCAGGCAGCGGCAGCAATAAAAACAGCAGCAACCGCCTGAGCTGCACGATCTGCTCGCGCTCCTTCCAGTGCGCCTCGAACCTGCGTGACCGCTACAACGTGCACACCCGTGAGAGACCCTACCTCTGCCCTTACTGTGCCAAGGGCTTCACCCAGCCCTCCTCCCTCGCCACCCACAAGAGACTCCACACTGGAGAGAGGCCCTACCACTGCCCTTACTGTGCCAAGGGCTTCACCCAGCCCTCCTCCCTCACCACCCACAAGAGACTCCACACTGGAGAGAGGCCCTACCACTGCCCTTACTGTGCCAAGGGCTTCACCCAGCCCTCCTCCCTCACCACCCACAAGAGACTCCACACTGGAGAGAGGCCCTACCACTGCCCTTACTGTGCCAAGGGCTTCACCCAGCCCTCCTCCCTCACCACCCACAAGAGACTCCACACTGGAGAGAGGCCCTACCACTGCCAGCGCTGCGCAAAGAGCTTCACAGACAATTCCAACTTTGCCAAGCACAGGCGGGTCCACGAGAGGGCAAGGGATGGGGGCAGAGAGGCTGGAGGAGAGAGGGGGGAGCAGGGAGAGGGGGGAGGGAGAGGAGCTGGAGGAGAGAGGGTGAGAGGAGAGGAGAGCAGAGAGGAAAACAGCACACCAGACATGACTGTTACTTGGGCTATGCAGAAAGACTTCTTAAGCAGTTATCAAAATCTTAATGGTGAGACTCAAAGATTCGAAGGGCAGGGAATTGGACCAGAAATGGGGTTATGGGATTACAAAAAGGAAGAGGAATTCGGTTCTTATAGGAGACTGAGCTCAGAGAATGATGCCAGCTGCGAGGACCCAGGCGAGGAGAAGCAGGAAGCAGGCCAGGGGGAGGCTGGAGCAGGATCGAGACTGGAGAGGGAGGTGAAACGTGACTCGTGCCATTACCAGACCAGTGGTGATACTGAGATTCCAGACAGTTCAGATCCCAGGCTACTAGGGCGTGGGTTCGAACTAGGGTTCAGCCCTGGGGGCGTACTGGTCCTGGGGTTGTCTGTTACTGGGAGGACTGGGAGTCGGATATCTTCACCTAGAGCGGTGGAAAGCGCCGAAACCGAGATTAGAGGTGCAAGTGAACAGAGTGAGTTTAACGCACTGTAATATTAATATAAGACTTGTAATATTGGTTGTTTCCCCTGGTAAAGGCACTGCCGCATGGTGTGCAGGGTAAGTCATACAGTTGGGAGCGCAGGTTCCTGGCTGGGCGAAGTCGCTGGTCTTCGCTGGGGATTCCACAGGGAGCGCCGCATTGGTTCTGGCGCTCCCGTGGGTTAAAGAGGCAAAACCCTACCGGACAGGCGCCCAGTGCGCTGGGGCAGACTCCTGCAGGGCTGGCCTATGTCCTCCAGAGGCCGGTAGCTCGCTGACATCCGCTCTCGAGTTCCTTGGTTGTGGGATCAGAGCTGTGTGGGGAGCTGGTGAGGGAGAAAGAATTGGACATTCTAAATTGGGGAGAAAATCGAGGCACTTTAAATTGACTTTTAATATTGGTAACTAACAAAATAATCCTACACTTGCCACAAGTCTCAAATGTGCAGTTTGAAAAGATGTTCTAGCAAAACATGGATTTTCATTTCATCTGCTACTTCACTGGGTGAAATAAATCGGTTTGCACAAGCCATGCTTTCAGATAGTGTCACATCCCTTGGTCACCTGGAGGGTGAAACTGCACGCCATCAATGGCTTATTTTATTAACCAATCAGCTGCTGCATCCCCTATTGACTGACACGCAGCCTGTGACTCTACTGAGGTGACCTAGGAAGTGCGAGTGTAACAGATTTCCTGTGAGTAAGGCATGGAATCTGAGAACTTGCTTTAACCCAGTGTAGTAGCAGATATCATATGACAATATATGCTTTCTATAACATATGTTTCTTTCAAAACTGCACATTTGAGATCTGTCTAGCAAATGGCAGTGATGAATCTTCCCTGTTTTAAACTTCCATTTGCTGCAGACGGAACACAAAATAAAAACCCAGTACAGTCAGTTCTCGCAAAGACGAATTTCAAGGGAACAGCAAAAAATGTGTCTAAAGCCAAATGCATATTGTCAGATTTTATTGACGTTACAGTAACAGTGAAATCAAATTTAAGTTACAGAACAATGATAAGTATTATACATTATAAAAGTACTGTGCATTTTATTGAAACTTTTCAAAAGTATACATTGCAAGTATACAGTGTTCGTGGGCATGTTGAAATCTGCAGCAACATCTTTCTTTTGCTTGTATGGTTGGTCATTATCCACCTCTTTCAACACCTCCACTTTGGTCTGTAAGGATAGTGCAAGTTTTTGTCTGAGAACTATAGCAACTCGAAATGCATTGTTGGATCTGTAGTTCCCAAACAAAATACAGTAGAGGCACTAATCTGGATGCAAGTTAATACATTTCCCAATATCCTTTACACACAGCTGTTCAAACTAGAGTGATTCGTAATTCACAATAAACGACTGTTAGATTTGTCCGAGACCTTGTAGAAAATGCGTACTATCAGGAAATGTTATTTTGTGTCAATGTAATAATACAAAGCCTTTCCCCCTCTCCTCTCTCCCCTCTCCCTCTCCCAGCTCATGGCTTCTCAACACAGACAAACAGTGGAACTCAGAGGGTTGAAATCAGAGATCCGGAGGTGATCCGGAGCGCAGATTCGAAGACACTCGATCCCTGCCTTCCAAATGAAGAACGACCCTTAGGCTGCGGCTCAGGTCAGAGTGGATTAGAAAGCGGAGGGGAGCTGAACACTGCTGGGTTTTCGACGGCACACAATCGACTCCAGCCTCTCGAGACTGTTTTAGAAATCAAGCAGGTCAAAGGTTTAATCAGACACAGAGTGGACTTCCCGAATGCCTCGATGGTCTATAAAGACATGTCCATTCTTGAACCCGGTGGGACACCTGGGGACACCATGGATCCGTTCGCCGTACTTCCAGACAAAATTCTGGAGGATTCCCATGGCGTTCCGGTTCTTCTTTTCCCAGTTTTGGGAACGTCATTGACCTGCAACCAGGGAGTTACAGCAGCTGAACTGGAAGTAGATTCTGGGAATGTGTCACGGTCCATTTCAAAGCGCAAAGCTTCTGAATTCATAGTGGAAGAGCTTTTTGCAGGAACGGAAACAGAAATCTCAGATCTCCCGATCAGATCTCCTAAAACTGGGAATGACGCCGCTGGGAATCTGTCGCACTTCACGGGACACAGAGACGGTCGGAATCTTATATCATTCCCAACCCTGCTGAAACAGCTCCATAGAATCCCTCCTGATTTAGGAGAAAATCCCATCAATAATAATTCTAATAATAATAATACTCATTCGTTGTCGTCTTCTTCCTCTGCTAGTTACAATTCTGAGTGCTACATAGAAGGGGACATAATGGAACACAATGGCTTTACTGTGAAATCTTACCCAGTTTTGATCAAGCTGATCCAGACACCAGCCGACCCAACTCCCCTGGAAAAAGCCAGCCCTGGAGTGGAGTCCCGAGAGGAGCAGTCCAGCCACGGGTCATCAAACACAGGCTCCTGCCAGAACCATGCTTCCCAAAACCCTTGGCTCGTCCCGGACGAACCCACTGGCTGTTCCGTGCAGAACAGAGATTCCGAGAATCGGCCTGGATTCCCTACCTGGATCGAGGTGGACGGGCAGGAATACCTGGCCAGGTTCGGGGATCTGCGAGCCGGATCCACGAGAGTTGGAACTGGGAATGAGCTAGTAACGGATGATCCTGAGCAAACCCAGAAGGAGAAGGAGGAGGAATCAGTCCCAGATCCTGAACACCATGGCATATCGGATTTCCAGATGCAATCCCAGCACCCTTTTGCTGATCCTTTGGGATTACCAGAGGAAGGGAAGACAAGGAGCCAGGCGGGATCGATTTGGGAAACCCACTCCCCGGCCTGGGGACTCCTGGACGAGGGCATCTTGAAAAAGGAAGGAGGAAAAACTTCCAAGCAGCGTCCCTTAACTCCACACTCCTTCTCGCAAACGACGCTCCCCTCTCCCTCTCCTGCCCTCACAGCCCTGGAGCGCCCGTACTTCTGCTTTGTGTGTGAGAAGCGTTTCCGCCGAGCCACGGATCTGAAGGAGCACCTGCGCGTTCACACGGGCGAGCGGCCCTTTTCCTGCCCTGTGTGCTGCAAGGCGTTCACGCAGGCCTCGGCCCTCGCCACGCACCGCCGCATCCACACCGGCGAGAAGCCCTTCCAGTGCCGCGTCTGCCTCAAGAGGTTCAACAGCTCCTCGAACTTCGCCAAGCACCGGCGCACGCACAGCACTGCGCGGGAGGGCAGCCCCCGCTACCCCTGCCCCTTCTGCAGGAGGACTTTCAGAGAGGCGAGCCGCCAAGCCCGGCACCTGAGCAGGGTGCACGGGGGAGGAGGAGGGGAGGACTACACCGGGATGGACTGAGAGGGGAGAGGAGAGAGAGAAAGGAGGGGACACCATCCAGAACTTCACTCAATCATGAAATCGAAACCAGAAGAAATTAAGAAAGTCAAGTTTGCAGACAAAAGTTTTGGCTAATGATTTTTAAGAGCACAAGATGGAAAATACAAAGAAACAGATCCTTCTAATATCTCTCACACACATATTACCCTGTTTGTCTGCTTGACTTTTTTAGATTTTTTATTATTATTATTATTTATTTCTTAGCAGACGTCCTTATCCAGGGCAACTTACAATTGTTACAAGATATCACATTATTTTTTACATGCAATTACCCATTTATACAGTTGGGTTTTTACTGAAGCAATCTAGGTAAAGTACCTTGCTCAAGGGTACAGCAGCAGTGTCCCCCACCTGGGATTGAACCCACGACCCTCCGGTCAAGAGTCCAGAGCCCTAACCACTACTCCACACTGCTGATTGAGTGAAGTTCTGGATGATGAAGGCATTAAAATGTTTGTCTGCTGCTTGACATTCTTAGTTTTGTGCAGAGTTTCTGATTCAGTGTTTGGATGAAGTATCTATAATATCACAAGATCCTCTCAAACATCTAACATTCAAGAATGTTACTGTAAAGTTGTGAAGTTCAGTGTTACCAAGTCGTGCATTATCATTTTACTGTATCATTTTATTGGTCATTCCTATCTTTCCTTTGTCGAATGTGCCATTAAAGGTCAGAGTGGGTATGCTTCGCTCCAGTGCTGAGTAATTCCCTTTCAGATGAATGAAATCAAACAAGCCTATCAAGGGAGTCCCAATCAATGGCAGTTAACTCCAGCGTCGATTTTATAAGCCGTTTGGAAGTGAATTTTCCTCTCAGGGGCCAGGGCTCAGTACTGACACACGCAGATTAAACTACACAATGTTTTTTGAGAGAATGCTTCTTTTTTGAATACAGTGCTTTTATCATTATCACTGTTTTCACATTAAATGAACACAAGCCCCTGACTGCTGCACCTTCCCTTTCAGTGCGAGGCCCAGTTTAACAGTCTGTTGTAACCCTACTGTGTGTGTGGCTTGTTTTACTCTCATTTAGTTTAGTAACCCGTATCAACAATATTATTCTGGAAGCATTTTTATGATTGCCGATAGTTTATGTGATTAAAGTAAGGAGTGCTGTCCGGCTCCTTTTCAAACCAGGACTTTATTAAAGGGGATTTTCGGTTTGTTTGTAAACCTTAAAATAGATGGCAATGTAATCTCGGGTTTATTTTTGATCGGTATTTGTCAAATGAGCCGTTTAAAGTCCGCGGTCTATCAAACTGTAATCCGCCATTGCTGAAAATCCCTCCGGTGACATCACTGGTTGGCGCAGGCAGCAGGAGAAGTGTGTGAAGTCAGTGATTTCTCTCATGCAAACTGTTTGGAAAATGTCACATTTTAACATGAGATTCAGCGCTTTGTAATGGTGACATAATGATGATGATTTTGTACAATATCATAAAGTAATTTCTATATGATTTACCTGTAGCTTTTACATGAGCTTTTACAAGTATTATTATTATTATTATTATTATATTAAACCCATAAATACAAACACAGGCTCCCTGCTGGCGATAGGTCGTTTAACAGAGTCAGCTTGGATGTCTGTAAAGCAGCAGTGCAGTATCCAGGACCTCTCTATCCAGGCACATCATTTTAAAACTGCCATTTTGCGTGATGCAGAGTGAAACTTGGCCTGACCATTTTTCAGGAATTCTGTGCTGTGTGTGAGGAATCTCAAAACAACAAACACATGCCTCACGGGTTAGCTTTGCTGTGCAGTTACAGCAGCTGCACCAGAAATGGTGTGCTGTTCTGTCAGGATCCGGATCTCTCTCGCTATCTGGATCAGATTCCCAGGAATCTCAATCCTTTTTAAATTTAACACACAAAGTCCCACAGTTTCCCGTCCGCTTTAAAGTTTTGGGAAAAATGTTGGGATCGTCAACGGGAAAAGGGGACGGTCCTGGTCAAACTGGGATGCTGGTCACCCTGCCTAGGGTGCTGATATTTTTACTGCTGTACCAAGGCTGTAAACTGACACAAAACACACTGTGAAAAATGCAACTGATTCATCACATACGCCTGGCCTTTACTGAGACCTGCTTTAAGAGCTGTGCATTCTGGGAGATGTGTTTATTGAGTTTAACCCCTTCATGCATGGAATATTGAAAATAGCTGCAAAAAGTAGTATTGAACACATAATAAATATATTTTTTATTTAAAAAAAAAAAGTCTTCTTGCTTTATATGGTGAAAAAATGGCATCTTCATACACGGCTATCATGCATCCACGTCTTCCATATGTCCCTGTATAAAGGTCGCCAAGCATAAGAACATAAGAACATAAGAAAGTTTACAAACGAGAGGAGGCCATTCAGCCCATCTTGCATGAAAGGGTTAATCCGAGTTCAGCCCAGGGCTGCAATCCCACAATCCATTGCTGAGGCGACACATTTCTAAAGAAACAAATCAAAATGATTTAATATCAAACGGACAAAAGAAAGTTAAGACTATAGGAAGGGCTGTTATATTTTCACAGCGTTTACTCCAGTCTTTTATTAACGTTTGTTGAAAGAGGTGCGACGTCTGTAAATTTTAAAAAACAGAATCAAACAATGAAGTCCTATATTCCGAGTCCTCGTAAGCGCTCTCAGTGTGGGTTGTTTTCCATTTTGCAAAATGAACATGTTTTTATTTTGACTACAGGTTCATTAAAGAATGGAAGAAACGCGTAGAAAACATGAGTGGCTTTGTTTGGTTTGCTCACAACAGCCTCTGTATTAAATCACTGTCGTGCTGTTACTGATTGGGACTCTGCTTTCTTTCACCAGAGCAGAACCTTGTGATCTCCACCTCATTGTGAAGGGGGTCCAGACAAGAGAAGCCAGCAAGAACTAACATTATACAATCACTGGCAAAAAGAGACAAATCATTCAAACAGGACAACAACACTTGAAACAGTCATAAAAACAGGAATAAAAGGATAGCAAAAGTTAGACAATTTCAATGCTCGTGATCCTGGTCATAATCAGTATTTACAGGAATGTTGGTCAGATTTTAAATAAATATTTGCGTGGTTAAAAAAGGGATTGTGAAGAGGCTGCTTTTACGTTTGAAGGCAATGGGTTCCAAAGATGAGATTCCTAAGATCCTGGTCTCTGATTGGTCTAGCTGCTGAAGGCCATATATTGAAACCCGTGATTAGCTGAGCTATTGAAGGTTATATCTCGTGAATCTCTTCTTTTTTCATTTTTTTTTTGTTTTACCTTTTTATGACGTTTGCGATCTAAGTGGTTCTAATTTGAATGAAATATTTTATTATGTTGCTCAGTCTGCGTTGCTTTGACTACGAGTCCAGGAGCTGCTCTTCAGTTCTAGCTGTACTGCCATAGACACTGTAACACAGGCTAGATCAGCCAGTCTGTATAGAAGTCAGAGACAGCGATCTAGTCTAGTGATCTGACACTTTGGGTTGAGTTTTGTTCCGAGCCACACTGACTTATGATGAAGCTCAGTGTTTGCAATAATAGGAAACGCTCGGAATGATTGCAAACATCATAGGAAGGTAGAGAAAAAAGCATCACCAAAATGAGCTTGAATGTCATTACTGTTTAAAAGATGCTGTTATGATGTTGGTATGTTCCTGCCCTCTTTGAAGGTGTTATTTATGACCTTCAAGTGTGCTAACCTGCCTCATATTCTGTGTAATTGTGAAAGGTCCTCTTTGAATTGTGTTAAAGGACTTCAAATTGCATTTTCTTCTTCTTCTTTATTTTTTTACTGCTCCCAGCCCCTTAAATTTGTATGTTTGTAATCATTGCGAGTGTTTCTTATGATTGCAATCACTCAAATACTGCTCTTCAGTTCCAGATGTCTGTTCTGGATGTGTAATGTAGCTTTATATTATAGCCAGCGCCATCTAGTGCACAGCTAGTGTACTGCCTACAAAGCTAAAGGAAAAGTCAGATCACTAGATTGCGCTGGTTCTTCTATACAGACTGGCTGATCTAGCCTGTGTTACACATGTCTATGGCAGTGCAGCTAGAACTGAAGAGCAGCTACTGAGTTCACAACCAAAGCAACACAGACTCTGAATAATTGCAAACATCATACAAAGCTATGGGGGGCAGGAAACCCTGTTGAAGAGACTTCCCTTTTACACTAAGTAGTTTTTTATAGACATTTTTTTTTTTTTTTTTACATTTTGTAGAGTTGTTCATTAAAATATACTAAAAGGATTTTACTCAATAATAATAAAGGTAATAATAACAATAATACAAATAAAATGGTTTACTAACATTGACTCTCTGTTGTGCTTTATTTATTAATGATGGCCTTACCCCCTATTGACAGTGCTGTGGCAGGTGAATCAGTCCCATGGTGTACACTCTATTGACAGTGCTATGGCAGGTGAATCAGTCCCATGGTGTACACTCTATTGACAGTGCTATGGCAGGTGAATCAGTCCCATGGTGTACACTCTATTGACAGTGCTGTGGCAGGTGAATCAGTCCCATGGTGTACACTCTATTGACAGTGCTATGGCAGGTGAATCAGTCCCATGGTGTACACTCTATTGACAGTGCTATGGCAGGTGAATCAGTCCCATGGTGTACACTCTATTGACAGTGCTGTGGCAGGTGAATCAGTCCCATGGTGTACACTCTATTGACAGTGCTATGGCAGGTGAATCAGTCCCATGGTGTACACTCTATTGACAGTGCTATGGCAGGTGAATCAGTCCCATGGTGTACACTCTATTGACAGTGCTGTGGCAGGTGAATCAGTCCCATGGTGTACACTCTATTGACAGTGCTATGGCAGGTGAATCAGTCCCATGGTGTACACTCTATTGACAGTGCTGTGGCAGGTGAATCAGTCCCATGGTGTACACTCTATTGACAGTGCTGTGGCAGGTGAATCAGTCCCATGGTGTACACTCTATTGACAGTGCTATGGCAGGTGAATCAGTCCCATGGTGTACACTCTATTGACAGTGCTGTGGCAGGTGAATCAGTCCCATGGTGTACACTCTATTGACAGTGCTGTGGCAGGTGAATCAGTCCCATGGTGTACACTCTATTGACAGTGCTATGGCAGGTGAATCAGTCCCATGGTGTACACTCTATTGACAGTGCTGTGGCAGGTGAATCAGTCCCATGGTGTGCACTCTATTGACAGTGCTATGGCAGGTGAATCAGTCCCATGGTGTACACTCTATTGACAGTGCTATGGCAGGTGAATCAGTCCCATGGTGTACACTCTATTGACAGTGCTATGGCAGGTGAATCAGTCCCATGGTGTACACTCTATTGACAGTGCTATGGCAGGTGAATCAGTCCCATGGTGTACACTCTATTGACAGTGCTATGGCAGGTGAATCAGTCCCATGGTGTACACTCTATTGACAGTGCTATGGCAGGTGAATCAGTCCCATGGTGTACACTCTATTGACAGTGCTATGGCAGGTGAATCAGTCCCATGGTGTACACTCTATTGACAGTGCTATGGCAGGTGAATCAGTCCCATGGTGTACACTCTATTGACAGTGCTATGGCAGGTGAATCAGTCCCATGGTGTACACTCTATTGACAGTGCTATGGCAGGTGAATCAGTCCCATGGTGTACACTCTATTGACAGTGCTATGGCAGGTGAATCAGTCCCATGGTGTACACTCTATTGACAGTGCTATGGCAGGTGAATCAGTCCCATGGTGTACACTCTATTGACAGTGCTATGGCAGGTGAATCAGTCCCATGGTGTACACTCTATTGACAGTGCTATGGCAGGTGAATCAGTCCCATGGTGTACACTCTATTGACAGTGCTATGGCAGGTGAATCAGTCCCATGGTGTACACTCTATTGACAGTGCTATGGCAGGTGAATCAGTCCCATGGTGTACACTCTATTGACAGTGCTATGGCAGGTGAATCAGTCCCATGGTGTACACTCTATTGACAGTGCTATGGCAGGTGAATCAGTCCCATGGTGTACACTCTATTGACAGTGCTATGGCAGGTGAATCAGTCCCATGGTGTACACTCTATTGACAGTGCTATGGCAGGTGAATCAGTCCCATGGTGTACACTCTATTGACAGTGCTATGGCAGGTGAATCAGTCCCATGGTGTACACTCTATTGACAGTTCTATGGCAGGTGAATCAGTCCCATGGTGTACACTCTATTGACAGTGCTATGGCAGGTGAATCAGTCCCATGGTGTACACTCTATTGACAGTGCTATGGCAGGTGAATCAGTCCCATGGTGTACACTCTATTGACAGTGCTATGGCAGGTGAATCAGTCCCATGGTGTACACTCTATTGACAGTGCTATGGCAGGTGAATCAGTCCCATGGTGTACACTCTATTGACAGTGCTGTGGCAGGTGAATCAGTCCCATGGTGTGCACTCTATTGACAGTGCTATGGTAGGTAAATCATAAATTCCTACAGAAAAACTATAGGAAATAAAATAATACTCAACACAAAAAGGGTGAAATGATCCCGACATTTTAAGATCCTATTTCTTTTTCATGCAGTTGACAATTTTGTCCAGCAGAGGTCTCTAAATCACCAAGAATTCATGATAACACTGTTAATATCACTCCACAGGGTAGGTGACAAGAAGCAGGGGTGTGACTTTATCATTTAATCTGCAGCAACCTGTCAAAACAAGCATTAAACACACAGAGAAGTGTTGAGATGCATTGATTCCAATAGAGCTCATTAATAACATTTCAATATACAGTCTACTGTACCTGAACAACACATCCATTAAACACACAGGAGAGAGCTGTAAACATTGTTCTGTGTGGTAGATTGTGCTGCTTTATATGGCAGAACATTTCAATACTGCACAGCAGCTTACTGACATGAACACGTTCTAATGTGATTGAAGTGAGTTTCTAACTCCTGGCTCCTGATCAATTCAATAATAGACTTCATTGAGGGGAGTTCTGAACCCCAAGACTGGGTGCAGCAGCAGGGCTAGTGTGAGTTTGTGACCCTGCTCATACTCCTGGCTCCTGATCATTTCAGTAACCCTGCAATATCAAATGACATTTTTCTCATGGAGTTTCTATCAAAGCGAACAGGATTGTGGGGCTCTGTCTGTCTGGAATTATGTAGTAAGGTAACAGACACCAGAAGGAATCATATTCTACAGCTCTGGGCAAAAGTTTTGCATCATCCTGTAGAATTAACTAATTTTCATGCATAAAGCCGAATAAAACCTGCTGAATAATGTTACGTTAACATACTGAAGTACACACCACTTTGTAGTTTTCCAGACACAGTATTCGAAAATGTTGCAATCTAACACGAAATACTGTCCTACTGCTCTGGCTTCCGGTAGACTTTTGCGATATAATGTTGCCATGGGAGGATGCTGTAGATGAGGCGTATGAGAGGAAGAAACTGCGGTATGCTCAACTAGCCACTGAAGCGGAACAGCGAGGATGGAGAGTCTGGGTTTACCCAGTGGAAGTGGGATGTCGAGGATTTGTGGCACACTCTACAACCCGGTTTCTCAGAGATGTCGGATTCAATGGCCAAGAGTTGCGTCGCACAGTGAAGAACTTATCTGAAGCAGCAGAGAGGAGCAGCAACTGGCTGTGGTTGAGACGGAAAGATTCTGGCTGGGGATCTCAAGCACAATAGAAAGAAAGAAAGGCTGATATACAGGTAAGTAAGCTGGGCTGAGTTGAGTGGGGGATGGAGGGGGGTGATGCTGGGACGCCAGAATCACCGTCGAGCCCTCTTGAGGTGTCGTGGGCTAGTCGATGAAACACGGAGGATGGAAGGTGCCCACTTGAAGACCCCAGAGATGTACCCTACTTAGCTCAATCCAGACGGTTGTCATGCTGATGCGCTGGGGAGACCGCACTATGGTTGATCCCCGGAGCCAGTATCGCAGCCGTTGTGTGTGCTGATGCGCCATGGAGGCAATAAGCTGATCCCTGGAGCCAGCATTACACTTCAGACATCAACACCAGACAGAAGGATATCTACATCATCATATGGAAGGAAGCGCAAATGGATGGAGACACATATGGATCACATTAGTTTACTGTGAAGCTACGTCTTAGTTGGTGCTTATCTTGGCGAGAGCCAAGTTCAAATCAGCATGAAGTTTTAACATCTACTCTCATGTAATGGAAATCTTGCAGTTATCTTTGCCTGCATGGTGTTAAATAAAAGATCTACATGAGTTCATACAGTTTTATCAGATTTGTTATTATGTCTCAATCACAAAATTCTAAGTGATGCAATAGCTGAGGCCAAAGCTGTAGTGAGTGTCAGAACTGAACAGGATTGTGGGGCTCTGTGTGTCTGTCTGTCAAAATTCAGTAACTAAGAAGGGATTGAATCTCATTAAACTAAGGGACATACGGTAACCACCCACCCACCCGCGGAAACTAAAAGAGACGGCGAACATTTTGGCAGGACAGGGTGATCCGCTCGCTTGCACGCACGTTGCTGATGTTTCCTCACGTGGCCTTAGCATGGGAAAAGGAGGGGCGGGATCAGTGACCTAGTTTTACCCAATGAGTGCCTGTCAGGGGTGGGGCCTGACCTACTTTGGACCAATGAGGGCGAGGGCGGTGGACTGGAGGGATGATCCACGCGTGCTGGTGACATGTGTGCGTGTGAGAATCGGGTCTTAAAGAAACAGCGTCTATTTTTTTTTGCGGGAGTGTTCAGAGACGAGTCACCTTTCATGGCCGGGGAATTCAGGCGTGTAGCGTCACATTGTTTTAAATGTTGAGAGACGAGTTTAAAAGGGTCAATACGCGCAGCAGCATACCGAAATTATTATTATCAATACTGCAGTGACAGTACTGAAATTCAAACCCACTCCCTTTAACCTCTGTGAAACACTGATATAGGAACTGTGTACAGCGTGTATGTAGAATAGAATACGGATTTGATTAGCTGCGATGCTTGTAAATAAAACCCATACACAAACGTGGCTTTGAAAATAAAACGTGTGTTACACGGCAGTGAAATAAGACCAACTATATTTTATAAATATGTATTCTTTATAGTGACAAATATCTGTAAGATGTTTGAGAAAGGCTTTAGCTATGGTATTGTACTAGCGACCTGTGTGCATCGTGTTTATGTACCGTTTTGACACGTATAAATATATATATATATAATCTTTATTTCTGCTAAAGAAGAGTACACAGAAGTCTAATCTAAATAGTAAGCTGACACCAAGAAGAAGGAATAATATTGTAGCGTCAAACTGAACAGGATTGTGGGGCTCTGTCTGTCTGTCTGTCTGTCTGCAGCTTTAATGAAACTAAACTCTTTTCAGAATGTAGTAAACTAACACAGACCCCAAGAAGAAGGGATTATATTGTAGCGTCAAACAGAACAGGATTGTGGGGCTCTGTCTGTCTGTCTGTCTGTCTGCAGCATAAACAAACGTTTCTTTCTTTCTCTGACGAAATTAAGACTTTTACATAAGGAGGAAACTTTGTTTAATAAATAACATGTGCAGTATTTGTATGGTATGTTATGTTGTTGTATATACCCGTAAACTCGGCTTCTGCAACAGCTTGACATTACAAAAACAAGCCGACCCCAAACTACATGTGCTTTACTGAAGCCTGTGCACTGAACTGTACCTCCACACAACAACGGGTTAATGTAAAAAACCTGAGGGGGGCAGGGATATGCAAATTAAACCTCCAGTGATTGGACGACCAGGCTTCAAAATGGGCGTGGCGAGTCGGGGAGGCAGGCGTTATGAACGCCCGAGCTCGGTCATGAATATTAACGAACCCGTGAGCTCTGACGTCAGCGCCCGGGCCCGTGTTCGGTGCAGCTGACAGCAGCTTCGGATCCATAATGTAAGTTGCGAGTCTGCCAGCTGCAGCTCGGTTTTTTCTCGGTTTTATATTTTTCTCCTTTTTGTTTTGCCTCGTTTCATTTCGTTTTCTATCGCATCCGACCAATTCTGTTTATCTCTTGCTTTTAAAACCTTGACCTCGCGGCTGGCATCGAGAGTTTGACAGGAAAAAGCGAAAAAAATAATACAAAATTAATAAAATAATTGTTCATGTTTTTTTTTTTTTAAAGTCTCTACACTTTTTAAAAGTAAAAGCTGGATTTATCCTGTATCCCTGGTCTTGAATTAAGGAAATACTACCATTAAAAATATATATGTATTTATTTATTTTTTAAAAATTGTATATATAATTTTTTTTTCTGCTATCGTACCCGATTCACCTTCCTTTCAAAGTGGATACATTCGAACCATACTCTCCGTCTTTTGAACCCTTTCCTCGCGTCGTTGAGCTGGAAGACGCGACATTTTAAAGAAAATCGCGATCCATATACAATTTCCAAATAATAATACAATTGACATGGCGCGACCGATATCTCAGCTGATCCCCCCGGACTTGCCCGGGCTGAGCCCGCAGTTCGGGGGTGGAGGGGCGGGCGGCGGAGCTCACGGAGCGCACCCCAGCTCCATGGCCAGCCTCAAGTCTCTCCTCCAGCTCCCGGTGAAACAGAGCCCCGAGCCGCGGGGGAAAGACAGCAGTACCGGCGAAGGGAAAGGTAAGCAGACCCGCGCCGCTCGATAATAATTAAGAACTGGAGCAGAGAGACACACACACACACACACTGAGACACACACACTGAGACACACACACACTGGGACACAGACTGTGACACACGCACACACACACTGTGACACACACACACACACTGAGACACACACTGTGACACACACACACACACACACTGATACACAGACTGTGACACACACACACACACACACACACACACACACACACACACACACACACACACACACACACTGAGACACAGACTGTGACACACACACACACACTGAGACACACACACTGAGACACACACTAATACACACACACACTGAGACACACACTGTGACACACACACACAAACACACACACACACACTGAGACACACACACACTGGGACACAGACTGTGACACACGCACACACACACTGAGACACACACACTGGGACACAGACTGTGACACACACACACACACTGAGACACACACAGTGAGACACACACACACACTGAGACACACACACACACTGACACACTGATACACAGACTGTGACACACACACACACACTGAGACACACACACACTGACACTGATACACAGACTGTGACACACACACACACACTGAGACACACACACACTGATACACAGACTGTGACACACACACACACACTGAGACACACACACTGTGACACACTGACACACTGAGACACACACACTGAGACACACACACACACTGACACACTGATACACAGACTGTGACACACACACACACACTGAGACACACACACACTGATACAGACTGTGACACACACACACACACTGAGACACACACACTGTGACACACTGACACACTGAGACACACACACTGAGACACACACACACACTGACACACTGATACACAGACTGTGACACACACACACACACACTGAGACACACACACACTGATACACAGACTGTGACACACACACACACACTGAGACACACACACTGTGACACACTGACACACTGAGACACACACACTGAGACACACACACACACTGACACACTGATACACAGACTGTGACACACACACACACTGACACACTGAGACACACACACTGAGACACACACACACACTGACACACTGAGACACACACACTGAGACACACACACACACTGACACACTGATACACAGACTGTGACACACACACACACACACTGACTGACACACACACACTGTGACACACACACACACTGACACACTGAGACACACACACACACACACACACACATATTTATATATATAATTTAAACATACATAGTTCAGTGTGCCTGTCCGTCTGTCTGTCTGTGATTTTCTATCAGTCTGTCTGCCCATAAAACATAGCTCTGTATCTCTGTCGAGTGTAGGGCTGTGTGTCTGTCTGTCTGTATGTCTGTCTCATTCTATTGAATTCCTTTCTCCCTCCTCCGTCTTTCAGGTTTATATTTCTATGCTTTCTCCTTCCACCCTCTCCACCCCATATTCCCCTCTCCCTCCCTCTTTCTCCCCTCTGTCGGTCCAGAGTATCTATCAGGCTGTCTGAAAAGATGTACCGTGTCTGTGTGTATACAGAATCAATCTTATCATCTGTGTGTCCTGTTTGTCTGTCTATCTGTCTGTCTGTCTGTCTGTCTGTCTCTGTCTGTCTATCTATCTGTCTGTGTGTCTCGGTCTGCTCATGTCCTATTTGTCCTTTATCAGTCTGTCTATCTGTCCCATCAAGTCTGTCTGTCTGAAACTGACTGTCAACAGGGAGATGCAGCTTAGCAAAAAGGCAGGGAGGGAAGTGAATTAACAGAGAGATGGTTTTTATTTTTTTTAATTTGAAATCCCTGACTAACCATTAAAACATAATGCTAGTGCCCCATCTAGTGGTCAGCTAGCAAAACTGCACTTGGGCTGAAAAGCTGTTTAAATAGAGTTACTGCCCCCTTACGTTTCTATGATGTTTGCAATCATTCCGAGCGCTCATTATTACTGCAATCAGGCAAATACGGTGTTTAATTTTTTTATGGTCTGTGTTGCTTTGACTGTGAGTTCAGGAGCTACTCTTCAGTTCTAGTTGTACTGCCATAGACATGTGTAACACAGGTTAGATCACAATACTGTGCAAAATGATTTCTCTTCCAATAAGAAACACCCCACACCCCAGCGATGTCCAGCCGTGGTGGTGCAGGATGGATGTTATGCCTAGAGAAGTTTAAGACAGTATTTTTGCAGTCCCACCCCCATGCTTGTTTTAATATGTTTTTAATATGCTTTCCAAGACCTCTCTGTGCTTTACAATGCTTCCCTATGCTTTACCAGACCTCTCTGTGCTTTACAATGCTTTCCTATGCTTTACCAGACCTCTCTGTGCTTTACAATGCTTCCCTCTGCTTTACCAGACCTCTCTGTGCTTTACAATGCTTCCCTATGCTTTACCAGACCTCTCTGTGCTTTACAATGCTTCCCTATGCTTTACCAGACCTCTCTGTGCTTTCCAATGCTTCCCTATACTTTACCAGACCTCTCTGTGCTTTACAATGCTCCCCTATGCTTTATTATACCTCTCTGTGCTTTACAATGCTTCCCTATACTTTACCAGACCTCTCTGTGCTTTCCAATGCTTCCCTGTGCTTCACCATCCTGTGCTTTATTACTGTTTGCTGTATTTTTGCTGATATTCTGTATCAGAGCAGTGTGTGTCTGTGTGTGATGGGAAGTCTCGCCCCTCCTCTGCAGGCTCTGAGAAGGAGAAGGGTGTGGACTCTGATGAAGAGAACTCGTCCTCTCACAGCGGGGGGAGACAGACTCACTCTGCTTTCCTGGGGCCGCTGCTCTGGGAGAAGACCCTGCCTTGCGAGGGGGGGCTGTTCCAGCTTCAGTACATGGACCTGGAGGAATTCCTAACGGAGAACGGCATGGGGCCGCAGACTTCCAGCATGGCGGCCCAGATTCCCAGTCAGAACTCCCAGTCTGCTATCCCAAACCAGTCTGGCCAGTCCCAGTCTGGCCAGCAGAACCAGAGCTCCCAGCACCCTGGCCAGCTCTCCCAACTCTCCCAGCTAGCCAGGGCTCCCTCTCCAACCTCGCCGGTCACTCCCGGCAATGGCCAGCCCAGCGTTGCCGTGGAAACGGGAGGCAGCAGCAGGGCTGCGCAGACGCAAGGCATGATGGGAGGGGGCTGTATCCAGGGGGCGGCGCTTCCAGGTAAGAGCCTGTGAGGTCACCGACCGATTGTGAAGAAACTCACTGAGGACCTTCTAACACAAGATCACCCCCCTCCCTGACTCCCCAAGAGAAAGCTGCTCCCTTTCTCAGTGCAGGGCAGGCTTGAGGCATGGAGACTGAACTGCTCCCCCCCTTGATTAAAATGATATAATTAACTTTTTAAATCTGAGAAAGAGGGCTATTTGTATCCAATTGCATTTTGAGCTGGAGAAAATCCTTCCTAATCTGCTTTGAATTAAATTTTTAAAAACACGTTTTTAAACAGGCAGGATAAACTGTTACTATTCCTTATACAATGCTGCTATCTGCTGGCAAACAGAGACATTGCAGTTGAATGAACCACCAGAGATGATCCAGTTTCCTTATGCAGTGCTGCCATCTCCTGGCTAAAGCACGTCACTGTAACTTAATGATCTGTATATCATTTAAGCAAATGTTTGACCTCTTATTAGCTGTATTAACACTATCGCTGGTCCTCCCTTCAAAGGAGCGCCGACCATCTTTAAAATCCACTCTCTTACCTCTTATTAGCTTTATTATCATTGGCCTCTTTTTTTTCGTGATCGTTTCTAACGCAAGAATTCCTGAACCTGACCTGTCCTGCACTCCCATTCACTGCACAGCTCTTAAATGTGCAGTTTTGAAAGAAACACATTTAAAACATGATACCTGCTTCTACACTGGGTTAAATATGGCTGTCAGATCGTGTTGCATTTCCTTGCTTGTAAACGTTTGTTTTTGTTTGAAAACACGATATCTGGTACTAAAAATCAATCAATCAATCAATCAATCAATCAATCAATCTTTATTTCTTATATAGGGCCTTTCACGATGAATCGCCTCAAAGCACTTTCCAGATAAAAACAAACAAAAATATAACGGTATACAAAACAATCATTGTTTTAAAGCAGTGACAAAATGTACATCATTTATAAAAAAAATAAATAAATAGTATAAAACAGGATGACACGTTTTCCCTTTAAATTACATACACTAAATTATCAAAATGTGTTGTTGGGTAGTGTCGCACTAAAAATCCACTCTCTCACCTGCTGTCCTCTTTCAGGCCAGGCCACACCCCCTGACCCCTCCAGCTGCCCGCAGAGTGACCCTAGTGAGGTCCTGGTGAAGTTTGACCCCGACCCTGCTGATCTGGCTCTGTCCAGCGTCCCGGGACAGGAGGCCTTCGACCCGCGGAGACACAGCTTCACAGAGGAGGAGCTGAAACCACAGCCCATGATCAAGAAGGCAAAGAAGATGCTGGTACCAGACGAGCAGAAGGTGAGGAGAGAGGAGAGGAGAGGAGAGGAGAGGGGGAGAAAGAAAAGAGATGAGAGGGGAGAAGAGAGAAAGGGGAGAAGAGGAAGGAGGGAGAATGAGGAGAGAGAGGGAGGGGTGTGCGAGAGGGTGTGTCTCTCTGTCTCTCCTCTCCTCTGTGTCTCTCTCTGTCTCTCTCCTCTCTCCCCTCTCTGTCTCTCCCCTCTCTGCTCTCTCCCTGTCTCTTCTCTCTCTCTGTCTCCTCTCTCTGTCTCGTCTCCGCTCTCTGCTCTCTCCCTCTCTCCTCTCTTCTCTCTGTCTCCTCTCCCCTCTCTGCTCTCTCCTCTTCTCTCTCTCCTCCCTCCTCTCTCCCCTCTGCTCTCTCCCCTCTCCCTCCCTCCTCTCTCGGTCTATCCTCTCTCAGTCTGTATTAACCCCCTCCTCTCTCTCTCAGGATGATAAGTACTGGTCGCGACGCTATAAGAATAATGAAGCAGCGAAGCGTTCCCGTGATGCTCGGAGGTTGAAGGAGAACCAGATCTCGGTCCGAGCCGCGTTCCTGGAGAAGGAGAACGCAGCGTTGAGGCAGGAGGTGGCCGACATGCGCAAGGAGCTGGGCCGCTGTCGGAACACGCTGCACAAATACGAGGCTGCACGGGGCCCGTGAGAGAGAGGAGGTGGGGGAACACGCTGCACAAATACTGGCGCGGCACGGGGCCCGTGAGAGAGAGGGGCGAGGCGGGGCGGGCGGGGGGAACACACTGCACAAATATGAGGCGCTGCACGGGGCCTGTGAGAGAGAGGGGCGGGCGGGGGGAACACACTGCACAAATCGAGGGCGGCACGGGGCCCGTGAGAGAGAGAGGGGGGGGGGGGAGGAACACACTGTACGAATACGATCAGAGAGAGCGTGGCACAGCAATGTCTAATAAAGCACAGTGAAAGCATGGTAAAGCGTAGAGAGGTATGGTGAAGCATATTAAAAAACAAACCAGGGTAAAGGATTGCATACTATAACCATGGGGGAAGCCTGGGGGGGGACTCTGTTGTGCAAATTTACCATGGTGAGCATTTATAAGGGGAGAGAGAAGAGGAGAGGGATGGGGGTTCCTATTTCAGACACACAACTTTGAAAAGGTTTAGCTAATGAAACAATGCTGTCTTTTTAAATACAAATACAAATATTTTAAATAGTGATTAAAATAAATAATTTAAAAATAATTATAAAACAGTTTTGATACCAAGAAATGAAAGTGAGGATCTACATAACGGGTCAGGCAGGAACAAACATCTACATCAGGGGTGGCCCACCCCGGTCCGGGAGGGTGATTCCGCTGCAGATTTAACAGGCAACATGAGAACGACTTCAGGGTCTGGATGGAAGTTTCATTGGTTCAATTAAACAGGGTTGGAACAAAGACCAGGCGTGGAGCTGATCTGCAGGATTGGGATTGGAATCTACATCAACAGAGACTTCTGTACTCGGAGCACTTCCATTGACTCACCCCCTCTAGTGGTCATTTCTAAAACCGCAGCCTCACTTCACTTAAAAAAAAAAAATTATATATATAACTTCAGTATGGTGTTGACATGATTTGCAAAGATGATGCAGGCAGAGCCCTACAATGGTAATGCAGGCAGACAGAAAGACAGAGAGGGGCATTATAATGGCAAGCATGGTTCTGTATTATACTGAGGTGCAATGGGGCATTATAGTGGTTCTGCATTATACTGATGTGCAATGGGGGCATTATAGTGGTTCTGTGTTATACTAAGGGGCAATGGTAGCACAAGTATAGGGCAGCTACACTACGATGCCATTGGTAGAATGGGACCACAGTGTGCTAACTGTACCCTTCTCAAATGCTCACCTGGTAAACTAACCCTTATGCAAGTTTCCCGCAGTAAAAACACAGCAAAGTGTAATAAAGCTCAGTGAACGAAGGGTAAAGCATAGGCAAGCATTGTACAGCACAGAGAGGTATGGTAAAGCATATTAATAAACAAACCACGGTGAACTAAGTCGTAGTTGAACCATGGAAAGGCATGGGGGGAACTTTACTGCGCACATGTATGCTGGGCACGTCTGTAAGGGCAATACTATTCAATGTGAGCTGTAGCACTACGATTTGATTTGATTTTTTTTGGTGGTGAAAAATTGAGAAGTGATGAAAAGAAAGACTATTTTTAAACAGTACAATTTTATGGAGAAATAAAGAAAATGCAGAATTTGTAAAGCAAATGAAATCTATATATATATATATAAACTCAGAACTATCCATGTGAAATATTCCATGTTTCCTTTGTCTTTTTAAACCCTGTATAGTGCTGTTTATTGTTTTGGATTATTAATAATAATAATAATAATAATAATAATAATAATAATAATAATAATAATAATGCGTATACTGTAATAAATCTATGTACGTTAACCTTTTAAAAATGTATTTGAGTAAAAAAAAAGTGAAAAATATATTTCTTGTGTTTTAAAAAATCTGTCGTTTTTTGACTGTGTCTGTGTGTGTGTCTGTTTCTAAGTGTGTATGTGTCTCAGTGTGCATGTCAAGTGTCTGTCAGTGTCTCAGTGTGTGTTTGTGTCTCTGTATGTGTGTCTGTGTGTGTGTGTCTGTGTTTAAGTGTGTGTCAGTGTCTGTGTGTATGTCTTAGTGTCTGTCTCGGTGTGTGTGTCTCAGCGAGTGTGTGTGTGAGTATGTATGTGTCTTTGTGTGTATATGTCAATAGGTGTCTGTCTCAGTGTGTACATGCCATAATGTATACAGTGCTGTGGCAGGTGAATCAGTCCCATGGGGTTCACCTTATTGACAGTGCTATGGCAGGTGAATCAGTCCCTGGTGTACACTCTATTGACAGTGCATTGGCAGGTGAATCAGTCCCATGGGGTTCACCTTATTGGCAGTGCTATGGCAGGTGAATCCATTGCCAGCAAAACAAAACTTGATCCAAGTTGGCAGAACACTAGGTGGCGCTGGCTCTTACTTCTATAAAGGCTGCTGTAACACAGGCTGATCTCGCCTGTGCTACACGTGTCTGGCAAACAACAAGAACTGAAGAGCAACTCCTGAACTCTGAGCCAAAGCAGCAGAGAACAGCATCAGAAGGTAAGGGGGCGTGTTATCCATGTTTAATGTGAGTGCAATATTTATCATATCAATGCTAAACAACAGTTATTTAACATGGAGAACCACTTCTCCGATCGTCGTGAAATTTGGGAATAACATTATTTAACACAAGTTGTTGAGAATATCAGATTCTGTCTGTCTGTCTGTCCGTCCGTCCGTCTGTATGTCTGTCTATCCCACTTTCACATCTTGAGAACACAAGAAGTTATTCCACACAATGTAAATCATTTTAATAGACTTTACCAGGACACCTCATTCGCTTACCTAACAAAGGTCTTCAATACCACTTCCCCAATTCCCATTAAACTCTTCATTGGCTTGTCTTATTCCGCGCCTTTCTGTACATGCTCTTGGTATACGTCACGAGCAGTGCCTTTTCCCTCACACTCAAGAGCTCTGATTGGATGTGCAGCCATGGTGTGGGTCAGGGATGTTACTGACAGGCTGGTTGTTTTGTTTTTAACCAGGGTTTTGTGTGTGTGTTACAGAAATATGTATCGCTTTAAAGGTCTGGCATGTTCTGAACCCCTCTCTGAATACATTCCACGCTCATTTCGATACTGAAAATTAGGTGAAAGTTGAAACTTGCAGCTAGTGGAATTCAAAGACTGTGCGGGAGGTAATATTTATCAGAGTCCTGACATCTGTCTAACGAGAAACAGATGCTGAGCCTGCCCTCCCTCTCAATTCAATTCAATTTAGTGCCAACAATGGTCTTATGACAAGCCACAAAAGCATTGCCAAGCTAAGGTAGCAAATGTACAGATATATTGACCATTTCTGTCTATATGAAAACTCCCAGTTAGACCAGGACATGGTTCTGACATCTGTCTTTTCACCTTACTTTTTTTAATGTTTCTTCATCCTCTTATCAAGAAACCTTCTCTTTCTTGAACTCGAGAGAATAATAATCTCGCTTATCCCCTCGTACCCTCGGTCTTTAATCTGTCTCTCCTCAACTTCCCCCTTCTCTCCTCTCCCCATCCTTTCCTTGCCTCTCCCCTGCTGTCTCCCCCCTCCTCACCTCTCTCTCTCCCCCTCCTTGCCTCATCTCTCCCCTGCTCTCCCCCCTCCTCACCTCTCCTCTACTCTCTCCCCTGCTCTCTCCCCTCCTTGCCTCTCCTCTCTCCTCTCTCCCCATCCTTGCCTCACCTCTCCCCTGCTCTCTTCCCCCTCCTTGCCTCTTCTCTATTCTCTCTCCCCCTCCTTGCCTCACCTCTCCCCTGCTCTCCCCCCCCTCCTTGCCTCTCCACTTCTCTCTCCCCTGCTCTGTCCCCCTCCTCGCCTCTCCCCTGCGCTCTCTCTCCCTCACTCACTGTATCTGTATTATTCTGTGTTAGGTTTGTGAAGCTGACTGACATTATGAAGATGGCACACAGGTTAAACTTGATCTTTCTTATTTTTTTGGGAACAAAGATTGTACAACCTGAAGGTAAGAAGAATTGTATACTAAATCTATCTATCTATCTATCTATCTATCTATCTATCTATCTATCTATCTATCTATCTATCTATCTATCTATCTATCTATCTACCTGTTGTCTGACACAGTGAGTGCTGGGTGTGGATGGGAAGGAGACGGGTGTGTGTGTGTGAGCGCTGCTGAAAGGTGTGTCGCTTTTTTAAAAATGACTTGTTTTGTGGATGGTTTTTGTTTGCTCAGGGTTTTGTTATTTTTGTGTTAACATCAGAGCTGTCGTTTGTAAGCAGTATCAGCCAGCATGGCTGGGTGGAGAGGAAGGGCTCCTCCAGACTTTTCTTGCAGTCGGAGTTGTGGCTGGTCGTGAGAACATGAAATCGCATCTAGAATGAGTGGCTCGCTGTTTTCTTAAGCACTGCAGATTTAGCATCTACGGGTCAATTGCAATGAACTGAAAGGAGAGTCCTAACTGGGGATGATCCCATGGTTATATACGAAGGATGGGACTAAACTAGTAAGCAAGTTAATACCAATTGCAGCAAACTATGCAGCTCCAGATAATCCCCAGCTGCGTATTAAAATGTGTCTCAATTGCAACGAACCCAAAGTAACTGCTGTTGCCCTCTAGAGCAGGGCATATTTCAAGTTAGCTATAACATGTAATAACTTGAACTGCAACTGTTTAAGAGCTGAAAACAAGTAAAAAAGGTCTAATTAAGCACATTATCAGTTCAATCAAGGGTCTAGTTAAGTAACTGAGAGCTCGTTTGGAATGAAATCCAGCAGCCACAGCGGGTCCCCGGGACGGAGTTTGAGAAGCCCTGGTCTAGAGAAAGGCTTCCCGATCCTGGTGTCCTGGTGCTGAGGGACCCCCTGTGTCTGCTGGTTTTTATTCCAACTTAGTTCTCAATTACTTAATTGAACCTTTAATTGTACTTTGCATTAGCTTCATTTGACAATTTTAATTTTTTTCAGCTTTTAAACAGTTGGAGATTTCAAGTTTCTTATACAGTTTTATAAGTAACTTGAACTCTGCACTGTTTAACAGCTGAAAACAAGTAAAAAGGTCTGATTATTAGTTCAATTAATTAGCAAATTATTAGTTCAATTAAGGGTCTAGTTAAAATTGAGCTCAGTTGAAATGAAAACCAGGAGCCACATCATGGGTCCCCAGGACCAGGAGTGCCTACCCCTGCTCTACAGCACGGGTTCCCACTATTAGCACTGGGAAAATATCAAATTAAAAACATGTTATCTGTTTAAACCTGCAACACTATAAATAAACCTAATCTAAACTGTCCTTTATTCATCTGAATAAATATTGTGAAATATGGAAATCACATTGAATATGCACTGCGTGAAAATTAAAAAAAAAAATGAAACACTTTAATTTTAGTAAATAAACTAAACAGACGTTTTTATCAACCCTTTTAAATGAGGTATCTTTTGTATAATTGAACATTTTAGAAATGCAGTTATTTTTCTTGCTCATCAAACAAGAAAGACGTGCGTGTCTCTTATTATTCGCATTCATAAATACCAGAGCAGGAATCACTTTGAGTAAAACCAGCACAACGCGCACAAAAACATGCTTCTGAAATCCTAATTTCTGAACACTGTGTAACTAAACCGTGCAGCCGTTACCTCTCACGCTGAACTGTAACGCACAAAAAGAGGAATGCGCTCAACAGAGAAGGAAACGAGAGCCTTGCATAAGTTACTTTTTTCCACTACTAGTCTGTGCCACTAAATACAACTTGCAAAATCACATTTAGTTGGTTTGCAACACCCCCCACCATCAAAAAAATTAAAAAATTAAAAATAGGAGCGCAGCTTAACCAAAAGAAAACTTATGAAAATAAATCCATCTGCTGCGAAATTTGAATCAGTAAAAAAACGTTTATTATTATTATTATTATTATTATTATTATTATTATTATTATTATTATTATTATTGTTGTTTTCCAACAAAACATATTCTAGCGTTATTTTAACTTAACAAGCCAGTAATCAATGAAATAGCAGTATATCCAAACATGTTAATAAATCAATTACCGGTATGTATCAAGATGTATCAGTTCGATTAATGAGATTGATTTAGTTAATATTGAAACATATATCAAAGTGCTCAATATTGTCAATGTTAATAGCTAATTAGTCACATATCATAGCATCAATTTCATTTTTAAATGTATGTTATCAAGGACAAAAGTCAGAAAAACGTTTCTACAAAAAGAACAAACTCATTCCAGCTCCTCAAAGCTGAGCCCGCGGTTCAAACGCATTCAAACTCCTGCAGCTGCCTGTTGTGTTCTTTATACTTTAAAAACGTCTTCTTTGGAAGCGGACTCGACATATTGTAATGTTATTAATACTGAACACACTGTTTACATGACCTTAACACCGCCCTACTGTCAGAGCTCTCGCTCTACATCCCGCCTACAAGAAGGCAATCTGGTAGCTCTGATTTGTGAATTTCTGCTTTGATTGACAGTCTGCCAATACTGCCTTGCTACACTTTATATTATAACAGTTACAGCGCCTGCTTTTCGCTATTGATAGAAAAAAATGCATAGCCTGTCATTTCTCCTGGGGCGCACAGTTTGTGAACCCCCTGCTCAAGAGGATACTAAAACACAACACTAAGTAATTAGTCCAGCAGTGTCTGTAGACTCAAGACTTGTGGTATCGTACTAACTGGAACAGATATGAAAAATCGCACAATGTATTGACAACAAAACCAGTTTCTGAAGACAGCTCAGACAGTGAAGGGGAAGGCAGTGTCTCAGGCCCGTTTCATAAATGTCCTGCGATTGCAATTTAAAAAAAAATGATACAGTTATTGAAATGGCTGGTCAACACAAAGCCGTTCTATAAATCAAGGGAAGTAATGTTAAAACTTTACAATGCATTAGTAAGACCTCACCAAGAATATTGTGTTCAGTTCTGGTCACCTCGTTACAAAAAGGATATTGCTGCTCTAGAAAGAGTGCAAAGAAGAGCGACCAGAATTATCCCGGGTTTAAAAGGCATGTCGTATGCAGACAGGCTAAAATAATTGAATCTATTCAGTTTTGAACAAAGAAGACTATGCGGTGATCTGATTCAAGCATTCCAAATCCTAAAAGGTATAGACAATGTCGACCCAGGGGACTTTTTTGACCTGAAAAAAGAAACAAGGACCAGGGGTCACAAATGGAGATTAGATAAAGGGGCATTCAGAACAGAAAATAGGAGGTACTTTTTTACACAGAGAATTGTGAGGGTCTGGAACCAACTCCCCAGTAATGTTGTTGAAGCTGACACCCTGGGATCCTTCAAGAAGCTGCTTGATGAGATTCTGGGATTAATAAGCTACTAACAACCAAACGAGGAAGATGGGCTGAATGGCCTCCTCTCGTTTGTAAACTTTCTTATGTTCTAATGTTCTTATGTTCTTATGTGTTGGTGTCAGATTATCTGCAATCTGTACCGCAAATTGTCATGCGCCCACTTTCCTACAGACCCAAGGCGTTTGCGCAGGTCTAACACATACCGGATGGTATTGGTCTAATTATCCTGCTGTTCTTCCCACATCTCTTTGACCAGATCAAGCACATCCCGTGGTCTCCACCCATACAACAACTCGAATGGTGAAAACCCCGTAGAAGCCTGGGGTCCCTTTCTGATCTCAAAGAGAAGGGGAAGGATCAGCTGGTCCCAGTAACGCACATCACTATTAATAAATCTGCGCAACAAGTTCTGAAGGGTTATTAAAACGCTCCACAAGACCATTGGTTTGAGGATGAAACACTGATGTCCAAATGGTCTTACAAGCTTACATGTTCCGCGGACTAGTCGGGACATAAAGTTGGTGCCTTGGTTGGTTAGTATTTCTTTGGGGATCCCGACTCAGGGAAAAGACCTTCACAAGCTCGTTGGCAACAGATTTAGCAGATTTAGAAGACCTGGAGCTGTGCAGAAGTGACAGGCAATACCATGAGTTCTATACATACATACATGCATATATACATAAGGAAAGTCCTTATTCAGCTGTGTAGAAAAAAAGTCAGTGCTGTGTAGTAAACATACAGAAAATGTTTAATGATGCTGTGGTGAGCTAGCTGAGGTGAACTGAAGAAAGCACTTTTTGTTTCTGTGATTTGGGAATCTGCCAGGGTTTTTTTTTAGGTGGACTTCTAGTGCCACCTGCTGGTGAACAATAAATCGTGCACCCGAGTGGTGTTCAGCGCTACAACTTTCTGTCTCCTGTGTCGGTGAATTCCTCACCCTTCCACATGTGGTGTCAGAGTGGGATTCACTGGTACTGCCCACAGAAAGTAGTGCACAGAAACGAAGGAGCAGAAATGGATGCCACCCAGTTTGCGGCTGTGATGGATCTCCTGCGCCAGACCCTAACTGCTGCGGTGCAGGGGGCTGCTAGACTGGCGGGACCAGATCCCAGGTTGCAGAGGCCAACCAAGATGATGGCAGAGGATCGACCAGAAGCCTATCTGGAGGTGTTTGAGGCAATGGCGACCTCTGCCGGTTTGGCCCAAACACAATGGGCTAGCTACCTCTTGTCACAGCTGACGGGGAGACGCAAGCAGCGACGAGGACTCTGTCTCCCGAGCGTATGGATTACCCAACGCTGAAAGCAGCCATCCTTAATCATGTGGGGGCCATGCCAGAGGGATACTTTCGGGAGGGAGGAGCGCTTCTCGGAGGAGGAGCATCCCAGAACCATCGCACATCGGTTGAAGGATTACGCCATGGGCTGGCTGAGCCCAGATGCGAACACCAAAGCCAGGCTGGTGGAGGTGATCGTGGTCGAGTGGTTTCTGGAGTGCTTTGGCCCCGGGGCTGCTGCTATGGGTTCAGCGGCAGGCACCTGCCACTCTGGACTGGGCGGTTGTATTGGCAGAGCAGTACCAGGCAGCGGAGACAACGCCAGTTAGACTGCCTGGAAAGAGTGTGACAACCGTATCACCCCCTCCACCGGCCCCGGAGAGGGGACTGCTGGGAAGGGGTAGACAGGTTTTTGGATGGGTGGTGGTGGTGGGAGCTCCTGGCCCGGGAACAGGGGCAGGGTGTGGTTACTCACGGGCTGCTGCGGTGTCGGACCGGGGTCTCGCGCGGGCACCTTATCGTTGAGCCTCTTTGATGGCTCCAGTATTTCCACCTCTTGCTGAAGCTCCAGGGTGAGAAACTAGTCCACCGAGGTGTTGGACGTGCAGGGAGGTGGGCCACATCGCTCAGGATTGCCCTGAGATGGATTGTAAATTTAGCCGACCAGGTAAGCATGTTCAATTACCTCAGTCACTTCAGCAGACGGGTTTTGTTATTCCTGTGTCAGTGGATGGTACAAAAACCCAGGCTCTCTTGGATTCAGGGAGTGGTCAGTCCCTGATACAGGAGAGTCTAATCTCACCGGGGCATAAGCAAATATTGGGATAGGTGCATATTAAATGTATTCATGGGGATGTAAGCTCTTATCCCAAGATTAGTATAAATGTAAAAATTGGTCAGCAGGTGACGTGAGTACAGGTAGGGTTGTGTCCTCGATTGCCAGTACCATTTGTTCTGGGATGGGACTGTGGGTAGTTCAAGGATTGGTTAGCTACCCTGACAGCCCCGTCCTCCCTATTGGCTAAGAAAGAGGAAGTAATTGAGGAGATCTTCCCCTTTCGTGACCTTTCGTGAGTGGTATTGTCACAAATTTGAACCCCGTAAAACTAAACAGGAGCTGATTTTTTTAGCTCATTTCTGTGACTTCCGACTCGAGCAAGGAGGTGACAACGTGCTGGGCAGGCTGTTTGACCAAGCAACTGTGGTTAATGGTTGGGTGGTCGAGCCTAAATGTCTCGTCGTGTACCCCCACTTTGAAATTGCTCGAGATCTCTTATACCGTGTTGAGAAATTACCACAGACTGGGGAAGTGCGTCACCAATTGCTCATCCCTCAGCCCTTTAAGGAGGATTTGTTGCAGTTGGCTCACGCTATTCCCTTTTCTGGTCATTTGGGAAGGGACAAGACTAAAGCGAGGCTTGTTTCACGGTTCTACTGGATGGGGCTGGATGGTGTCAGAAGGCCAGTCCTAGAGCCGTCCCACGAGCCCCATTGGTGCCATTGCCACTAGTGGAAGCTCCGTTTGACCGTATTGGAATGGATATAGTTGGACCACTGGAGAGGAGTGCGGCAGGATACACACACATCTTGGTCATTCTGGATTACACTATGTGTTATCCTGAGGCCATTTCCCTCCGTTCCGCCTCTGCTAAATCTGTTGCCAACTAGCTTGTGAAGGTCTTTTCCCCTGAGTCGGGATCCTCAAAGAAATACTAACCAACCAAGGCACCAACTTTATGTCCCGACTAGTCCGCGGAACATGTAAGCTTGTAAGACCATTTGGACATCAGTGTTTCATCCTCAAACCAATGGTCTTGTGGAGAGTTTTAATAACCCTTCAGAGCATGTTGCGCAGATTCATTAATAGTGATGTGCGTTACTGGGACCAGCTCATCCCTCCCCTTCTCTTTGAGATCAGAGAGGGACCCCAGGCTTCTACGGGGTTTTCACCATTCGAGTTGTTGTGATACCCGAAAACTCAGAGCCATGGTAAACGAATGTCCTTTACCAAGCTGTCCTGGCACCTAGAACCATGCAAACGGACACCCCATGTGCGGGGCCCCGCCACAAAACATTTCAAGTTCCTCACCCCCACAGAACCGGAGATACGCCCCGACAAAAATGCCCAAAACGACTCTTCTCAGTGTCATATCTCTAGGACCCCGGGGCCTAGAACCCCTCTTCAGCTTCTCAGGGTCATGTCTGGGGCCCCTCTTTCAAAGGGACCCAACCATTTTCAAATTGTACATTTTGAACAAATGTTCACATTTTCAAGTGTATCAGTGAACTTAGATTTCCAATAGCTTTTCAGCTCAAAAAAGTAAAAATTGGGGCCCTTCCCAGCTGGGATCAACCTGGGGCGCGAGGGGGACCCCCATACCAATTTTCAAGTCTCGGGGACCCCCTTGAGAGCGGTCTTTTTTGTTACCTTATACCCTTGGGCATCTAAACTTACCACATATAAAACACTACTTCAGAAAATGAAAAACTATAATAAAATAAACATTTCAAAAGAAACTAGTGTGTAAACAGGTATATGTATATACAAAACTGTAAAAACTAAAGTCATTTTTAATTTAAAATGAAAGTAGCATATTTTTGTCTTGCGTGTGTCTTTCGGAGCAGCATATAATCCAGGCTGAGCTGCTTGCACAGATATGTTGTGGTAACTAAGAGGTCTATGGTTATTTACATTAGAGCCATGATCTAAATGTTGGAATCCAGTCCTATGTTGATGCCGATGGTAATTCCAACTGCAGGGTCTCATTTTGAAACAAGATCTAAGAGTCGTGTTTAACCTGACATCAAGTACATAATTCATGTCTCTAAAATGTGTAAGAGAAGTTTAATAATAATTGTCTCTGGGTTGAGTATAACTCGTTTCTATAATTACTTTGCCACGAAAATATAATGTAATTGTACAGGGTGCAGCCTGTCTCTCTGTGATCACCATTTAACATGTTTATGATCACCTATGGACCCCATGTGTGACTCATGGGGGAACACATAGACAGGCAGCAGTGTGGAGGAGTGGATAGGGCTCTGGACTCTTGACCAGAGGGTCGTAGGTTCAATCCCAGGAGGGGGATGCTGCTGCTGTACTCTTGAGCAAGGTACTTTACCTAGATTGCTCCAGTAAAAACCCAACTGTATAAATGGGTAATTGTATGTAAAAATAATGTGATATCTTGTAACAATTGTAAGTCGCCCTGGATAAGGGCGTCTGCTAAGAAATAAATAATAATAATAGTCTGATGTGTCTTGATTACGCCTATGGAATGCACTCATTACAGTCAAATCGGGTGGTCTGTCTGTCTGTCTGTTGCTTTAATGAAGCTTAACTCTGGAAGATTGTAGTAAACAGACACCAAGAAGAAGGAATTATATAACTTGTACATAGAAAAATAACATAATTCTGGTTCTCTTAGAAGTGGTTAGATAAATGTAATTTATATATTGTAGAGTTGCTTTTATACATTTCATTCTCTCTCTTCCAACTCTGAATGTTTTGTGTTTTTATCCCCTGCTTCAGCCCAGGAGGCGGAGTCTTGTCCTGAGAGGGCTGGGCCTTCAGAAAGGGGGCGTGGCTGCCCTAAAGCCTGTCTCCAGGACCAGGACTGTCCAATCAGGAGGAAGTGTCTCTGCGACGGAGAGTGTGGGTGGAGCTGTGTGACACCAGGTGGGAGAAACACTGAAGGATAACTACAGCTCCCAGCATGCCTCTGCTCTGGCACGAACAGTGAGGGGGGATGGGAGCTGACGTCCTTTTATACAGTGAAATCTAAAAAGAAACGTACATCTGACAGAGGTATAATTAAGCAATAGAACCTGAATAAATGGACTTAGTCTGGTAAGGCCCTCCTCGTGCCATTAACATAACGAGAAGGGCCTTACCAGACAGTAAAGCCTCATATGAGGGTTCTATTGTGATTAGAACATGGATAGGTTCAAAAAATATGTTTAAAGTTTTTGCTGTTTTTTTAAATTTATTTTTTTAAATTATTATTATTTATTTCTCAGCAGACGCCCTTATCCAGGGCAACTTACAACTGTTACAAGATATCACATTATTTTTACATACAATTACCCATTTATACAGTTGGGGTTTTACTGGAGCAATCTAGGTAAAGTACCTTGCTCAAGGGTACAGCAGCAGTGTCCCCCACCTGGGATTGAACCCACAACCATCCGGGCAAGAGTCCAGAGCCCTAACCACTACTCCACACTGCTGCCCATATACTGAAGTAACTGAAAGCAATCGGACTGCATCCAGCTGTTTGATTTCTTCAGCTGGTCATTCAAACCGGAGACTAGTTGCTATTTTGGTTACTGTATTGCCGCTGACAACAAACACTATTTGATTGTTCTTTTTTTTAACTTTATTTATTTGCTATACTAAATTTAAATAGATAGATTGGACGTATAGGACAGTGAGGAAGCAGACTTAGTCTTCATTGATAGACAGAGATTTTCTTTCATCCAGCAGAAAAAAAGGTAGAATACTTTAATACTGTATTTATGTATTTTCTGGCAGATTGATTTGGAACAGTAATTTAACATAGATTGAAAGATAACATTTGAGGTCCTTTATCAGAGATACAATTATTGTGTCAAATTTCAGAAAGAAAATGACATTTTAAACTAAACCCTATCAACAAGCCTCTATAAGTGCCTATCTGCTAGTAATCACAGTACAATGTCAGTGGTGCTGTATTGTTAAGCTTAGCTCTATTGGACAGTAAATACAGTAAGTAGTGGTTAGGGCTCTGGACTCTTGACTAGAGGGTCGTGGGTTCAATCCCAGGTGGGGGACACTGCTGCTGTACCCTTGAGCAAGGTACTTTACCTAGATTGCTCCAGTAAAAACCCAACTGTATAAATGGGTAATTGTATGTAAAAATAATGTGATATCTTGTAACAATTGTAAGTTGCCCTGGATAAGGGCATCTGCTAATAAATAAATACATAATAATAATAATAATTAATTTTATTATAGACAAAAACCAGCCAATCAATACTTTGCATTGACGAAAGCAACCAATCCTGAATCTGCAACTGCTGAGTTAGCCAATCACAGCCTGTCAGCTCGACACCACCAAACTGAGAGACACGGTTCGGTAATATTGCTCCATTCAGATATCAGATAAACTATAAGCAGCTCTGACAAGTAAAACATGTATTTGTTTAATACAGTTATTTTATTTTCTCTAATTATGTATGTGATCCTTTATTAAAAAATTTTGGAACTGTTTTCCTAAAACTTTTCTCAGCGGAAGGGTACAAGTTGAAAGTAAATGTAGGTTTTAAAGTGTTTTTAAAGAAAAGAATAAGAAAAATGTTCTTATAGTGATACTGCCCTCTGTACCGTGTGGTAGTTGACCTTGACTTTCGATAGCCTTCGGCTCGGGACTCATAACCGTGTGTCTTGTCACTTGCCATGCTGTGCTTCTTGTCTGCCGATTGGCTCTCGCTGCGCTCCTCAGATCCTAGTTGGTTGGTGGGGTGGGGCTCGTCCCGGTGGGATGTTGTCTTTCAGCAGTTTGGCAAAGAACATAAGAACCTAAGAACATAAGAACATAAGAACCTAAGAACATAAGAACATAAGAACATAAGAACCTAAGAACATAAGAACATAAGAACGTTCACAAACGAGAGGAGGCCATTCAGCCCATCTTGCTCGTTTGGTTGTTAGTAGCTTATTGATCCCAGAATCTCATCAAGCAGCTTCTCGAAGGATCCCAGGGTGTCAGCTTCAACAACATTACTGGGGAGTTGGTTCTCTGATACCAGTGTGATTCAGGTGCACGCTGTCATACAGGTGGTTCTCGGTTACGATGCTGTGGAACATGCGCGGGTGACTCCAGTGTTAATCGGCTGATGACTTGTGTCTGGGAAGCAGGGTCAACAATTTTTGGGTTGCCATCTCTGAGCATCTCCCATTTTGTGGGGATCTCCAGTGCATCTCCCCAGTAATGTTGTTGAAGCTGACACCCTGGGATCCTTCAAGAAGCTGCTTAATGAGATTCTGGGATCAATAAGCTACTAACAACCAAACGAGCAAGATGGGCTGAATGGCCTCCTCTCGTTTGTAAACTTTCTTATGTTCTTATGTTCTTATGGGTCGTGGTAGGGAATCATATTTTTATCATATTTGTATTGGGGAAAATATGTGTTTTGCTGATAAATTTTCCAATTGAGTATATTAATATAACTACATTAATATAGCTATTCATATATCTATTAATATAGCTACTCTCTCTCTCCTTCCTCTCTCCTCTTTCTCTCATATCTCCTCTCTTTCTCTCCCCTCTCCTCTTTCTTCCTCTCTCCCCTCGCTCTCTCTCCTCTCTCTGCTCTCTTTAGCTCGCTCCTGCCCTTGGCCCCTCTCCTCCCCTCACTCTGTCTCTCTCCTCCTCTCCCCCTCTCCCTCTTTCTCTGCTCTCATTGAGGTGAGCTGTCAGGAAGGATTCATGATGGCTGACGGGCGCCAGGTTGTGATTCGCCGTTGCCAAGGGGACCGACACTGGAGTGGGGAGGATCCTTTCTGTGTTTCTGTGTGTAAGTCTCAATATCTGTCTAGATGTCCCCTATCTGTCTGTCTGTCTTTTGCAAGGGTGTGTCCTGTTTATATTCTGTAGTAAACGTTTTAAAAGGTTACAAATATTGTAGCTAACAATCTGACCTGCCCTGCATTTCCATTCGCTTCACAGCTCTCAAATGTGCAGTTCTGAAAGATGCAGAGCAAACATGGATTTTCATTTTAAGACAGACATCTGGTACAACTCTAAACTCTTAGTTTGCTTGCCTTGCCTTCCAGGAAGTCTGTTGACTGCTTTACTTCCAGGGTCACCTCAACAGTATCAGTGTCTGAAAGCGTGTCACTCAGCAGGGGAAGCAGCAGCTGATTGGTTAATGAAAGAAGCCGTTGAAGGGGTGGAATTTAACCCTCCAGGGTGACCAAGGAAGTGCAGCACGATCTGAAAGCATGGCTTGTGCAAACAGAGATTTCTTTACCCTGGTGTAGCAGCAGATGCTAAGTGGCTCCCTGGTGTGAGTGCTATTGCATGGATTCCCAGAACGATTTGCTCAGTGCAACAATTAGTCAGTTTCATACTAATACTTTATTGGTGTAGCAGTCTCCTCTAAACAAGCCTTTTTTATACCTGTGGTGACATCATTCTTCAACGACTCTTTCTTTTCTAAACTGTTCTTCATGACAACTTGGTATCCTCCCATACCATTGATCTCTTGGTCACTTCTAATTTCCTAAGATAAACACACTCACAATCCATGCATCTAACACACACACACACACACTGCTATAAGATCTATAACTAAAAAGAGATTACAAGACACATAAATTGATACAAGCACTGACAACCTCCATGTATCAGACCCAAATAAGGAATGTGTGTCCTTATCAGTAACTTTCAACAAGCTAGCCTTCACATTGAGTAATAGAAAATACACAGACAAAGCAGAGCAACATATACAGTAGAAAACAATACATAAACAACTCTTCATCTTGGAACAGATATAACATGGAAATGTATAGTACTGTGCAAAAGTTTTAGGCAGCTGTGAAAAAATGCTGTAAAGTAAGAATGCTTTCAAAAATAGACATGTTAATAGATTATATTTATCAATTAACAAAATGCAAAGTGAGTGAACAGAAGAAAAATCTAAATCAAATCCATATTTGGTGTGACCACCCTTTGCCTTCAAAACAGCATCAAGCATCAATTCTTCTAGGTACACTTGCACACAGTTTTGAAGGAACTCGGCAGGTAGGTTGGCCCAAACATCTTGGAGAACTAACCACAGTTCTTCTGTGGATTTAGGCAGCCTCAGTTGCTTCTCTCTCTTCATGTAATCCCAGACAGACTCGATGATGTTGAGATCAGGGCTCTGTGGGGCCATACCATCACTTCCAGGACTCCTTGTTCTTCTTTACGCTGAAGATAGTTCTTAATGACTTTCGCTGTATGTTTGGGGTTGTTGTCATGCTGCAGAATAAATTTGGGGCCAATCAGATGCCTCCCTGATGGTATTGCATGATGGATAAGTATCTGCCTGTACTTCTCAGCATTGAGGAGACCATTAATTCTGACCAAATCCCCAACTCCATTTGCAGAAATGCAGCCCCAAACTTGCAAGGAACCTCCACCATGCTTCACTGTTGCCTGCAGACACTCATTCATGTACACTCTCCAGCCCTTCGTGCGAACAAACTGCCTTCTGCTACAGCCAAATATTTCACATTTTGACTCATCAGTCCAGAGCACCTGCTGCCATTTTTCTGCACCCCAGTTCCTGTGTTTTCGTGCATAGTTGAGTCGCTTGGCCTTGTTTCCACGCCGGAGGTATGGCTTTTTGGCCGCAAGTCTTCCATGAAGGCCACTTCTGACCAGACTTCTCCGGACAGTAGATGGGTGTACCAGGGTCCCACTGTTTTCTGAGTTCTGAGCTGATGGCACTGCTGGACATCTTCCGATTGGAGGAAGTAAGCATGATGTGTCTTTCATCTGCTGCAGTAAGTTTCCTTGGCCGACCACTGCGCTCACGGTCCTCAACGTTGCCCGTTTCTTTGTGCTTCTTCAAAAGTGCTTGGTCAGCACATCTGGAAACCCCTGTCTGCCTTGAAATTTCTGCCTGGGAGAGACCTTGCTGATGCAGTATAACTACCTTGTGCCTTGTTGCTGTGCTCAGTCTTGCCATGGTGTATGACTTTTGACAGTAAACTGTCTTCAGCAACCTCACCTTGTTAGCTGAGTTTGGCTGTTCCTCACCCAGTTTTATTCCTCCTTCACAGCTGTTTCTGTTTCAGTTAATGATTGTGTTTCAACCTACATATTGAATTGATGATCATTAGCACCTGTTTGGTATAATTGTTTAATCATACACCTGACTATATGCCTACAAAATCCCTGACTGTGCAAGTGTACCTAGAAGAATTGATGCTGTTTTGAAGGCAAAGGGTGGTCACACCAAATATGGATTTGATTTAGATTTTTCTTCTGTTCACTCACTTTGCATTTAGTTCATTGATAAATATAATCTATTAACATGTCTATTTTTGAAAGCATTCTTACTTTACAGCATTTTTTCACAGCTGCCTAAAACTTTTGCACAGTACTGTATGTTTGCTGTAAAAGCTTTAAAACTGCTCGTTTGAGAGCTGTGATGAATCTCGTTTGAGAGCTGTGATGAATCTCGTTTGAGAGCTGTGATGAATCTCGTTTGAGAGCTGTGATGAATCTCGTTTGAGAGCTGTGTAATGAATCTCGTTTGAGAGCTGTGATGAATCTCGTTTGAGAGCTGTGTGATGAATCTCGTTTGAGAGCTGTGTGATGAATCTCGTTTCAGAGCTGTGTAATGAATCTCGTTTGAGAGCTGTGTGATGAATCTCGTTTGAGAGCTGTGTAATGAATCTCATTTGAGAGCTGTGATGAATCTCGTTTGAGAGCTGTGATGAATCTCGTTTGAGAGCTGTGTGATGAATCTCGTTTGAGAGCTGTGATGAATCTCGTTTGAGAGCTGTGATGAATCTCGTTTGAGAGCTGTGATGAATCTCGTTTGAGAGCTGTGTAATGAATCTCGTTTGAGAGCTGTGTAATGAATCTCGTTTGAGAGCTGTGTAATGAATCTCGTTTGAGAGCTGTGTGATGAATCTCGTTTGAGAGCTGTGTAATGAATCTCGTTTGAGAGCTGTGTAATGAATCTCGTTTGAGAGCTGTGTGATGAATCTCGTTTGAGAGCTGTGATGAATCTCGTTTGAGAGCTGTGTATGAATCTCGTTTGAGAGCTGTGATGAATCTCGTTTGAGAGCTGTGTATGAATCTCGTTTGAGAGCTGTGTGATGAATCTCGTTTGAGAGCTGTGTGATGAATCTCGTTTGAGAGCTGTGATGAATCTCGTTTGAGAGCTGTGTGATGAATCTCGTTTGAGAGCTGTGTAATGAATCTCGTTTGAGAGCTGTGATGAATCTCGTTTGAGAGCTGTGATGAATCTCGTTTGAGAGCTGTGATGAATCTTGTTTGAGAGCTGTGATGAATCTCGTTTGAGAGCTGTGATGAATCTTGTTTGAGAGCTGTGAGGTGAATCTCGTTTGAGAGCTGTGATGAATCTCGTTTGAGAGCTGTGTAATGAATCTCGTTTGAGAGCTGTGATGAATCTCGTTTGAGAGCTGTGTAATGAATCTCGTTTGAGAGCATTTAATGAATCTCGTTTGAGAGCTGTGATGAATCTCGATTAAGAGCTGTGTAATGAATCTCTTTGAAAACGTACAAAAATATATTGTTAGCTGCAAGTACATCACAGTGCCTCTATCAGTGAATCAGCAGGAACGTTTCACTTCACTTCTGGTTTTCACATGTTTTGTAATCTCTTTCCTTCATGTTCTGATTTTTTTTTCTTTTCTTTAGCTGAACCGACAGAGACCCCTCTCACTTGCCCCGCCCCGGGGCAGATAGAGAACGGGTTCAACAGCGGAGGCAGATTCACAGCTGGAGCAACTATCAACTACACCTGCAACCCAGGGTGAGAGCAACATCACAGTGTACCACAATGAAATAACATTACCACTGCCCCACCCAAAGGAGTGCTAATCATCTGTAAAATCCATTATCTCACCTCATATTAACCTTTAATACATTATCACCCTTTAATTAGGACTGCAAACCAAACCGTCTGTCTGTCTGTCTGCATTGCCACTGTCTGTCTGTCTGTCGGAGATCCATTTTTTCAGATTTCAAATCCTCAGTGATCTTTTTCTGGTTGCTGATTTCCCTGATTTCTCTGACTTTTCTCATCAGTTTTGAGCTGCACGGCATCTCTCAGAATTACTGCCAAGAAAACCAAACCTGGAAATATCCAGAGCCAACATGCAGACGTGAGTCAAGTCTGTGTGTGTGTGTCTCAGTGTGACTGTGTCAGTGTGTGTTCGTCTGTTTGTGTGCATGTGTGTGTCTCAGTGTGTCTGCGTGTGTCTCAGTGTGTGTATCTGTGTGTCAATGTTAGTATGTGTGTGTGTCTATGTTAGTGTGTGTGTGTCTATGTTAGTGTCTGTGTGTGTCTATGTTAGTGTGTGTCTATGTGTCAGTGTGTGTGTGTCTGTGCGCGTGTGTGTCAATCGTCTGTTAGTGTGTGTGTCTGTGTGTCAGTGTGTGTGTCTGTGTGTGTGTGTGCGCATGTGTCTATGTTAGTGTGTGTGTGTGTGTCTATGTTAGTGTGTGTGTCTATGTTAATGTGTGTGTGTGTCTATGTTAGTGAGTGTGTCTATGTTAGTGTGGGTGTGTGTGTGTGTGTGTCAGTGTGTCTATGTTAGTGTGTGTGTCTGTGTCAGTGTGTGTGTGTGTGCGTGTGTGTGTGTTTATGTTAGTGTGTGTGTCTATGTGTCAGTGTGTGTGTGTGTGTGTGTGTGCATGTGTGTCAGTGTGTCTATGTTAGTGTGTGTGTCTGTGTCAGTGTGTGTGTGTGTCTATGCTAGTGTGTGTGTCTATATGTTAGTGTGTCTATGATAGTGTGTGTGTATGTGTCAGTGTGTGTGTGTGTGTGTGTGTGTGTGTGTGTGTGTCTATGTGTCAGTGTGTGTCTATGTTAGTGTGTGTGTCAGTGTGTGTGTGTGTGTGTGTGTGTGTGTGTGTCTATGTGTCAGTGTGTGTCTATGTCAGTGTGTGTGTCAGTGTGTCAGTGTGTGTGTGTGCGAGTGTGTGTGTGTGTCTCCTCTCACTCCTCTCTTCTATGTTTATCTCTCTCTGTCTCTCTCTGTATCCCAGTGGTGCACTGCTCCCCCCCTCTCGAGCTCTCCCATGGTTACCTGGTTGCTGTTCAGAGGAAGCAGTATGAGGCCGGTGAGGTCATCTACTACCTCTGCAGGAAGGGCTTCCTATTGGACGGCTCCAACCGCGTCGTCTGCCAATCAAACGGCACCTGGAGCCCGACCCCGTTCTGCCGAGGTGAATTTTCATAATTTAGTGTTTTTCGTATTTCTTAGCTGATTATTATAATGATCTTTCATGAGTTCTACTTTTTTATGCTTTTAGCTGTTCCTGTTGTTTTTGTTCATGATTCATCACTGTTCTTGCATGATGGCATAGATTTTATTTTTATTTTTAAAAGATTTTTCATGATTTCTGCTGGTCTTGCATGCATTTTTGACTTGTGTATTATTTTCCCCTGATTTCTCCCCTGATTTCCCTTAAAGTGCCTGTGACAGGGTAGCATTGCAGGGCCAGGTGGTATCAGCTGGGAAGGAGACTCAGAGGCAAGGAAGTTGTAGTTGAAGCTGCTGCACATCTTTAATAAACAAAAATAAATTAAAAGTTGAACAAAACACTGTTCACAGAGCAAAAATAAAAGGTCAAACAAGAACAAATCTTGCACACAATTACAAAATAACCGCAAGGGCCAAAACAAAAGGTTTAAACAAAATCCCAAAATGAAGGCTGGGCATTAGCCTTCACCTCAGTTTTCCAAAATACACAAACACACAAACACACAAACACACAAACACACAAACACACAAACACACAAACAAACACACAAACAAAGGATTTTCCCCTTTTATACCATGTGGTTATTCAATTAGCTCCAGCCACATTCTCACATGTATTTTGGCAGGGATAGGAAATTAACCCCATCCCGGCCAACCACCACCAAGCCACCACATAACAATATTATTTACAGGCAGGGCCCTGCCCTGCCACAGTGCCACACAGCAAAAGGGTTCGGTTGGCCAGGGTGTCCTCGGCTCACCTCGCACCGGCGACCCCTTTAGTCTGGCCGGGCACCTGCGGGCTTGCCTGTAAGCTGCCCAGAGCTGCGTTGTCCTCTGACGCTGTAGCTCTGAGGCGGCAGCACGGTGACACTGCAGAGTGTAAAGAAGCGGGCGGCTGACGGCACACGCTTCGGAGGACAGAGGAAATTGCAAACACAATTTGACTTTTAAAAGTTTCCCCACAGTAAAAGCCCAGCAAATTGTAATAAAGCACAGTAAACGCATGGTAAAGCATAGGGAAGCATTGTAAACCACAGAGAGGTCTGGAAAAGCATAGGGAAGCATTGTGAAGCACAGAGAGGTCTCGTAAAGCATAGGGAAGCATTGTAAAGCACAGAGAGGTACGGTAAAGCATAGGGAAGCATTGTAAAGCACAGAGAGGTCTGGTAAAGCATAGGGAAGCATTGTAAAGCACAGAGATGTCTGGTAAAGCATAGGGAAGCATTGTAAAGCACAGAGAGGTCTGGAAAAGCATAGGGAAGCATTGTAAAGCACAGAGAGGTGTGGTAAAGCATAGGGAAGCATTGTAAAGCACAGAGAGGTCTGGTAAAGCATAGGGAAGCATTGTAAAGCACAGAGTGGGAGAGGGAATGGCTGTGAGCATTTACTGTGGTAAACATTTTATAAGGGTTGTGTTGATTTGTCCCGCTTTCTCCCCTGATTTCAGCCCGCTGTGCAATCCCGGCTCAGCGCAGCAGGGTCTTGTATAACGGGCAGAAGCTCTGGCCCTACGAGGTGCAGGGGGGGCAGGTACAGCACGGGGAGGGCGTGTCCTTCTACTGCCGGGACGAGGCGAGGCGCTGCAGCTACACCATCCAAACAGAATGCTTCGACGGGACCCTGCCACTCCCACCCTGCTATGACGGTACAGCATTAGAAGGAGCCAGCCCACACTGAGAGACATACAGTAGTGGTAGATGTGTTAATACCTTTGCATCATTATTTATTATTATTAGTTTATTTAGCAGACGCCTTTATCCAAGGTGACTTACAGAGACTAGGGTGTGTGAACTATGCATCAGCTGCAGAGTCACTTACAATTACGTCTCACCCGAAAGATGGAGCACAAGGAGGTTAAGTGACTTGCTCAGGGTCACAGAATGAGTCCGTGGCTGAGGTGGGATTTGAACCGGGGACCTCTTGATTCTTTAACCACTGGACCACACAGCCTCCTGCCTCCTTGCTATTATGTTTAGTAGTATTTCCATTGAGATTACTGCGATAAATGTTATTATTATGATTTTAATATATTTTTTTATTATAATTAATATTATTTTTTAGTGCCGCCACTTGTTTGTACCTTACATGATCTTTATAATAGTCATTCATTTATTTTATTATTACCATGATTATTGATGATCTGATCTAATTATGTTTGTTTGTTTCTTTCAGAGCCCACCTGGCTGCAGTACAAGCTGTTCACAAACAGAGTGGTGTCTGAAATCAAACACTGTGACGAGGGAAACCAGTGAGAGGGGAGAGGGGGGGAGAGGGGAGAGCCGTGGGGGGAGGGAGAGAGGGGGGAGAGGGAGAGGGGGAGAGGGAGAGGGGGAGAGAGGGGAAGAGAGGGGAGAGAGGGAGAGGGGAGGAGGGGGGCACACATACATACACATTATTTCAGTAAGCTCTACCCCAAGTACTGTGGAGGGAGAGGAGGAGGAGAGAGAGAGGGAGAGGTCAGAGAGGGCACAGGTGCAAATAATTTTAATAAGCACACTGTACCCCACAAGTGTAGTGTTACCCCGACATGCTCTGGGAGGATGGGCTCTTTTCTCTTTATCTCAAAACTGAGTTTCTCTGTTGGAGTGCAGAGACCTGTCTCACACTGAATGGAATATATTAAAACAAACACCAAAATATCTGTGCATAATCACTTCAATAAAATAAAATAAAAACTCAAACACTCATTTATTCATTGTCTTTTATTTATTAATATATGTCTGTTTTATATCTGTCTGTTTATCTATCTATCTATCTATCTATCTATCTATCTATCTATCTATCTATCTATCTATCTATCTATCTGTAGGTCTGTCTATCTGTCTGGCTGTCTGTCTGGCTGTCTGTCTGGCTGTCTGTCTGGCTGTCTGTCTGTCTATAACCTCTTATTTTTTTATACAGCACACAGAAGACTCTGCAAGAATGTTGTAAATTAACACAGACACCAAGAAGTAGGAATTATATTGTGTCAAATTGAACAGGATTGTGGGGATCTCTGTCTGTCTGTCTGTCTGTCTGTCTGTCTGTCTGTCTGTCTGTCTGTCTGTCTGTCTGTCTGTCTGTCTGTCTGCAGCTTTAATGAATCTTAAATCAACCTAATGGATGATACCAGAAGAGTGCGTTTGGACTGAGGACCATGATGATGGGTGTCTCTTGTGTTGTCTGCAGAGAGTTGTTTGTCATTTGTCTTAACTGATGTGGCTGTCTGTGGTTGCTTGTGTTGCCTTGCCTCTTCCACTGCTTGTAAGGGGGTGGAAGGGATGCAGAGTTAGGGTTAAAACTAACATCGCATTTCCCTACTTTTGTCGTTTTTAATATCAATCATAACTGATGCATTAACAAAGTTCGCTGCAAAGGATTTCCTTCTTTTTTGAGAATATATTTATAGCTAGAAAGTCTGTATATTCTATTATAGAGCACAAAAAGTAAAAGTAGCTATACAGTACTCTGGCGAAGAGAACACTCCTCTGGAAGCAAGCAAGGCGTTCTTATAGCTGAAGTGTTATCTAAGATGGAGTTAGCCACCAGACACGATATGAATCAATAAATAAATACATACATATTACTTGTCATGACTCATCAACATACGAAATGTTTGGAAGCCAGTGAGAATTAAAGAGTCATAAAAAAAAGAGTTCAGACCACATGAGGCTAGAATAACACCTTGTCTAATATTCTACAAAGGAAGGCAGTCTATCCTTGTTTGAATTGGGAAAAAGAAAAATGAAATGTAAAGAAGTTGAGTAAAATACTGTAGTTAATACTAGTTGGTTAAAAGGAAGTTTAATAATACATATTTTAAAAATAATAATAATAAAAGACCGTTTCTGGGACAATTAGGCTAATTAAGACAACCAGATTGTTTTCTTAAGGGGGAGATGTAAGGATAGTAGAAATTGCAATACTATTAATATGCCCTAGAGGGTGCTGGTGTGTTATATAAAGGAGTCTATGGAGACATGTGGCAGTATAAGAATGGCACGACGTGTGTAAACCAATAACCACGTTCGTGTTCTCAGCGTTGTGTTGAGTGAATCATTATACAATGTGACAGCTAGCTGAAACGTTTGTCTGCTTGACTCAGTTTTCTTTCAATAACACTGATGAAGGCACTAGCTGAAATGCTTGTCTGCTTGACTTAGCTTCTTATAGTTTCACTGTTAAGTCTGTGATAAATGTGATTGATTTATTTAATTTGCTTAATTGTTTAGTCCACCATCTTTGGTGCGAGAGGGTGGGGGTGTTGCATATTATACAGTGTGTCATATGTGTCATATGCAGTGTGGACAGTACAATCATTTGGTTTAAGAAACAGAAAACACCACTCAAGGGATTTTACACATTCTTTGCATTGATTGATTGTGTCGTACAGAAACGTTTCATTGATTGTGGTCTAGGACAGTGCTTCTCCTCAGAGTGCAGCCTCCAACACTTGCTGGTGGCCGCACTTCAAATTGTCACTTCAAGCACTACTTTGATTCTTGATCAGAGAACCCAGGGCAGGCTAACAGAGAGACATATAGATGGTTCAGACCCTAAAGTGCATAGTTTGTGTACTGGCTTGCAGTGTAATGAACGTTTCAGTGATTCAGAGCATTATTAGTTCTCCTTTGGTTTATTAAATGCTTAAAAATGGATCAAGTGGTTACAGACCATGTCAGAGCCCAACTAATAGGCAGTCTGGGCGATCCAGTGCCTTTACAAATTTAACAGCTTTAATAGTTCAAACAATTATGGTTATAACATATTTTGCCCTTGGGCTAGACATGCAAAATGCTAATAAATGGCCATCACTGAAAATCATAAAGCATCTAATATGTCACTCTCTAAAGCTAAAATATAATTTCTATCCCTTATAGCAATGCTGTAATAGCAATAGCAAGTGAGATATATATTTAAGATTATGCTTACCTCCCAATATATGGAAGTTGTGTGTAGAATATAAGTATAGCCAAAAGCTGTCTTAGAAAGCAGAGGGTTCTGAATACAACCAAATAGTAACCAGCTTTTTCAGAGATCTTCAGAAAATGGACCAAACTGCTTGTGTTACCAAGATGAATGATGATTTACTGGAGTCTTGCCTTGAATTTTAACCCTTTGCAGTCCATTGTCGGACCTGGTCCGACATTGCAATTATTCCTATCAGGTCCATTGTCGGACCCTGTTCTAGTCGTTTTCTCCGGAAAAGCCGAGAAAATCATTCAATGGCAGTGGGAGCGACAGGAGCCGAGACAAGCCGATAAAAAAAGAAAAAAAGGCGTATCTCATGAATAGCCATACTTGCCCTGGCATCAGATAGGGCGGTCATAAGGAAACAAGCTGGGTGTTACTGTATCAGCGCACAGAGACTATCACGGACATTTGCAGAGCTTTTTCGAGATGTTATAGTAATAAAATAATGACTTGGATTGCATTATTGAGGAGTTTGGTGATAAAACAAGTCATCAGGAGATGATTGATCGGTATGTACGACTATTATTATTATTATTATTTATTTCTTAGCATATGTGAAAGCAATAGCGAACGAAAGGGTGGGGCGGGGCTGGAGATCCCTAGTGAGTGCTTTGTTGATATGCAGGGCCATTTAAACACATTTGACTGTGGGAAAAAAATACTTTTAAACAGCAAGTCTAAAATTAACTGCGCGTGTGAAAATAAATTGGACCTGACGCGCCTGACGCACAATTAATAAATGGACTGCAAAGGGTTAATAGTAAAAACCCACTTCTCAGTATGTTTTTAATAAACTTGTTTCATTTCATCTACAAGTTGTATTCAACAAAATTGTCTTCTTCTCTCTAACAATCCCCTGCTTCAACAGACCCTGGACAATTTATAGATAAAGACTCTGAGGGGCCCTTCTCTCCAGCCGGAGTTACTTTTTAATGAATAAGAAACTCTACTGTAAGCACTTTCCCAAATTTATTGCATTAGATCATACTTTTGCTAGATTCAAGAGACTGCTCGGACCGGTATCTCTACAGATAAGACGAGCTTACATCCTAAGCTCTCATTAATTTTATAGATAGGTAATGAGAATAATGAGAATTTCTTGTACCATAAAGAACCTTCCGTTAGTTAATATAAATGATTATACATGGCAAAAAAACTTGAATTGAAGACAGCATCCGAAAACCAAGATTCATTTCCATAATCTGATAATGTCCAATATTGCCTTGCTCACACAGTACTACTTCTTAGTAAAATATAACAGTTTGTACATAGCCAAGGACCTTGAATGGGAGACATGGCTGACCAGCAAACCAACTTTGAATGTCTAATACTGCTTCACTCAGTCAGGTAGTGCGGACGGGTACCCCACAGTAAATCTACTGATAAGGAAAATCTTCATGCATCTACCAGTGGTTTTCAATGAGTGCACATGCACTGAATGGTCTCATTTTTAAACTGAACAGTTTTTCTGTTACAGTAAAACTTTTACACTTGTATTCCGTTTCAATTAGATTGGAATACTTATAAAAGCTTCTGTGCTTAGTTTAAAAAAGATGTTTCCCAACTAAAGTTTTTCTGATAAGGAATTTCAACCGCAAACACATTTCCAAGTTAATTAAATAATGTCCTAATTCCTGCAAGGTTACAGGCCTTGGCACTGGTAGCTCTCAGATAAGAAAAGCCCATGTCTTAAGTCTGGCCAGTTTCCAAGAACTAATTTGCCTCTTATTCTCAAGGTTACCAAAGACAAACATATTTTTAACATTAGGTAATTGTCTGCTCTGCTTCTTAATTGAATCATGTTATCCTGCTCATAATTTGTTGCAATAGTATTTCTGCTGGCTTTATATTCTTTAAAACACAGTACAGTTGTTACAATATTTTAACAGTGTTGCAGTTTCACAAATGTTCAATTTGTATCCCAAAGATCGTCCTGCTTCCAGCAGGAGTGACAGTCTTAGGTCAAGATCTGCTCTCAGTGAATCTGTCAGATCCACAGGTGTGCACATCACAGGTGTGGGTGACAGTCTTTAAAAGCTTGATACCTGCAAAAAACTTAAACCTTGTTAGCTGGGCTCCCAGCATTCTCATTCCCATCATCAGTGGGGAAACCTCAAAGAAACTAAGCTGGTTCTATCAAAGAGCCGTGCATCTCTGCCACATACACCTTTCACGCAAAAAACTAAGCTGCTTTGTGAATGTAACTGAAGACACACGTGTGTTTCCAGTCACTGGCTGAAACAACATTGAAATAGGTAAGTGAATTACAGTTAATTTGATAGTTTAAATCGTTGATTGCTAAGGTAACCATACTGCACTTAAAAATTGTAATTTAGATTTCATAAGAACATAGGAACATAAGAAAGTTTACAAACGAGAGGAGGCCATTCAGCCCATCTTGCTCGTTTGGTTGTTAGTAGCTTATTGATCCCAGAATCTCATCAAGAAACTTCTTGAAGGATCCCAGGGTGCCAGCTTCAACAACATTACTGGGGAGTTGGTTCCAGACCCTCACAATTCTCTGTGTAAAAAAGTGCCTCCTATTTTCTGTTCTGAATGCCCCTTTTCCTTTGTGTGCTGAGCTGTGTTGAATTGGGAGGCTGATTAGAAACGTGTGTATACAGGATAGCAAAAATTGGCACACAGTGTCTTAGAATGCCAGCCAGCACCTAATATCTGGATCCTCTGGACACAGCGTGCTCACTCTTTCTCCTCTCCTGGAATGAACACTGGTAAGTACCTGCTTCAGATACCGCTACTAACTCCCTCTCCCCCTGTACTGCCTGCTACAAACTGTAAATTCTCCTTCCTAAATTGTCATTCTCTGACTAACAAATCTCTGCTTCTCAACGAACTTATAACTGCTACTAATCTTGATCTTCTTTGTCTAGCAGAAACCTGGAACTCTGTAAATGATAAGCACTCATTACATCTATCCACCCCAAATGGCAACTCGCTCTTTGACAAGCCACACCTCACTGGTAGAGATGGGGGCTCTCCTGTTATTGCTAACTCTGTGCTTGCCGCCTCAACTCTCTCTATGCCAGCCTTCTCTTCATTTGAACATCTTGCTATCAAGCTCCCCTCTCCCATGTCCCTCATCTTTGCTGTTATCTATCGTCCACCAAAGAATAACTCTGCTTTTATTGCGGAGTTCTCTCAATTCCTCTCCCTAATCTGCACTTCAACTGACAAAATTCTACTCCTAGGTGATTTCAACATCCATGTCGATTTGCCTTCTTCCCCTCTTGTGACTGACTTTGTCACGCTCCTGGAATGTCTTGGGCTCTCTCAATCTGTCAATGTCCACACTCACACCCATGGACACACCCTGGATCTGCTCATCACCAGGGGTCCTGATATCACGGATATCTCTCTCACTGACCAAAAATCTGCTAAATCCTGCAATACCCTAGGAATGTGTCTCTTCTTCCTCTCTGACTGGTTCTCTCCCGTCTTCAGTCGATGATGTGGTGTCCCTCTACAACGTCACCCTTACTCAGATCAGAGACACAGCTGCCCCGCTTCCAACCAGAACAGTGAAGAAACATCGCAACTGTCCATGGTATACCCTCGAACTTCGACTGCTTAAGTCTGCCTGCTGAGCGCAAATGGAGGTCGTCTGGACTAACAGTTCACAGAGAGATTTGGACCGATCACCTCAGTAGTTACAGACGTGTGCTCGCTACTGCCAGGGTGACGTACTTCTCTGAAATATCCATGGGACACGATAAACCAAATATTCTGTTCAAAACCATTGATCAAATCCTGCATCCAGCCATCGATAAATCCACCTCCCATTCGTCCTCCACTCTTACCTGCCATGAGTAAGACCCACTTGTTCTCTTTTGCTTTCAATGCTCTCTAAGCCTGATATCTGTTATTAGCTGTTGTATAAATTGCTATTTCAGGTTTTTCACTCCATCTTATTCGTTTAATTCTGCTTGACACACGCATCCACAATGTTTAGAATTCACATCCTAGCCCTGTATTTAATGTAATATGCCTGTATTTAATGTATTTGCATTGTAATATGCCTGTATTTAATGTATTTGCATTGTTTTTTACTGTTTGTATTTAATGTACTATGCCCTGTATTTCACTGTATTTAATGTATTATGCAATGTTCCTCGCTATCTTGTAAAGCGCTTTGTGATGATGGTCGACTATGAAAGGCGCAATATAAAATAAATATTGTTTCATTGATTGATTGATTGATTGATTGATTGATTGATCAAAGAGCCGTGCATCTCTTTTTTTAAGAAAAAATTTTCTCCCAATTTGGAATGGCCAATTATTTTATTATGCTCAGCTCATCAGCTACCACCCCCTGCGCTGACTTCGGGAGGGCTAAGAGCGAACACACGCTGTCCTCCGAGCGTGTGCGTCAGCAGCCGCTTCTTTACACTCTGCAGACTCACCGTGCAGCCGCCTCAGAGCTACAGCGTCGGAGGACAACGCAGCTCTGGGTAGCTTACAGGCAAGCCCGCAGGCGCCCGGCCAGACTACAGGGGTCGCTGGTGCGCGGTGAGCCGAGGACACCCTGGCCGACCTAAAAAATAGCAAACTAACCCTTTTATAAAAGTTTCCTACAGGCAAAGCACAGCAAAGTGTAATAAAGCACAGTAAAGCATAGGCAAGCATTATAAAGCACAGAGAGGTTTATTAAAGCATAGGGAAGCATTGTAAAGCACAGAGAGGTATGGTAAAGCATAGGGAAGCATTGTAAAGCACAGAGAGGTTTAGTAAAGCATAGGGAAGCATTGTAAAGCACAGAGAGGTTTAGTAAAGCATAGAGAAGCATTGTAAAGCACAGAGAGGTGTGGTAAAGCATTGGGAAGCATTGTAAAGCACAGAGAGGTGTGGTAAAGCATAGGGAAGCATTGTAAAGCACAGAGAGGGCTGGTAAAGCATAGGGAAGCATTGTAAAGCACAGAGAGGTCTGGTAAAGCATAGGGAAGCATTGTAAAGCACAGAGAGGTCTGGTAAAGCATAGGGAAGCATTGTAAAGCACAGAGAGGTCTGGTAAAGCATAGGGAAGCATTGTAAAGCACAGAGAGGTCTGGTAAAGCACAGGGAAGCATTGTAAAGCACAGAGAGGTCTGGTAAAATATTAGAAACAAACCATGGTAAACTAACCCTTGTGAAAGGAACCCACGGTAAAAGCACAGCAAAGTGTAATAAAGCACAACTTAGCTGTGTTTCTCAGGTGTCAAAAAGAGACCTTATTTATACAACAGATTAAACAACTGGCCCCATTTCTAAAGTGCATGACTGCTTTATATAACAGGATTGGTTTAAACTTTCCATCTGGTGCAAACAGGGACTTTCACATGTACCTGAAACCTGGAAAACAATCTCATTTAGAGAGGAAGGAACAGATCCACTCATGCACGAGAATAGCTCTTTATAGGATTGGAGTTGCACTGTGCTTTTACCACAGTCTACACTGGTTTGCCATGTTTATTAATATGCTCTATCGTACTTCCCACTGGCTTCCTGTTAAACAATACTGTTACTTATAGTGGCTCTCAAAAGCATTCACCCCCTTGGACTTTTCCACATTTTATTGTGTTACAACATGGAATCAAAATGGATTTAATTAGGAGTTTGTGCCACTGATCAACACAAAAAAAGTCCATAATGTCAAAGTGAAAAATAAAATCTAAATTAATTACAAATACAAAACAGAAAATAATTGATTGCATAAGTATTCACCCTTTGAGTCATTATTTGGTAGAGGCACCTTTGGCAGCAATTACAGCCATGAGTCCATTTGGATAAGTCTCTACCAGCTTTGCACATCTGGACACTGCAATTTTGCCCATTCGTCTTTGCAAAATTGCTCAAGCTCCGTCAAGTTGGATGGGGACCTTTAGTGAACAGCAATTTTCAACTATTTCCAAATATTCTCAATTGGATTGAGGTCCGGGCTTTGACTGGGCCACTCCAGGATATTGACCTTTTTGTTTTAAGCCACTCCAGTGTGGCTTTGGCTGTATGTTTGGGGTCATTGTCCTGCTGGAAGATGAATCTTCTCCCAAGTCCCAGGTCTCTTGCAGACTTCAGCAGGTTTTCCTCCAGGATTTCTCTGTACTTTGCTGCATCCATTTTGCCCTCTATCTTCACGAGCTTTCCAGGCCCTGGCCAGAGAAGCATCCCCATAGCATGATGCTGCCACCACCATGCTTCACGGTAGGGATGGTGTTCTCAGGATGATGTCGCGGTGTTAGTCTCCCACATGCCTTCTGGCAAACTCTAGCCGAGATTTGATGTGAGTTTTTTTCAACAATGGCTTTCTTTTGCCACTTTCCCATAAAGGCGGTTTTGTGAAGCACCGGGCTATTGTTGCCGTATGCACAGTGCCTCCCAGCTCAGCCGTGGAAGACTGTAACTCCTTTAGAGTTGCCATAGGCATCCTGGTGGCCTCCTGACTAGTGCCCTTCTCGCCCGGATACTCAGTTTTTGAGGACGGCCTGTTCTAGACAGATTCACAGTTGTGCCATATTCTCTCCATTTCTTAATAATGGACTTTACTGTGCTCTGAGAGATATTCAATGCCTTGGAAATGTTCTTATATCCTACCCTGATTGGTGCTTTTGAAGAACCTTATTCGGATTTGCTTTGAATGTTCCTTCGTCTTCATGATGTAGTTTTTGTTAGGAAATGTACTAACCAACTGTGGGACTTCCCAGAGATAGGTGTATTTAACCTGAAATCATGTGAAACACCTTAATTGCACACAGGTGGACTCCATTCAACTAATTATGTGACTTCTATAGACAATTGGTTGCACCAGAGCTTATTTAGGTGTGTCATAGCAAAGGGGTGAATACTTATGCAATCAATGATTTTCTGTTTTATATTTGTAATTAATTTAGAACAATTTGTAGATTTTATTTTTCACTTTGACATTATGGACTTTTTCTGTGTTGATCAGTGGCAAAAAGTCGTAATTAAATCCATTTTGATTCCATGTTGTAACACAATAAAATGTGGAAAAGTCCAAGGAGGGTGAAGACTTTTGAGAGCCACTGTAACAAATGCACAACGGTGGTGTTTCTCACCTTATAGAAGTTCTTTTTGACCCCCATGGGAAGTTTGTAATGTGTCTGAGTTTGTGATGTTGGCAGCTTCCCTCAGTATTAATCATTACAGTATGCACATGAACTTGTGTGAACTGTACAAGATCAGAAGCAGCCAGATTAGTATTCGAATGCCACCCTGAACCCCTCACTGCCAGTGACTGGCTTCTTTAAACTGGATGCCACTGCAGTGTACAGGTCAACTGCACTGGGCACTTTTTGTGCGTAAAACCCTATGACAGAAATAGAATGATTCTTGGTGGTAAATCTCTTTCCCGACCTGTGAGGGCGCTAAGTAACGGGAACAGAGTACCCTGGACTGGTTGGCCTGACAATTAATTCCCAGGGTTAAAAGGAAGTTGGTCATCTAAAAGGAGGCGGAGCTTGTTGCACTAACTCATCAACCCGGAAGGAAATGATGTGGCAGCCACGGATTGGAGGAGCCGCTGCAATCGTTTACCAAGGGGTCATGCGTGACGGTACAAATAAGGGATGAAGCGACATAATCTGTTCCTTCAGTTATGGTTAAGGAACGACCCGAAAGGACATTTGTTGTGAAACATATCGTGAGTGTTTCGTTTGTTTGTCTCTAATTGTTACTTATTTATTGTTATTAGTAGACGGCCAGTAACACATCCGGAGCTGTCACCAGATGCCAGCCCTAACCCGGACAATACCCGGGCATTGCTGTGAATTGCCTGGGATTATTGTTTGGGGTCACCAGACCTGGATTATAAATAAAGCCCCCTTTCTAACTGGATTATCACTGTCTGTCTCTTCCTTGCGCACTGCATCACTCCTACACCTGTACCCTTGCGAACCACTTTGCCACAAACCCTTATAAGCGTGTCCCACAGTAAAAGCACAGCAAGGTGTAATAAGGTACAGGGAACGTGTAACGGCCAGAGGAGACGTTGAGCAGCTAAGGCAAGAAGTAGAGCAGTACTCAATACTTATAGTTGAACAAAGTCTTTATTTCACGAGGCACCAGTTATTAAAAAAAAAAAAGTTTATAAACAAAACAAAATTCCATGACCAGGAATTCTAAAATAAATGAATAAAATGATATTAATCCTAACCAGCACTGAGTTTCCTTGTAGCAAGTCACTCGCAATTCTACTTCAACTAAGTGATTATTCTGTTGGGATTTGGTGTCAGCTGTACACCTACTCCTTAGAAATTGTTCAGAGCACTCTAGATGTTACCCTCTAGACTTGTAATGACCCACCAGAGAGTTTTCATACCTGTCCAAGGGCTAGACTTCTCCCTCTGGATGAAATAATAATCTAAAATACTTATTTTGTAACATTGTGCGCCCAGCTTCTTTTAAGCTTGTTACCTGCAGGTGTCGTCCCCTAGGAGCTCAGTCTGTAGCAAGAGTGTATAACTGCAGGCTCGGAGCCCTTGCTCGTGGTGGCTTGTGGTGGCTTAGCTGTGGTGGCGTTAGCAGCTTCAAAAATACATCATCCCTGAATACGTCACACCCTATCATGTGACAAGTGAAAAATAAGGCTGGAATCAATTTCGCTTTGCTCTGCTCGCTTTGCTCACTCCTTGTGTTGTGAAGCGAAGAGGTGTATGCTTCAAGAATTTAAAGCATATTTTAAAATACTATTACTATTATATGTACGGTTATACTTTACAATGAAACGATCACTGTAAAGGTCTTGTTTATATATTTTATGCAACCATCCCAAACGAGCAGGCCCCTATATCTTTTCATACTTGCCAAATTTCAAAGAAACATCCCAAACATTAGTTATTATTATTATTGAGCTGATGTCTTATCCAAGGCGACTCACAAGTGTAAAGGGTAATACGAGTTTGTATGCAATAAGTAATTTATACAAAAAGCACAAGTTAAACACAAATACAACATGAAGAAATGCAGACAGGCTACTGCTGTGTTTCATTTACGTAAACTGAGACAGATTTACAAGTACGTAACCCTTATTATAGGAGACTGTGTGGTCCAGTGGTTAAAGAAAAGGGCTTGTAACCAGAAGGTCCCCGGTTCAAATCCCAGCTCAGCCACTGACTCATTGTGTGACTCTGAGCAAGTCACTTAACCTCCTTGTGCTCCGTCTTTCGGGTGAGATGTAATTGTAAGTGACTCTGCAGCTGATGCATAGTTCTCACACCCTAGTCTCTGTAAGTCACCTTGGATAAAGACAGTAAGAGAGAAAAAGACTCCCAGGCCAATGAGGATTGAAGTTGTGCACCGCAGGTCATTGACAAAAATACTTTGAGAACAAACCCCCAAGATTTGAAAAGTAGAATCCAGATTACTCCTCTATGAATGCAGAACACTTTGATTGCTGGAATAAAAGATCTCAAGAAATAAGTGACTGAACAAAGACAACAGGACTAAAAATGTGAACAGAGGGAAACCAAAACAACAGTAAACAGGAAATATTATTATTATTTGTTTATTTAGCAGACGCCTTTATCCAAGGCGACTTACAGAGACTAGGGTGTGTGAACTATGCATCAGCTGCAGAGTCACTTACAATTACGTCTCACCCGAAAGACGGAGCACAAGGAGGTTAAGTGACTTGCTCAGGGTCACACAATGAGTCAGTGGTTGAGATGGGATTTGAACCGGGGACCTCCTGGTTACAAGCACCTTTCTTTAACCACTGGACCACACAGCCTCCTATAACAGGAGAGTAATTCAGATTTAATCAGGAGGGGGAAAGCATTTTTTATTTATCAATTTTTTTTTGTATTGGATTTTAACATGAGCAACATCCAGTCAACAATCACATTGAACAAAAAATGTTTTGATAGTCACCCATCATATCAGCCATCCCCCGACTCACCCACCCACCAGAATGCTATTAAACCAGACAAAAATAAATAATAATGAAACGAGAGAGATATGTTATTATATAACACAAATAATAAACACAATGAACTAATTAAACACATTCAGATATAGAAAAGAGAAAAGAAAAGAAAATAAATAAAAATAAAAGATATTAAACCATGCTAAGGCAGAGGTTGCAATTGCAGATTATTGAAGTAGGAAGGATAAGGGTCCCAGGCCGCATGAAATTAAAAAAAAAAAAAAATTGAAACCGAGAGATGTGACCCTTGGAGCACAGACTACCCTTATGGCTTATGACGGGGTTCTGATTTTCGGGTGGATTTGGGTGAAACAAGGACCAGGGGTCACAAATGGAGATTAGATAAAGGGGCATTCAGAACAGAAAATAGGAGGCACTTTTTTACACAAAGAATTGTGAGGGTCTGGAACCAACTCCCCAGTAATGTTGTTGAAGCTGACACCCTGGGATCCTTCAAGAAGCTGCTTGATGAGATTCTGGGATCAATAAGCTACTAACAACCAAACGAGCAAGATGGGCTGAATGGCCTCCTCTCGTTTGTAAACTTTCTTATGTTCTTATGTTCTTATGTTCTTATGTTCTTATGAAATGCTTAAGCCCTCCAGGACCAGGATCTTATCTTTCTGCACACTCGATAGAGCAGAAGCCACTGTATTCTACATCACTGTAGAACCCCTGCAAAATGCCACGTTTCCCGTTTCCCTCATATCCAGGGGCAAAATCCTTGTAGAGGTACCCACAGTGTACACACGTTGAAATTCTGAACACTGTACGAGAATCTGCCTTGCACTCCGCTGAAAACATAATCCAATTTACAACGGCTGTTCAGAATAGAATATATATATATATACAGTATATATAATGAGCTCTGTAATGTAGCTCCATGATACACACAGTATTAAACACTATTAGATAAAACAGTCACGTTAGCTTCACAACCCTTCTATGTCACAAGCAGCCTAGCTGAGCGATGACCAAACCCTCTTAAATATTGATCACACCAAACGCCACAGCTGTAAGAAATATCTAATATCACATCAATATAAGGCTTCATGGCCAGCTTATGCATTACTACAAATATAAGGTCGACATTACTTTTATTAAAACGTTATTTAGAATCAACTTTCTATGAAGCAGGGTCTTTCAAAGTAGCTATTTTTTTTTTTTTAATTGTTGATTTTCTACCTCATCTTAAGCATCATGTTAGGTTTAACTTTCTGCCCCCCCCCCCCCCCCCCCCCCCGCAACTTGATTGAATCTAAAAGTAAATCACATCAGATACCTGATGCTCATAGAGAGAGACAGCAAGACGCTGTAGAGTTACAATATACAGATAGACAGCTCATGTTACAAGACAACATTCACTGGGCTCACTGATCTCATCACAGTTCAATACAATGCCTGCACATTCATGACTGATAAATAAAAAGACATTAAATGGAGTACTGCACATTGAAGGGTAATTACTACAGATAAGTAGAAAAAGTCCTACTACATATGTGGAGTAAATGAATTGTGCTTGTGAGCGATACAGTTGTCGTCAAAAGTTTCCGCAATGTATGGAATTTGCACACGTTTATTATATTGGTAAGCATTTACACCCTCTATTTGTAGTAATGTAATTTACAAATGTATTAAGCGTTATAAATATTGTTCAATTTTACACATCAATTATACGTCTTGTAAGGGAATGAACACTCGATGATTTAGCAAATTAGTTAAAAGTTAAAAATGTGGTGAATTAATTTAAGCGGACAGAGAGAATACACACACACACACGCACACACACACACACACACACACACACACACACACACACACACACACACACACGCACACTCACACAGACATCTATATATCTACTGTATATATTTCTCTCTCTCTCTCTCTCTCTCTCTCTCTCTCTCTCTCTCTCTATATATATGTATATATTGGCGATCAAAAGTATTGGCACACACACATGCATAGCTACACACACGGTTTTGCTGTTGTGCATTTTTATAAACATATTTAGGTTATTTTTTTTATTACTAAATTATATTTTCGCTTGTGCATGCATAAAAATATACGATTTATATACGATTGTTGCTCAGATTCTGAACCGTGCTGCAGGGTGCTCAGATTCTGAACCGTGCTGCAGGGTGCTCAGATTCTGAACCGTGAGGCAGGGTGCTCAGATTCTGAACCGTGAGGCAGGGTGCTCAGATTCTGAACCGTGAGGCAGGGTGCTCAGATTCTGAACCGTGCGGCAGGGTGCTCAGATTCTGAACCGTGCGGCAGGGTGCTCAGATTCTGAACCGTGCTGCAGGGTGCTCAGATTCTGAACCGTGCTGCAGGGTGCTCAGATTCTGAACCGTGCTGCAGGGTGCTCAGATTCTGAACCGTGCTGCAGGGTGCTCAGATTCTGAACCGTGCTGCAGGGTGCTCAGATTCTGAACCGTGCTGCAGGGTGCTCAGATTCTGAACCGTGCTGCAGTGTGCTCAGATTCTGAACCGTGCTGCAGGGTGCTCAGATTCTGAACCGTGCTGCAGTGTGCTCAGATTCTGAACCGTGCTGCAGGGTGCTCAGATTCTGAACCGTGCTGCAGTGTGCTCAGATTCTGAACCGTGCTGCAGGGTGCTCAGATTCTGAACCGTGCTGCAGTGTGCTCAGATTCTGAACCGTGCTGCAGTGTGCTCAGATTCTGAACCGTGCTGCAGTGTGCTCAGATTCTGAACCGTGCTCTGTTGTCAAGACTGCTTTCTTTTTCAGGTAGCAATTTCATCCAGTGCTACAATATATACGTGTCTGAGTTACCACGTGTACGTGTCTGAGTTACCACGTTTCATTACTATATTTATTATGCTAAATATATTGGATTATGCATGAAACTTATCATACTGCTATTCGCAATTCAGTTACTGTGGTGCAGTATACTGCTAAAGACTACTGACTTACTACATCTACTGTACTGTATTACTATTACGCATGTAGTGTATGGAAAAAGGTGTATACTTTTAGATGCATCTACCTTTAATTGCTTTTAAATGCAATTAAATACCTTTAATTTTAGTCTCTGAATACATATTTCAAAATGACATGAGTCGTCTGAGGCTAGATACAGCGCACATTTCAACACATATCAACGAAAAGTAGGCCTAATAGCAGCACGGAACGTCATTTTCTCACCCCGGACTCCCCTCCCCCTCCGCCTCCCGCGCTTTGTGCTTCTTAAAGATTGACAGGTGTCAGTGTGACCAGAAATGGGGCAGTAAACCGATCTCGTCTGTAGACCGGACCCGTGCACACAGACTACGCGGCAGATATTCAAACAAACATTTGTTAACTTACTTATTAATTAAAGCAAGGCATTTGAAATCCACACAGTGCTTTAAAATGTCAAACACACATTTGTCTTGAATCTAAACATGTTTTAATTATGCTTTTTATATACACTATACAAGCCTATGAAAGTTTGTGTAGGGAAGTTTGTCCGTGTGTTTTATAGTGATGAGCTTCTTCATTACAGAAAGCATGGTACAGCGCAGGGAAGCATTCAAAAGCACAGAGAGGTGTGGTTTTAAAAAAAAACAAAAAACGAAAGCATGGGGGAAACCTGTGAAAATGTATTGTGTTAAACTTGTAAAGTAAACTCTAATAGGTCTGTTTCCTAGGCTCGATGCTACAGGCTAATATACCCGAGTAAAGTGTATGATCTAGCCTCACACAGTGCCTTGGAGAAGGTCCTGGGTTGACCGATCAGCATTTAGTTACAGCGTTCCAATGGCATGTAATATTCTGCAGCAGAGTATCAGGGATATCATAGCGCATCAGTGGCCAGCTGCATAAAATACTTTGTTAAATTTCCCCTTCATTTTCCTTGAGTGTGAGGTTGTTGCAGAAAACACATTAACGCCAATAAGCTAGCTGTATCCTTCAGTTTTATAGTTAAACTTAATACTTATGGTGTTTAATGTAACCAGCTCTGAAACATAACACAAATCAATCAGCGAAACACAGAATAATAACTTATACAGGATGTGTTCGGAACTTTGCCTTGAAGAAGTATTTATTAAATAAATCCATTCATTAATGTGTTGATTGCAAAACAAGAAAAGCTGCCTGTCCCTCACCTCATCAAAAGCAATTCACTTCTGCACTGAGGGGTTTAAAAGCAACTGGGAGATTTAAAACCCTGTAGCAAACCTTTGTATATACCTCTCTGTGCTTTACAATGCTTCCCTATGCTTTACCAGACCTCTCTGTGCTTTACAATGCTTCCCTATGCTTTACCAGACCTCTCTGTGCTTTACAATGCTTCCCTATGCTTTACCAGACCTCTCTGTGCTTTACAATGCTTCCCTATGCTTTACCAGACCTCTCTGTGCTTTACAATGCTTCCCTATGCTTTACCACACCTCTCTGTGCTTTACAATGCTTCCCTATGCTTTACCAGACCTCTCTGTGCTTTACAATGCTTCCCTATGCTTTACCAGACCTCTCTGTGCTTTACAATGCTTCCCTATGCTTTACCAGACCTCTCTGTGCTTTACAATGCTTCCCTATGCTTTACCAGACCTCTCTGTGCTTTACAATGCTTCCCTATGCTTTACCAGACCTCTCTGTGCTTTACAATGCTTCCCTATGCTTTACCAGACCTCTCTGTGCTTTACAATGCTTCCCTATGCTTTACCAGACCTCTCTGTGCTTTACAATGCTTCCCTATGCTTTACCAGACCTCTCTGTGCTTTACAATGCTTCCCTATGCTTTACCAGACCTCTCTGTGCTTTACAATGCTTCCCTATGCTTTACCAGACCTCTCTGTGCTTTACAATGCTTCCCTATGCTTTACCAGACCTCTCTGTGCTTTACAATGCTTCCCTATGCTTTACCAGACCTCTCTGTGCTTTACAATGCTTCCCTATGCTTTACCAGACCTCTCTGTGCTTTACAATGCTTCCCTATGCTTTACCAGACCTCTCTGTGCTTTACAATGCTTCCCTATGCTTTACCAGACCTCTCTGTGCTTTACAATGCTTCCCTATGCTTTACCACACCTCTCTGTGCTTTACAATGCTTCCCTATGCTTTACCACACCTCTCTGTGCTTTACAATGCTTCCCTATGCTTTACCACACCTCTCTGTGCTTTACAATGCTTCCCTATGCTTTACCACACCTCTCTGTGCTTTACAATGCTTCCCTATGCTTTACCAGACCTCTCTGTGCTTTACAATGCTTCCCTATGCTTTACCAGACCTCTCTGTGCTTTACAATGCTTCCCTATGCTTTACCAGACCTCTCTGTGCTTTACAATGCTTCCCTATGCTTTACCACACCTCTCTGTGCTTTACAATGCTTCCCTATGCTTTACCAGACCTCTCTGTGCTTTACAATGCTTCCCTATGCTTTACCAGACCTCTCTGTGCTTTACAATGCTTCCCTATGCTTTACCACACCTCTCTGTGCTTTACAATGCTTCCCTATGCTTTACCACACCTCTCTGTGCTTTACAATGCTTCCCTATGCTTTACCACACCTCTCTGTGCTTTACAATGCTTCCCTATGCTTTACCACACCTCTCTGTGCTTTACAATGCTTCCCTATGCTTTACCACACCTCTCTGTGCTTTACAGTGCTTCCCTATGCTTTACCATGATTTCGCTTGTTTGTTTAATCTAAGTACACCTAAGTTTTATTTTGGTGGGAGTGCTATCACACTGCACACCTGTGTAATTCTGCTCAAGATAGAGTATTTTATCTACAGTAACAACCGATAAAATAATTTTTTTATAGCACTTGGCTTCATTCCATTTCAACGATATACATATATATATATATCTCTGTGCACTGCAGACTCGCAGCCATTCGTTCTCGGATCAAGCCGCGATGAAGCTCTTTCTAGTCCTCGCTGCATTTCTCTCTGTGTGTTGGGCTCAATACAACCCCAACACACAGCCTGGGAGAACATCCATCGTTCACCTGTTTGAGTGGCGCTGGGCTGACATCGCCGCAGAGTGTGAGCGCTATCTCGCACCCAATGGTTTTGGAGGCGTTCAGGTGAGCAGCTGTTTCATTTTGTTCTGCTCAGAATTATTCCGAACGATACTGACCCACTTTAGTTTAACAATTCATTTAGAGATCGTTATTTGCCCTTATAAAAGTTTATCGCTGTATTTTTGCAGTTTTCTCTGCCATGCTTTTCCCCTGGTTATACTCCTGCATTTACCATAGGTTACCCTGCTTTGCCATGTTTATAAATATGCTTTACCATACCTCACTATTCTTTACAAAGCTTGGCTATGCTTTACCATGCATTCACTGTGCTGTATGGCACTTTGCTGTGCTTTTCTGTGGGAAACTTTTCCAAGTTTCAAAGAATTATGTATATGTAGCTCATTGGAGGCTGTGCGGTTCAGTGGTTAAAGAAAAGGGCTTATAACCAGGAGGTCTCCGGTTCAAATCCCACCTCAGCCACTGACTCATTGTGTGACCCTGAGCAAGTCACTTAACCTCCTTGTGCTCCGTCTTTCGGGTGAGACGTAATTGTAAGTGACTCTGCAGCTGATGCATAGTTCACACACCCTAGTCTCTGGAAGTCGCCTTGGATAAAGGCATCTGCTAAATAAACTAATAATAAAATAATAATTTACATGGAATCGAATTAAAACTGAGCGGTTTTCTTAATAATGATTACATTCAGTATTTCTGTATGTACAGTAAATCAGTCCTGTAATATTTTGTTTCGTCCGGCTAGATTTCACCTCCCAGTGAAAGTGTGGTGTTGTCCAATCCTTACCGGCCCTGGTGGGAGAGGTATCAGCCAATCAGCTACAACCTGTGCTCGAGATCCGGGACAGCCAGCGAGCTGAAGGACATGGTGACGCGCTGCAACAACGTCGGGGTAAGAGAGTTCAGCTGGACGTCCCATTCTGTTTCACTAACACTTTACATTGTGTCTCTAATTACTGTGTGGTTACATAGCAGTGACTTAGTATATTCATGTGTACTTACACAGATTACAATGTCATTATGCAGAGTTACAGCGGAGGCTGTGTGGTCCAGTGGTTAAAGGAAAAGGGCTTGTAACCAGGAGGTCCTCGGTTCAAATCCCACCTCAGCCACTGACTCATTGTGTGACCCTGAGCAAGTCACTTCACCTCCTTGTGCTCCGTCTTTCGGGTGAGACGTAGTTGTAAGTGACTCTGCAGCTGATGCATAGTTCACACACCCTAGTCTCTGTAAGTCGCCTTGGATAAAGGCGTCTGCTAAATAAACAAATAATAATAATACAATGCACTTAATGTGTATATTTTTTTGCACGATATAACCCTAACCCTAAAAATAACCCTAACTCTTTTCTGATACAATTGTGTACTTATATATATCGTGCAAAGAGATTGACGCATTAAGTAACTATGCATAATAACATTTTAATTACATGTAAGTACACATTAATGTACTACAGTGGAATGTCGCATATCCAACCGTCACATATCCGCCCTGATCAATTAACCGCCTCGCTAAATAAATAAATAAATAAATATTAAAATTAGGCTTCGAGTGCAGCGTCCGCGATGGAAAATCAAGGGAAGTAATGTTAAAAATTTACAATGCATTAGTAAGACCTCATCTAGAATATTGTGTTCAGTTCTGGTCACCTCGTTACAAAAAGGATATTGCTGCTCTTGAAAGAGTGCAAAGAAGAGCAACCAGAATTATCCTGGGTTTAAAAGGCATGTCGTATGCAGACAGGCTAAAAGAATTGAATCTATTCAGTTTTGAACAAAGAAGACTACGTGGCGATCTGATTCAAGCATTCAAAATCCTAAAAGGTATTGACAATGTCGACCCAGGGGACTTTTTTGACCTGAAAAAAGAAACAAGGACCAGGGGTCACAAATGGAGATTAGATAAAGGGGCATTCAGAACAGAAAATAGGAGGCACTTTTTTACACAGAGAATTGTGAGGGTCTGGAACCAACTCCCCAGTAATGTTGTTGAAGCCGACACCCTGGGATCCTTCAAGAAGCTGCTTGATGAGATTCTGGGATCAATAAGCTGCTAACAACCAAACGAGCAAGATGGCCTCCTCTCGTCTGTAAACTTTCTTATGTTCTTCTTATGTTCTAAAGAAAGCGTTATAGCAATCAGCCTTTTGGTGCATTCCATTATAAGAGAGGCGGGATGTGTGCGTGTGTCAGTCAGCTGTGTGTAGCAGTGATGTTTCAATACACCAGTTGAGCAAGCTTTGTGATTTACTTTTTTGTGTTTATATGATGGAGCTCATGCTTGCAGATATTGGCAGCGTGTTGTTGTAGCTTTTAAATAAATTTGAATTAATAAATAATAAACAGAATGCTTACCGGCCGTTTGTTTAAAATAGCCAAAGCAATATTTAAACCAAGCTTTTTATTGGCTGTTGGCAATATCAAGAAAGAGCGCAAAGTACCATGACAGAGATATAAGAAAGCAGAACCAGGGAGGCAGGGACTTCTAGAGTTAAGAAAGAAGCCATCAGTTGCAGGTTACTGTACATTTACCTTTTGTTTTGTATTTTTTTAAAAAGCTTTGCGTGGAGATGGCTTATAGTAAACCACATAGCAACACTGTGTATTTGTAGCCTAATTAATCTCGCTTATGTTTGCTTACTTTTAAAGCAAAGAATTTCCCCATGTTTAAAGCAGTTTGCGTGTTGTTTTTGTTCACTAACCTATTTATGGATGTGTAAATGTCATTTTCTATAGATGTTCGCCAATCTGACTTTTTCCCCTTATCCGCCTGTACCCCAGTCCACAGGGGGTCGGATATGCGACGTTGTTCTGTACTATGTAACTAATATGTAAATACTTAGTAATTACAGACACAAAGTAAAGGGTGACTTCTTTTTCCTTGTTTGTTTGGAGATTTCTGGATTGGATTGTAAAACAGTATATTCCAATCAAATCATCTAGTCCAGGCGTCCTGCCTGCTTTATAACAATCACTAATACTGTTTTCACACTGGAGCTGCACCAAGCGGTTGTTTGATTATTGAGCGCGTTTTCAAGCAGCATGTGATCGTTCCTGATGCACGCTTCAAACATGGAGGAAGGCCTTCGTGGTGCTGCACTTATAACTGCACTCGAACTTTGTAAAAGAAGTGAAAGCACAAGAATAGAGTTGTGTGCATGAGGGAGTGGATTCACCCCCTGTCAGCACCTGATTTCTGCGGAGCGCCACGTCCTTTTTTGTTTTTGTTTTGCTTTTTGTACTAAGTTTTCAATTAGAAAAAAAAAAATCACATGACCCGTTGCCAGATTGTAGATTCACACTGATTTAGGCAGAAGAGACAGAAAAAAATCAAGCCGGATTCCAGAACAGATTCCTGGTGGAGGGGATCACACCATTCATTTCAATAGGGATTTACGGTGACCCAAAAATCATGCCCAAATATATTATTATTATTATTATTTATTTCTTAGCAGACGCCCTTATCCAGGGTGACTTACAGTCGTAAACAAAAATACATTTCAAGAATCACAGTACAAGTATTAATACAATTAAGAGCAAGATAAAATGCAATGACTTCGGGTCTAGCAAGTACAAGTATGACAAAATACGATTAAATAACTGAGCAGATAACAGTGTCTGTTATAGTTACATCAGGATATAATTAAATACAAAATACTTCAGATTAAATGACACTTGAAAGATTACAGTACTCTACAGGATTAAATGCAGTAAAATAGGGAGCAGATAAGAACAAGTAAAGTGCATTTAAGGAAGAGTGATAAAGTGTCCAGATGGAAAAGAGGAGTTCTACAGGTGCTTTCTGAAGAGGTGAGTCTTGAGGAGGCGCCGGAAGGTGGTCAGGGACTGGGCAGTCCTGACATCTGTAGGAAGGTCATTCCACCACTGCGGGCGAGGTGGAGAAGGAGGCGGGCTCTGGGGGCAGGGGAGGCGTGAGGAGGTAGAGCCAGTCTTCTAGTGCAGGAGGAGCGGAGAGGTCGAGTGGGGGTTTAGGGAGAGATGAGGGTCTGGAGGTAGCTGGGCGCAGTCTGGTCAAGGCATCTGTAGGCGAGTACAAGAGTTTTGAACTGGATGCGAGCGGAGATCGGGAGTCAGTGGAGTGAGCGGAGTAGTGGGGTTGCGTGGGAGAAGCGAGGCAGAGAGAACACCAGGCGAGCAGCAGAGTTCTGGATGAGCTGGAGCGGACGGGTGGCGGACGCAGGAAGGCCAGCCAGGAGGGAGTTGCAGTAGTCTAGGCGGGAGAGTACCAGGGCCTGGACCAGGAGCTGGGTGGCGTAGTTGGTGAGGAAGGGTCGGATTCTTCGGATGTTGCTCAGGAAGAATCGGCAAGTGCATGCCAGAGTGAGGATGTGCTGGGAATAAGAGAGGCAGGGTTCCAGGGTGACTTCTTAGCTGAGGAGGAGGGAGATAGTGGGGTAGATTCCAGAGGAATGGAGATAGAGAGATCAGAGGAGGGGGAGGAGGAGGAGGGACAGAAAAGGAGGTCAGCTTTAGAGAGGTTGAGTTTGAGATGATGCGAGTGCATCCAGAAGGAGATAGCAGACAGACAGGTAGAGATACGGGAGGGTATGGTGGAGTCAGAGTTGGGGAAGGAGAGGAAAATCTGAGCATCATTAGCATAGAAATGGTATGAGAAACCATAGGATGCAATGAGGGGGCCCAGGGAGCGGTTGTAGAGAGAGAACAGGAGAGGACCCAAGACTGACCCTTGGGGGACTCCTGTTGAGAGAGGGTGAGGTGTGGAGGTTGCTCCACGCCAGGTTACCTGGTAAGTGCGGTTGGAAGTGACAGATAGGAGGGCGGTTTCAGTGGAGTGAGCAGAGCGGAAGCCAGATTGGAGAGGGTCGAGCAGAGAGTGGTTGGACAGGAAAGCAGAGAGCTGGCGGTGTACAGCCCGCTCGAGGGTTTTGGAGAGGAAGGGTAGGAGGGAGACAGGACAGTAGCTCTGGAGGGAGGTGGGATCGAGGGTAGGTTTTTTGAGGAGGGGAGTGATAGAGGCTTGTTTGAAGGCAGAGGGAAAGAGAAAATATAGCCAGTTTGTAGAGGAGCTTTTACTACATATGTAAGCATGTAAGTGTGACTGAAGCAGGGCAGTGTGTGTTTTTATTTACATTTGGCAGGGATGGGGTTAAAAGCAAAATTAATTGCAGAACGTGGCCAGGCTGTAATTGATTTATTGATTGTCAATTAGGCCTGGCCACATGGTACAAAAGAGAAGCTGGGAGAGAGCTACGGGCTTCAGTGGAAGTAAGGACTGGGAGCAGCAGGTTGTGTTCCCCGTAGCTCCAATGAGATCACCTTTGCTGCGGTGCTAATTTATTTAGTTTTTTGGTTTGTGCAATTCCTGCCGCTAGCCAACCTTGACCACGCCCCTCTGTTCTCAGGTCCGAATCTATGTGGACGCTGTCATCAATCACATGAGCGGCGCTACGGCAGGAGCGGGGACTCACTCCTCCTGCGGGACTTTCTTCAACGCTGAAGCCAGAAGCTTCCCCTCTGTGCCCTACTCCGCGATGGACTTTAACGACGGGAAGTGCAGGTCTTACAGCGGTGACATCGAGAGCTACAGTGATATCTACCAGGTGGGAGTTTACGCATCGCTCCTTACTGTACTCCATTAAACCTCTGGGATAATTACCACAGCTGTGTGTTTCTAACTGGGTGGCTGCCTCTAATCGTGTTGAGAGTGGGTTTCATTCTCTTGCACTCTTTTCTGTGTCGGGGGCCTACAAAGAGTTCAGGAGAATGAAATACCCTCTCAACATGATTAGCCACTGAACTCTGAATAACATACACAGGATGTCACAGTTAAAATCCCAGTAGAACTGGACAGTTGATAATACTGGGTCATCGTTGTTATTTTTTTAATCTCCTGTTTTTGGCAGGTGAGGGACTGTCGTCTCGTTAGTCTGCTGGATCTTGCCCTGGAGAAGGAATACGTTCGGGGGAAGGCGGCAGATTATTTGAACAGCCTCATTGACATTGGTGTGGCAGGCTTCAGAGTGGATGCTTGTAAACACATGTGGCCTGGCGATCTGCACGCTGTCTACTCCAGAATTAAACCCCTCAATACAAAGTGGTTCCCCAGCGGCACCAAGGCCTTTATCTACCAGGAGGTGCGTTTCAAGTGTTGAAGTGCTGTGTTCTTACAAAACCTGCTCTACCCTTAGAAATGTTCACTGTGGCATTTTTACAGCTTTCCCCCAGTGCTTTTCCCATTGCTTATATTATGCATTTACCATAGTTGACCATGATTTGTTTTGTAATCTGCTTTACCTTACTTCCCTGTGACTTTTTACGAACATAAGAACATAAGAAAGTTTACAAACGAGAGGAGGCCATTCAGCCCATCTTGCTTGTTTGGTTGTTAGTAGCTTATTGATCCCAGGATCTCATCAAGCAGCTTCTTGAAGGATCCCAGGGTGTCTGCTTCAACAACATTACTGGGGAGTTTGCTTTCACTGTGATTTATTACTCTACTATGCCTTTGGTTCTTGAATGAAAAATAAGCTTTTTTAATGGATACACACTCTCCCTGTCTCGTTTAGTTTATGACTTTTAACAAAACAATCTGTCATTAAATGACTATTTGATCTTATTGTGCATCATACAAGTAGCGCATCAGGACCTTCCTGTGTATTGTGACAGTAGAGTACCGTTACACCCCTACTCGTTACTGTTCAGAATGACCCTCTAAACTGGGCACTTTCCATTTTAAAGAGTGATATCAATGTGCTGCTCTCTCCCAGGTCATCGATCTCGGAGGAGAGGCGATTAAGGCCAGCGAGTACTTTGGACTGGGCCGGGTCACGGAGTTTAAGTACAGCGCGAAAATAGGAATCGTCTTCCGCAAGTGGAACGGGGAGAAATTGGCTTACTTGCGGTGAGATTGGCTGAATTTATTAAAACACAACCTTTCAGAGATGGACCTTCTATGTTCCTTCTACCTGATAGAGCTGCACGAAACGATTATTGGGATCGCTCTCTCTACACAAATCTGGTGCTGATAGTCAATTGAGGGTCATTGGTGTTGATCGGGCTGATTCACCATTCAGAGTGAAGAAACGGCTGCTTATGTTTGTGTGAATCGCTGTTCTCCACAGAGTACGAAAAGCAGCAATCATCCAAACTCAAGCAGCCAGATGGTAAATTAGCTGACATCAATTGTCAGCACCTTTCTATGGATGGCTCAATCTTAATAATCCAATAATCAAATGGCAGCACTGATCCTATCAATATCAGCGTCTAGTGCTATATATTATAAAGACATTTCAGAGGGCTGGATCGCATCAATATCAGGGTCTAGTGCTATATATTATAAAGACATTTCAGAGGGCTGGATTGCATCAATATCAGGGTCTAGTGCTATATATTATAAAGACATTTCAGAGGGCTGGATCGCATCAATATCAGGGTCTAGTGCTATATATTATAAAGACATTTCAGAGGGCTGGATCGCATCAATATCAGGGTCTAGGGCTATATATTATAAAGACATTTCAGAGGGCTGGATCGCATCAATATCAGGGTCTAGTGCTATATATTATAAAGACATTTCAGAGGGCTGGATCGCATCAATATCAGGGTCTAGGGCTATATATTATAAAGACATTTCAGAGGGCTGGATCGCATCAATATCAGGGTCTAGTGCTATATATTATAAAGACATTTCAGAGGGCTGGATCGCATCAATATCAGGGTCTAGGGCTATATATTATAAAGACATTTCAGAGGGCTGGATCGCATCAATATCAGGGTCTAGGGTTATATATTATAAAGACATTTCAGGTGGCTATATCACATCAATATCAGGCTCTGCTATATATTATAAAGACATTTCAGATGGTTGTATTGCCTCAATATCAATAAATGTACACACCTGCTCTCTACAACCTTAATCTGGAGAACAATACAGGGATACAGCACAGCAATGCAATACTCATTGAGATACATTGGAATATGTATTTAAGGGAAAATGTATCATCCTATTTGAATTATTTATTTTAGAATAACTGATGCATCTATTGTCACTGCTTTTTAAAGTAAGATTTAAACACTTTTATCATTTACGAATGTAATTTAAAGGGTATATTATCCTCAGATCTGTTTTGTATGCAATTCACGTAAAGAGCGTGTATAAGAAATAAAGATTGATTGATTGATTGATTGATTGATTGATTGATTATGGTTTCACAGGAGGAAGGCTTACCCAGTTATGGTTTTATTCTGCCGGTTTGCTACAGTGTTTCATTTTCTTTCTTCCAATTTCTTTATTTTTTTAGGAACTGGGGTGAGGGCTGGGCGTTCATGCCCTCTGACAGAGCCCTGGTGTTCGTGGATAATCATGACAACCAGAGGGGCCACGGACCTGGAGGGGACTCTGTCCTCACATTCTGGGACTCCAGGTAGAGAATACCTCCTCAGGGGCTTAAAACACTTTGTGCTTTATTACTTTTAGTTGTGTGCCTTCTCTAGGGATGGAAATGTGACTCCTATTGTATAGCAGTTTCATCCATTCCAAGTTTTACTACAAGCTTGATTAGCCCCACTGTGTACAGGTAACAAGCTCAGGTGTGTCTAACCAGGATTGGATCAAACTGCTATGCAGTGGGCATCTTATTTCCATCCCTGCAGTGTATTCGGAGCTCTGCATGCTCCTGACAAAGACATTCAATGTGCCTACCACGTAAACCACTCCTTTAGTTTGGTACCATGCTTCCACTGGCTTTATTATACTTTGCTGTGCTTCTACTTTTATAAGCGTTAGTCTACCATGTTTTTCATATGCTGCACCATACCTTTCTGTGCTTTACCATGTTTTCCCGGTGCTTTATTACACATTTTACTGTGGGACACGTTTCTCTGAGTTTTTCCTTTTCCTTTTCTACCTTTTTTCTTTAGTTTTGTGCCTTATTTGTAGTTGTTGCAATGATGCAAGATGCGACACCACTAAACTGATTTCATCATGACGTAAGCCAGATTGAAACCAGGGCTAGTCGGTGCATCCAGCTCCTCATTCAGAAACGCTTCACTGACTTGAACTCTTGACATCTCGTGCAGGCTGTACAAAATGGCATCTGGCTTCATGCTGGCTCACCCCTATGGAGTGACTCGAGTGATGTCAAGTTTCCGCTGGCCAAGATACATAGAGAATGGGAAGGTAGGTCTGCACAGGGTTGTGAAGGCATGGAAGTTGCCTGCATTCCTGTTTCCTGTAGTCTTCCAGAACCCCTTGCATCGTTTACAAGAAGCAAATTGCGTTACCTTTGCTGTGTCTGTGTTGTCATCATCGTAGTGTTATATTTTCGATATTCTCAATAACTTCTGCTAAATATTGTTAATACCAAGTTATGAGGCTGTGTGGTCCAGTGGTTAAAGAAAAGGGCTTGTAACCAGGAGGTCCCCGGTTCAAATCCCAGCTCAGCCACTGACTCATTGTGTGACCCTGAGCAAGTCACTTAACCTCCTTGTGCTCCGTCTTTCGGGTGAGACGTAATTGTAAGTGACTCTGCAGCTGATGCATAGTTCACACACCCTAGTCTCTGTAAGTCGCCTTGGATAAAGGCGTCTGCTAAATAAACAAATAATAATGACAATTCCCTTATAAACGTTTCCCAGAGTAAAAGCACAGTGAAATCATGGTTAAGCAAAGGTAATAGTCCAACACACCTACCCTGACTTTTTGCCATTGTAGTCATCAAAGTGGAGAGACTTGCTCTAAGCTTTCAGCAGGTCCAAAAGTATCTGTTATCCATTAAAAATAACCTGCACAGAAAATAAACAATGGGTTGAGACACATCAGGACTTAGAAATGCCACTAAATTAAATTTGATTCAATTTTGTTTATATGTGCGTGTTAACCGTTTCAATGATTTCCCAGAATATATATTTTTAAATCATTCATGAATTATTTTAAATAATAATGAACATTTAAGCTAAAATGTTAACCTCATAGCTAACTACAGCCATGGGTTGAAATCCTTAAGGTCAGTGTACATATTCTGAAGTGGAGCTCAGCACTACTGTACATCTTTACCTTTAAGTGGAGATCAGTGCAATCTTCAAATAGTAAGAATTGTAATTAGTTTACTCGTCTTTGCTGTTTTTAAAACAAATGAAATTATATGCACACAACTTGTGAAATTCCATACATTACCTGTGACATTGCGGTGAATTAGAAAAAAACCATCTGCTGTTTTCACAGGGTCTTAATCATAGTCTGTGCTTTACCATGCTTTCACTGCATTACACTTGGCTGTGCTTTACCATGCTTTCACTGTATTACACTTGGCTGTGCTTTACCATGCTTTCACTGCATTACACTTGACTGTGCTTTACCAGACCTCTTCTTTTTGTTAGGATAAGAACGACTGGGTTGGACCTCCAAGCTATAGTGATGGGAGAACCAAACCTGTTCCCATTAATCCAGACAGCACCTGTGGAGACGGCTGGGTTTGTGAACACAGATGGCGCCAAATCAAGTTTGTATCTCTGCTCAAAACTTTTACTGCGATTTTTAGATAGAAAAAAGAACAATTCTACTTGACATCTCCTCCTAGTTTCATATCACTCCTTATACTTAACTTCTAGTTTTATAAAGGTTAGAATATTATTATTTGTTTATTTAGCAGACGCCTTTATCCAAGGCGACTTACAGAGACTAGGGTGTGTGAGCTATGCATCAGCTGCAGAGTCACTTACAATTACGTCTCACCCTAAAGACGGAGCACAAGGAGGTTAAGTGACTTGCTCAGGGTCACACGATGAGTCAGTGGCTGAGGTGGGATTTGAACCGGGGACCTCCTGGTTCTAAGCCCTTTTCTTTAACCACTGGACCGCACAGCCTCCTATAGTGTACCATGTTTATATACAGTATATATATATATCACTTATACTTGACTTTTAGGTTTATAAGGGTTAGTTTACCATGTGTTTTATATATATATCGTTTCATATCACTAATTATACTTGAGTTTTTCTAGTTTCTTTTAGCTTCTACTTGACTTCTAGTTTCTTCTAGTTCTGTTTTATTCTGATGGGCTCTCCTTTCCTTCTGCCCGATTCTTGGAATAACCCCTGAAATCAATCTTTTATACTCCCGTTCATGAAGGGTCTTTCGTTTTCTTTCCAGAAACATGGTTATGTTCCGGAATGTAGTGAATGGGCAGCCGTTCTCTAACTGGTGGGACAATGGAGGCAACCAGGTGGCATTCGGTCGTGGAGACAAAGGCTTCATCGTGTTCAACAACGACGACTGGTGAGTGAGCATGACTCTCAAACGTGTGCTTGTGTACCACATTGATCTCATAAGTAAAAACCAGAGTCCTGCCGATACTCCATTTTCCAAGTAATTACCTTTAAGTATTTATGGCAGGTATTAAATAAATCAATTAATTAATGTGTTGATTTCAAAAGAAAAAAAACTGTCCTTCCCTCACCTTTGCAACTGAGTACCAATCAATGGCAATTAACTTCCGCATTGAGTGTTTTAACCCTTTCATGCATGGAATATTGCTTTATATGAGAACTGCCATCCCAATATGAGGTTATCATGCATTTGCATCTTCTATATGTCCCCATATGAGGTCGCCATGCATGAAAGGGTTAAAAGATTTTCTCAGAACAGAACATTTTTAAGGTTTAAAAGGCATGTCGTATGCAGACAGGCTAAAATAATTTAATCTATTCAGTCTTGAACAAAGAAGACTACGCGGCGATCTGATTCAGATATTCAAAATCCTAAAAGCTATAGACAATGTCGATCCAGGGGACTTCTTTGACCTGAAAAAAGAAACAAGGACCAGGGGTCACAAATGGAGATTAGATAAAGGGGCATTCAGAACAGAAAATAGGAGGCACTTTTTTACACAGAGAATTGTGAGGGTCTGGAACCAACTCCCCAATAATGTTGTTGAAGCTGACACCCTGGGATCCTTCAAGAAGCTGCTTGAGGAGATTCTGGGATCAATAAGCTACTAAACGAGCAAGATGGGCCGAATGGCCTCCTCTCGTTTTGTAAACTTTTCTTATGTTCTTAAAAGCCGATTGGAAGTGAATTTTCTCACCCATGGCGCTGACATTTTTACTACAGTACTACCGAACCAAGGCTGTAATTCACAATGCAAATATGCTGCAAGACTACCAAATTCAACTGTTCCTTCAACCTAACTCAAGAGCTACCGCTGTGCAAACTGGGATATGTATTTCTTTGTGGAGTTTATTTAGAGATTATATCTTGCCCAAGACTACAATCCCACAATTCACTAGTGTAGTTTGTAAAGTGTGTTGCTCCTGCAGGAATCTGGATGTGACTCTACAGACCGGGCTGCCGGCTGGCTTGTACTGCGACGTGATCTCGGGGCAGGAGGACGGGGGGCTCTGCACTGGGAGCCAGATCTCCGTCGAGGGAGACGGGCGGGCTCGATTCCAGATCAGCAACACCGCCGAGGATCCCTTCATCGCCATTCACGTCAACGCCAAGCTGTGAACCACAGAGCTACTAATAAAGATTTAATCAACATGCACACTGTGTCGCTTGTCTGCTTGATGAGGGTCAGGTTTCAAGTCATGGTTTGGATACCCTCGCGCCAAAGCATAATGCTCTGATGTATCCATACCTTCATAAGAAATTCAAGAACGAGAAAAGGCTATTCGGCCCCCTGTGCTCACTTTGGTGCCAGTGTGGTCCTTTAGCACTCAGTAGAGGAAAAACAAAACCCCCTCACCAGGTTTGTAGGAGAAATGAAACCTCTGGGAATCCATGGCTAAACGGACTGCCCTTCCTCCAGGTGGCTAGCTAAAGGTCTTATTATGGTCACAGAGAGGGTTATACAGTATTGTTCATGACAGCATCCAGTCTATTCTTGAAGAATCCAATAGGCTCTGCTTCAACAACTCTGTCCGGCAGCCTGTTCCAATGGTTCACCACCCTCTCATCTTCAGCTTCCACCCATGGCCTCTGGTTCTGTTCTCAGTGATCTGTGAAAATAATTCTCAGCAGTTACTTTGTTAACCCCTTGACCAATTTGAAATACCTCTAATATATGACAATCCTTCAATCCTGGAATTAATCGCGTTGCTCTCCTCAGTACTCTCTCCAATGGCTCAATGTCTTTCTTATGATATGGGGACCACAAATGGACACAGTATTCAAGGTGTGGTCGTAGCAGTGCATTATGTCATTTTAATATAACTTCTCTAGATTTCAATTCAACTGTCTTGGCTATATAACCTTGTATAGCTTCTCCGTACTGTCTAGTTGACAGCGTTTCATCCACTACTACCCCCAACTACCCCTTTTCGTTCATAGCTTCCTCTGTATCGATTTGGCTACAATACCCAATCAAGAGTAACTAGCTGATATGTGTAATGTTTTTAATTAATTAGCACTCTTAATTATCAATAACTTCCAACCAAGCTCAAGATCCAGAAAATGAAACCCAGTCGAACAATAACAGCACAACATGGTTATACAGTCGATACATTTGATCAAAGTGAGTTCAGTAATACAGAACAAATGTAAGAAAGTTAATTAGTGCACTTCTTTTTATATAATATTTTCAACAATTCAAAACAATAATACTCCAGTGGTGAAGGATGTGGTGCGTGTCTGTGCTGTGCTGTGCAGTGGTGCAGGACGTGGTGCGTGTCTGTGCTGTGCAGTGGTGCAGGACGTGGTGCGTGTCTGTGCTGTGCAGTGGTGAAGGACGTGGTGCGTGTCTGTGCTGTGCAGTGGTGAAGGACGTGGTGCGTGTCTGTGCTGTGCAGTGGTGAAGGACGTGGTGCGTGTCTGTGCTGTGCTGTGCAGTGGTGCAGGACGTGGTGCGTGTCTGTGCTGTGCAGTGGTGAAGGACGTGGTGCTGTGCTGTGCTGTGCAGTGGTGAAGGATGTGGTGCGTGTTTGTGCTGTGCAGTGCAGTGGTGCAGGACGTGGTGCGTGTCTGTGCTGTGCTGTGCAGTGGTGAAGGATGTGGTGCGTGTCTGTGCTGTGCTGTGCAGTGGTGCAGGACGTGGTGCGTGTCTGTGCTGTGCTGTGCAGTGGTGCAGGACGTGGTGCGTGTCTGTGCTGTGCTGTGCAGTGGTGAAGGACGTGGTGCTGTGCTGTGCTGTGCTGTGCTGTGCAGTGGTGAAGGACGTGGTGCTGTGCTGTGCTGTGCAGTGGTGAAGGACGTGGTGCTGTGCTGTGCTGTGCAGTGGTGCAGGACGTGGTGCGTGTCTGTGCTGTGCTGTGCAGTGGTGCAGGGCGTGGTGCGTGTCTGTGCTGTGCTGTGCAGTGGTGAAGGGCGTGGTGCGTGTCTGTGCTGTGCTGTGCAGTGGTGAAGGACGTGGTGCTGTGCTGTGCTGTGCAGTGGTGAAGGACGTGGTGCGTGTCTGTGCTGTGCAGTGGTGAAGGGCGTGGTGCGTGTCTGTGCTGTGCTGTGCAGTGGTGCAGGACGTGGTGCGTGTCTGTGCTGTGCTGTGCAGTGGTGCAGGACGTGGTGCGTGTCTGTGCTGTGCAGTGGTGCAGGACGTGGTGCGTGTCTGTGCTGTGCAGTGGTGCAGGACGTGGTGCGTGTCTGTGCTGTGCAGTGGTGAAGGGCGTGGTGCGTGTCTGTGCTGTGCTGTGCAGTGGTGAAGGACGTGGTGCGTGTCTGTGCTGTGCAGTGGTGAAGGACGTGGTGCGTGTCTGTGCTGTGCAGTGGTGCAGGACGTGGTGCGTGTCTGTGCTGTGCAGTGGTGAAGGGCGTGGTGCGTGTCTGTGCTGTGCAGTGGTGCAGGGCGTGGTGCGTGTCTGTGCTGTGCAGTGGTGCAGGGCGTGGTGCGTGTCTGTGCTGTGCAGTGGTGAAGGGCGTGGTGCGTGTCTGTGCTGTGCTGTGCAGTGGTGAAGGGCGTGGTGCGTGTCTGTGCTGTGCAGTGGTGCAGGGCGTGGTGCGTGTCTGTGCTGTGCAGTGGTGCAGGGCGTGGTGCGTGTCTGTGCTGTGCAGTGGTGCAGGGCGTGGTGCGTGTCTGTGCTGTGCAGTGGTGCAGGGCGTGGTGCGTGTCTGTGCTGTGCAGTGGTGCAGGGCGTGGTGCGTGTCTGTGCTGTGCAGTGGTGCAGGGCGTGGTGCGTGTCTGTGCTGTGCAGTGGTGAAGGGCGTGGTGCGTGTCTGTGCTGTGCAGTGGTGCAGGGCGTGGTGCGTGTCTGTGCTGTGCAGTGGTGCAGGGCGTGGTGCGTGTCTGTGCTGTGCAGTGGTGCAGGGCGTGGTGCGTGTCTGTGCTGTGCAGTGGTGAAGGGCGTGGTGCGTGTCTGTGCTGTGCAGTGGTGCAGGGCGTGGTGCGTGTCTGTGCTGTGCAGTGGTGCAGGGCGTGGTGCGTGTCTGTGCTGTGCAGTGGTGCAGGGCGTGGTGCGTGTCTGTGCTGTGCAGTGGTGAAGGGCGTGGTGCGTGTCTGTGCTGTGCAGTGGTGCAGGGCGTGGTGCGTGTCTGTGCTGTGCTGTGCAGTGGTGCAGGGCGTGGTGCGTGTCTGTGCTGTGCAGTGGTGCAGGGCGTGGTGCGTGTGCTGTGCTGTGCAGTGGTGAAGGGCGTGGTGCGTGTCTGTGCTGTGCTGTGCAGTGGTGCAGGGCGTGGTGCGTGTCTGTGCTGTGCTGTGCAGTGGTGCAGGGCGTGGTGCGTGTCTGTGCTGTGCTGTGCAGTGGTGCAGGGCGTGGTGCGTGTCTGTGCTGTGCTGTGCAGTGGTGCAGGGCGTGGTGCGTGTCTGTGCTGTGCTGTGCAGTGGTGAAGGGCGTGGTGCGTGTGCTGTGCTGTGCTGTGCAGTGGTGAAGGGCGTGGTGCGTGTGCTGTGCTGTGCTGTGCAGTGGTGAAGGGCGTGGTGCGTGTGCTGTGCTGTGCAGTGGTGAAGGGCGTGGTGCGTGTGCTGTGCTGTGCAGTGGTGCAGGGCGTGGTGCGTGTCTGTGCTGTGCTGTGCAGTGGTGCAGGGCGTGGTGCGTGTCTGTGCTGTGCTGTGCAGTGGTGAAGGGCGTGGTGCGTGTCTGTGCTGTGCTGTGCAGTGGTGAAGGGCGTGGTGCGTGTCTGTGCTGTGCAGTGGTGCAGGGCGTGGTGCGTGTCTGTGCTGTGCAGTGGTGAAGGGCGTGGTGCGTGTCTGTGCTGTGCTGTGCAGTGGTGCAGGACGTGGTGCGTGTCTGTGCTGTGCTGTGCAGTGGTGCAGGACGTGGTGCGTGTCTGTGCTGTGCAGTGGTGCAGGGCGTGGTGCGTGTCTGTGCTGTGCTGTGCAGTGGTGCAGGGCGTGGTGCGTGTCTGTGCTGTGCAGTGGTGCAGGACGTGGTGCGTGTCTGTGCTGTGCAGTGGTGAAGGGCGTGGTGCGTGTCTGTGCTGTGCTGTGCAGTGGTGCAGGGCGTGGTGCGTGTCTGTGCTGTGCAGTGGTGCAGGACGTGGTGCGTGTCTGTGCTGTGCAGTGGTGCAGGACGTGGTGCGTGTCTGTGCTGTGCAGTGGTGCAGGGCGTGGTGCGTGTCTGTGCTGTGCAGTGGTGCAGGGCGTGGTGCGTGTCTGTGCTGTGCAGTGGTGCAGGGCGTGGTGCGTGTCTGTGCTGTGCAGTGGTGCAGGGCGTGGTGCGTGTCTGTGCTGTGCAGTGGTGCAGGGCGTGGTGCGTGTCTGTGCTGTGCAGTGGTGCAGGGCGTGGTGCGTGTCTGTGCTGTGCAGTGGTGCAGGGCGTGGTGCGTGTCTGTGCTGTGCAGTGGTGCAGGGCGTGGTGCGTGTCTGTGCTGTGCAGTGGTGCAGGGCGTGGTGCGTGTCTGTGCTGTGCAGTGGTGCAGGGCGTGGTGCGTGTCTGTGCTGTGCAGTGGTGCAGGGCGTGGTGCGTGTCTGTGCTGTGCAGTGGTGCAGGGCGTGGTGCGTGTCTGTGCTGTGCAGTGGTGCAGGGCGTGGTGCGTGTCTGTGCTGTGCAGTGGTGCAGGGCGTGGTGCGTGTCTGTGCTGTGCAGTGGTGCAGGGCGTGGTGCGTGTCTGTGCTGTGCAGTGGTGCAGGGCGTGGTGCGTGTCTGTGCTGTGCAGTGGTGCAGGGCGTGGTGCGTGTCTGTGCTGTGCAGTGGTGCAGGGCGTGGTGCGTGTCTGTGCTGTGCAGTGGTGCAGGGCGTGGTGCGTGTCTGTGCTGTGCAGTGGTGCAGGGCGTGGTGCGTGTCTGTGCTGTGCAGTGGTGCAGGGCGTGGTGCGTGTCTGTGCTGTGCAGTGGTGCAGGGCGTGGTGCGTGTCTGTGCTGTGCAGTGGTGCAGGGCGTGGTGCGTGTCTGTGCTGTGCAGTGGTGCAGGGCGTGGTGCGTGTCTGTGCTGTGCAGTGGTGCAGGGCGTGGTGCGTGTCTGTGCTGTGCAGTGGTGCAGGGCGTGGTGCGTGTCTGTGCTGTGCAGTGGTGCAGGACGTGGTGCGTGTCTGTGCTGTGCAGTGGTGCAGGACGTGGTGCGTGTCTGTGCTGTGCAGTGGTGAAGGGCGTGGTGCGTGTCTGTGCTGTGCAGTGGTGCAGGACGTGGTGCGTGTCTGTGCTGTGCAGTGGTGAAGGGCGTGGTGCGTGTCTGTGCTGTGCAGTGGTGCAGGACGTGGTGCGTGTCTGTGCTGTGCAGTGGTGCAGGACGTGGTGCGTGTCTGTGCTGTGCAGTGGTGAAGGGCGTGGTGCGTGTCTGTGCTGTGCAGTGGTGAAGGGCGTGGTGCGTGTCTGTGCTGTGCAGTGGTGCAGGATGTGGTGCGTGTCTGTGCTGTGCAGTGGTGCAGGACGTGGTGCGTGTCTGTGCTGTGCAGTGGTGCAGGACGTGGTGCGTGTCTGTGCTGTGCAGTGGTGAAGGGCGTGGTGCGTGTCTGTGCTGTGCAGTGGTGCAGGACGTGGTGCGTGTCTGTGCTGTGCAGTGGTGCAGGGCGTGGTGCGTGTCTGTGCTGTGCAGTGGTGCAGGGCGTGGTGCGTGTCTGTGCTGTGCAGTGGTGCAGGGCGTGGTGCGTGTCTGTGCTGTGCAGTGGTGAAGGACGTGGTGCGTGTCTGTGCTGTGCTGTGCAGTGGTGCAGGGCGTGGTGCGTGTCTGTGCTGTGCAGTGGTGCAGGGCGTGGTGCGTGTGCTGTGCTGTGCAGTGGTGAAGGACGTGGTGCGTGTCTGTGCTGTGCTGTGCAGTGGTGCAGGGCGTGGTGCGTGTCTGTGCTGTGCTGTGCAGTGGTGAAGGACGTGGTGCGTGTCTGTGCTGTGCTGTGCAGTGGTGCAGGACGTGGTGCGTGTCTGTGCTGTGCTGTGCAGTGGTGCAGGACGTGGTGCGTGTCTGTGCTGTGCTGTGCAGTGGTGAAGGGCGTGGTGCGTGTGCTGTGCTGTGCTGTGCAGTGGTGAAGGGCGTGGTGCGTGTGCTGTGCTGTGCAGTGGTGAAGGGCGTGGTGCGTGTGCTGTGCTGTGCAGTGGTGCAGGGCGTGGTGCGTGTCTGTGCTGTGCTGTGCAGTGGTGCAGGGCGTGGTGCGTGTCTGTGCTGTGCTGTGCAGTGGTGAAGGGCGTGGTGCGTGTCTGTGCTGTGCTGTGCAGTGGTGCAGGGCGTGGTGCTGTGTCTGTGCTGTGCAGTGGTGAAGGGCGTGGTGCGTGTCTGTGCTGTGCAGTGGTGAAGGGCGTGGTGCGTGTCTGTGCTGTGCTGTGCAGTGGTGCAGGACGTGGTGCGTGTCTGTGCTGTGCAGTGGTGCAGGGCGTGGTGCGTGTCTGTGCTGTGCAGTGGTGAAGGGCGTGGTGCGTGTCTGTGCTGTGCTGTGCAGTGGTGAAGGGCGTGGTGCGTGTCTGTGCTGTGCAGTGGTGAAGGGCGTGGTGCGTGTCTGTGCTGTGCAGTGGTGCAGGACGTGGTGCGTGTCTGTGCTGTGCAGTGGTGCAGGACGTGGTGCGTGTCTGTGCTGTGCAGTGGTGCAGGGCGTGGTGCGTGTGCTGTGCTGTGCAGTGGTGCAGGGCGTGGTGCGTGTCTGTGCTGTGCAGTGGTGCAGGGCGTGGTGCGTGTCTGTGCTGTGCAGTGGTGCAGGGCGTGGTGCGTGTCTGTGCTGTGCAGTGGTGCAGGGCGTGGTGCGTGTCTGTGCTGTGCAGTGGTGCAGGGCGTGGTGCGTGTCTGTGCTGTGCAGTGGTGCAGGGCGTGGTGCGTGTCTGTGCTGTGCAGTGGTGCAGGGCGTGGTGCGTGTCTGTGCTGTGCAGTGGTGCAGGGCGTGGTGCGTGTCTGTGCTGTGCAGTGGTGAAGGGCGTGGTGCGTGTCTGTGCTGTGCAGTGGTGCAGGGCGTGGTGCGTGTCTGTGCTGTGCAGTGGTGCAGGACGTGGTGCGTGTCTGTGCTGTGCAGTGGTGAAGGGCGTGGTGCGTGTCTGTGCTGTGCAGTGGTGAAGGGCGTGGTGCGTGTCTGTGCTGTGCAGTGGTGCAGGGCGTGGTGCGTGTCTGTGCTGTGCAGTGGTGCAGGGCGTGGTGCGTGTCTGTGCTGTGCAGTGGTGCAGGGCGTGGTGCGTGTCTGTGCTGTGCAGTGGTGCAGGGCGTGGTGCGTGTCTGTGCTGTGCAGTGGTGCAGGGCGTGGTGCGTGTCTGTGCTGTGCAGTGGTGCAGGGCGTGGTGCGTGTCTGTGCTGTGCAGTGGTGCAGGGCGTGGTGCGTGTCTGTGCTGTGCAGTGGTGCAGGGCGTGGTGCGTGTCTGTGCTGTGCAGTGGTGCAGGGCGTGGTGCGTGTCTGTGCTGTGCAGTGGTGCAGGGCGTGGTGCGTGTCTGTGCTGTGCAGTGGTGCAGGGCGTGGTGCGTGTCTGTGCTGTGCAGTGGTGCAGGGCGTGGTGCGTGTCTGTGCTGTGCAGTGGTGCAGGGCGTGGTGCGTGTCTGTGCTGTGCAGTGGTGCAGGGCGTGGTGCGTGTCTGTGCTGTGCAGTGGTGCAGGGCGTGGTGCGTGTCTGTGCTGTGCAGTGGTGCAGGGCGTGGTGCGTGTCTGTGCTGTGCAGTGGTGCAGGGCGTGGTGCGTGTCTGTGCTGTGCAGTGGTGCAGGGCGTGGTGCGTGTCTGTGCTGTGCAGTGGTGCAGGGCGTGGTGCGTGTCTGTGCTGTGCAGTGGTGCAGGGCGTGGTGCGTGTCTGTGCTGTGCAGTGGTGCAGGGCGTGGTGCGTGTCTGTGCTGTGCAGTGGTGCAGGGCGTGGTGCGTGTCTGTGCTGTGCAGTGGTGCAGGGCGTGGTGCGTGTCTGTGCTGTGCAGTGGTGCAGGGCGTGGTGCGTGTCTGTGCTGTGCAGTGGTGCAGGGCGTGGTGCGTGTCTGTGCTGTGCAGTGGTGCAGGGCGTGGTGCGTGTCTGTGCTGTGCAGTGGTGCAGGGCGTGGTGCGTGTCTGTGCTGTGCAGTGGTGCAGGGCGTGGTGCGTGTCTGTGCTGTGCAGTGGTGCAGGGCGTGGTGCGTGTCTGTGCTGTGCAGTGGTGCAGGGCGTGGTGCGTGTCTGTGCTGTGCAGTGGTGCAGGGCGTGGTGCGTGTCTGTGCTGTGCAGTGGTGCAGGACGTGGTGCGTGTCTGTGCTGTGCAGTGGTGCAGGACGTGGTGCGTGTCTGTGCTGTGCAGTGGTGCAGGACGTGGTGCGTGTCTGTGCTGTGCAGTGGTGCAGGACGTGGTGCGTGTCTGTGCTGTGCAGTGGTGCAGGACGTGGTGCGTGTCTGTGCTGTGCAGTGGTGCAGGGCGTGGTGCGTGTCTGTGCTGTGCAGTGGTGCAGGACGTGGTGCGTGTCTGTGCTGTGCAGTGGTGCAGGATGTGGTGCGTGTCTGTGCTGTGCAGTGGTGCAGGATGTGGTGCGTGTCGCCACGACCTGGATTAAAAAATAGAACCCAATAAAGAATTGTTTGGGCCGTGAACTTTGTTGTCTGTCATCTGTTACGCATTGCATCACTTCTAAACCTGCGCACTGCAAGCCTACAGTTCTATGGAGGCTGTAATATGATTTTGTACCTTGGGTTCAACTCCCAGTTTAAATATTAGTCTCTTTGTATTCTTAGTCATATCACATAGAGCCCATGTTCATGTGAAAAGAGAAAATATCACATTATCTGCCATTGTAATCCTGTGTTGCACAATAAAAGCATGGAAAATGAAAATGTTACATTATTTCCCATCGTAAAAGCAACCGCATAACAACCAACCCCAGTACGGGTCAGGCTGTCAGGGGAGCCACGTTTTTTGAACAGCCTAAATATGACATTGGGAGTAAAGCCAATGTTAGAATCTCCCTGTATGCATGCAAGGTTACTCTTGCACTGTGTCAGGAACAGAACCTCACAGAATGTCATTACAGATAAGAAAACAATCAAGACGAAAACACAGTGAATTCATAGGGAACGGATGGAGGGGAAAGGGAACCCAAATGTTTTAAATCATGATGAATTCATTAACAGGGCTGAATTCAAAATACATTACTTCAGTGCTATTCAGTCGGAATTCATTATGAATTTGTGGCCATTATTTAAAAAATAAATAAAAAATGCAATCCGTGATCACATTTTGTTACCTGTCTGAAAAAGGAGCCATTACAGTTACAAGTTACTGAAAATGTAATCAGATTACAGTTACAAGTTACTGAAAATGTAATCAGATTACAGTGAACATTACAAGTTTTCAATACATTTAAATAACTCCAACACAGTTTGATGAAATCATTAAATGGAACCGCATTGGGTTGATGCTTTATAAAGACAATTAGAAAGATTATGTTAATTGCTACTTCCTCATCGTCCTAATATTTTTTCTTTTCTTGTTATTGCCCTTATAAATGCAGCCACCCCCCCCCCTTTGAATAGGCTTTACCAGACCTCTCTGTGCTTTACAATGCTTCCCTATGCTTTACCACACCTCTGTGCTTTACAATGCTTCCCTATGCTTTACCATGCCTCTCTGTGCTTTACAATGCTTCCCTATGCTTTACCAGACCTCTCTGTGCTTTACAATGCTTCCCTATGCTTTACCAGACCTCTCTGTGCTTTACAATGCTTCCCTATGCTTTACCAGACCTCTCTGTGCTTTACAATGCTTCCCTATGCTTTACCAGACCTCTCTGTGCTTTACAATGCTTCCCTATGCTTTACCAGACCTCTGTGCTTTACAATGCTTCCCTATGCTTTACCATGACCTCTCTGTGCTTTACAATGCTTCCCTATGCTTTACCAGACCTCTCTGTGCTTTACAATGCTTCCCTATGCTTTACCAGACCTCTCTGTGCTTTACAATGCTTCCCTATGCTTTACCACACCTCTCTGTGCTTTACAATGCTTCCCTATGCTTTACCAGACCTCTCTGTGCTTTACAATGCTTCCCTATGCTTTACCAGACCTCTCTGTGCTTTACAATGCTTCCCTATGCTTTACCAGACCTCTCTGTGCTTTACAATGCTTCCCTATGCTTTACCAGACCTCTCTGTGCTTTACAATGCTTCCCTATGCTTTACCAGACCTCTCTGTGCTTTACAATGCTTCCCTATGCTTTACCAGACCTCTCTGTGCTTTACAATGCTTCCCTATGCTTTACCAGACCTCTCTGTGCTTTACAATGCTTCCCTATGCTTTACCAGACCTCTCTGTGCTTTACAATGCTTCCCTATGCTTTACCAGACCTCTCTGTGCTTTACAATGCTTCCCTATGCTTTACCAGACCTCTCTGTGCTTTACAATGCTTCCCTATGCTTTACCATGCTTTCACTGTGCTTTACTTCACTTTACTATGCTTTTATTGTAAGAGATTTTTTATTTGTTAGAAACTTACAGGTTCACATTTAAAATCAAGGCCTTAAATATATATATATTTTTACTTATTTGTTTTTCAACAGGTTTTTGACCTTGCTCTTGTTTGTAAAACTAGTTATAAAATCTTATCAAATGTTTAGAAATGTTTTTTGGGCTCACTCCGTGGGAAGTTTGAAACGTGTTATGATGGCAGCTCACCTCAGTGTTAATCATTACAGTACACACATGAACTCGTGTGAACTGTACATGATCAGAAGCAGCCAGATTAGTATAAGAATGCCACCCCTGAACCCCTCACTGCCAGTGACTGGCTTCTTTAAACTGGATGCCACTGCAGTGTACAGGTCAACTGCACTGGGCACTTTGTGTGTGTAAAACCCTTATAATAGTTTCCCACAGTAAAAGCACAAACCCGGTGGGGAGCACCACGGACGAAATTGAAATGGTGGAAATGACAAATTTTTGCTTCGTAACGCAATTATTTGTATTGTGGTCTCGCCTCTGATTTACTTAGTGTTAGCGGAGCTGCATCACGAAACAAGCACATTGCGAATGTATTCATAGCTCTATGTAAAAATAACCACTTTGAACCACTTTTCCCACCATAATGAAATATCTGTCTTGGTACCAGTACATTACTATGACGACTATGACTATTACTAATAATGAACTTGTTCTCTGAATGGCGGGTAGTGAGCGGCATTCCACAAACATCGTTTGATTTACTTCAGAATAAATTAAATGTTTGTTTTGTAAAACAATTTTTTTTAATGACCATGTACAGCATTTACATTGATAATAATATATTGATAAAGAATATTAAACAGCTGTCTACAGTATTTCATCTTTACTGCTTCGGACACAAATTACATGAAATGGTAACACATGTTTCAACAGTTCTATAGCGTTACAAGATGACGGATGCAGCATCATTCGCTACCACGGATAAACCCGGCTTCTCTGCGCTCATTCTTCACCGTGTGATTTATTAAAAGCTTCAATGTTCTTCTGTAGAAGCTGGCTGCACAGCTTGCGAAACGTTAGGATTACTGTCTCGCAACACAGT